>CM067513.1:22751967-23004489 GCA_034509495.1 Acestrorhynchus altus
CTTACACATCATTACATTCACACGCAAAGTTTCTATGATTCCAGAAACCCATTGGTGTGTTGGTAATTGCTGTGTTTAGTTTTATATCAATAAGTGTATACAAACAAATATTCAATAGAAATACAATGAAAGAAATGAGGTTAAAGTAAAAGTAGGTTAAATTTGCTATTTAAGACATTAGGAGTGCAATGCTATAAATCAAGTGCAGGGACAATACAATAAGTGCAGATCTAATAAAATATGTGAAGTCTAACACATTTTTGTGTTTATGTTCAGGGAAAGATTTGATATGGGCGGTGAAATCCCTCCTTCTATGTCTGGGTCATGTGGCTGCATTCTGAATGGACATATGTATATATTTGGAGGTTGTGGAGATAATGGCCAGACCAATGAGGTAATCAGTTTCCCTGTCCTCTATACCAGATTACAAAATGCATTTTTGCATTCTCAGTCTCTGGTGTGAATTTTGTGGTTATTTCTTAAAGCACTCTTTGGTCAGTCTTCATGATGGGAGGTATTTCTGGAAGAAGATTAGACATCAGTCAGGTTTACGTCCTTCCCCACGAGATAAGCTTTCCTGTTGGGTTCACAAAGGCAGGTACGAGAGTTTGATGGCGGTGTAATTCATCACTGAATATATAAACTTATTTCAGTTCAGATTCTGTTTTCCTAAAATTTAATCAGATGTGTTTTGGCAGGATTGTTTATTTTGGTGGATATGGTCAGAAACTGCTCAGTGAAATAAATGACCCTAGGACCTTTATTGTGGATGAGGCATCTTGGGTAACTTTTTATCTCATTTTAACTCAAGATCTTTTAATATGAATAAAAAAGTCTTACTTTTTTCTAAATGTGAAACATATTTACAGTGAGACTTTCATTTTTTAAGGCAGAGGACATATTTTGGGGATGGAATAATGAAGTTCATGTGTTTGATTCTGACTCAAAAAGTTGGAACGATCCAACAATACTTGTAAGGCATTTATTCTACTCTTGAGCATATTATATATTGTGTGTTTGCTTTATTAAATATTTTGCATGTGGATTAGAGCTGTCCAGAATGACAGTATTTTATTGTTACTGTGCTATTTTACTGTTATTGTTTGTTTTTCTGATTATATTGTAGATATTGTCATTATTTGATTGTTTTATTAACAAGTTTGTAAATAAAGGTAAATAAAAATGTTAAAAGCTGGGATTTTTTAAATTAATCTTAATATACTGTGTGTGACAATTTCTGACAGGCATTTTAATGACTATTACTTCACATATAGGGACAAGCCCCTGTCCCACGGGCTGCCCATGCCAGTGCCACTATAAACAATAAAGGATATGTCTGTGGTGGAAGAATAATGGTTAGTGCCCTTCAATGTAATTGTATTATTATTTAGTGCTTTGTGCTCTTATTAATGAGTTATGTTTTACATAATCCTAAAATCATCTAAGTGTAATACCTATTTATATTCATTGTCTACACATATTTTAAAAGGAAAAAGTCCCAATATTAATTTGTATTTTGTTTCATGACAGGAAACGAGAACAAGTGATATTCATTGTCTGGATCTGGAAACATGGACCTGGTCAGAAATGTATGCTTTTGCAGTTCAAGATATGGAACTTATAAATTATTTTTTTATATATAACAGCTAGGTTTTTTTCACCTGCACCTCTAGATTTGGTGTACACTCATTGCAGCCATATACTTTGATTACCCATAATATTAACACCACCTCCCTAAATGTGTTCCAATCACCCCAATAGTTCTCTGCAAAGTGGACTACACCGAAACACTTTAACTGAGGTTTCAAACCACTGGGAGTAAAAGTATTCAGTTCAAAGGGAATGTTTGAACTGGGAGAGCACACCAAACTCTTCACAGAGAGTAAGCTGTGCAGGGATCAAATCCTCAACCCCAGGCCATCCTTGGATCTCTTTGGCCTCTAAATCTCTGTGACACTCTGCAGTGATAAAACAGCTGGCACTCATCGCAAGCATTACAACACAATGTCTAAACACAACAATAACCTGTTCTATCTCCAGAAGTTCACATTTATTCCCATATTATATGAATAATATGAGGCATGGGTGCAGTTAATTGGTTTGCTATTTACATTAGAAACCAAATCAACATCAAAGATTGAGGTGAATGCCATGTACTGTTTTGACATGATGGCATTGCAGGGCCTTCCAAATGAAATTATTTAATCATCTGTTTAGGTTCGCTTACAGGAGAACTGTGTTTCTACAATTACAGTCAGTAGTTCACCTGTTCCATGCTGTTGGTTGGATATTTCTGGTTGGAGGATTATTCTCATGCTGTGATGCTGAGGGGATTAAACATTCCAGTAGCACTGCTGTCTTATCTACTTTGCAGGGTAGATCATACCAGTGCAACACACA
The DNA here is from genome assembly GCA_034509495.1 of Acestrorhynchus altus. NCBI lineage: Eukaryota > Metazoa > Chordata > Actinopteri > Characiformes > Acestrorhynchidae > Acestrorhynchus > Acestrorhynchus altus. The sequence continues at coordinate 22,754,368 of CM067513.1, forward strand.
CTAACACACCACCACCATGTCATTGTCACTGCAGTCCTGACACTGACTGACCTCCCAGATAATACCTGCTCTGTGGTGGTCCTGTGGGGTCCAGAACATTAAAGAACAGGGTGAAGGCTAACAAATTGTGCATATAGATGTACTACAGTCTGTAATTATAGAACTAGAAAGTGCCCGTATATGGCTAGTGGAGCTGACTAAAGTGAGGGCAGAAACAAGGAAATGGTGTTAATGTTATGGCTGATTGGTGAATAGCCTTATGAATAGTATTTGGCTTTCCTGACAGTGAAAATATGTGACTATATCCTATACAGGAAACAAACTATGAATTAAAACATGATATTTTTATTACTTTGTAGATGCCACATTTAATGTTTTTTGAAACATGTTAAATTCAAACATCAGTAAAGTTGTTTTTTAATGTGCAGATGTTTTTTCTCGTACTGAACTTATTTACCCTTTGAAAATCAAGAACATTTGTTGTTTGACCTGGAGTGCCTACACTGTTTAATAAGTGTGTGCTGTCTTGTGATTTCCTATGCTTCTTGTTATTTTTCAGTGTACCTACAACCACAGTGCCTTTGGGACGTTCATGGCATACACTAACAGCAGTGTCCAACACCTCAATCTTTCTCTTTGGTGGACTTAGTGTGGACTGCAGACCCATGAGTAAGACCTAATGCCTTCTTTATGGTTATGTATAGTATAGATTATACTCCAGAATATATAATTGAATGTAACTGATTAAATCACATCTTGTACCAATACACATTTAATAATGTTACATCTACAATATAAAGTTGTAACCAGTTTGGGCATCCTTGACTAAGTTGTTTTGTTGTTGGATTTTGTCATTAAGTGGAAATAAGTACACAGTCTCTGCAGAGAACAAATATCTGCATGGTTTAATGCACAATTAGTTTATTTGTTTATTTTTCAATTAAATATAAAATTGTTATATTATTTATATATAATTATTATATGGACATGTTGCACAAGTAAGAGCTGCAACAGGTGGTCAGTGAACAGGCCAACTAAAGATTAGATTTCATCAAATTCCTGTACTTGACACAAATATGATTAACCTTTTGTAGGTGATGTTTGGATCTTTGATTTGAAGGTAAAAGGATGGACAGAAATGAAGCATTTAGACATGGGTAAACCCCGGTAAGTGAAAAGAAGCTGACATTCAAAAAATGGAAAAAGTACTTTAAAAGCAACAGAATGATGTATCACATTTTGGAAGTATGTATTAGTTTTATACAGTATTACAACTACTTATACATATAACATCTTTATATTTTGTCATATCTTGTATTTGTAATTAGACTGTGGCACACAGCTTGTCTGGGGAGGGACTTCGATGTCATAGTGTTTGGAGGAAGTCATGATAATATAATTTTGATGGACAGTGTAAGTAGTACCCCACCTATCATCACATACAATGTCAGACATATCATATATATCATACCTATTTAGCAAACAAGGCTTGAAAACTTATATTATCATAATATTTGCTATTAAACTGAACTACATTGTGTGCTTTATATATGTTTACATTTACTTTACAGGGTCATTGCAGTGACACTCTTGTTTTCCAGACTCAGCCTTATTCCCTTGCACGGTAAAGAATTCTTTATTTCATACTTTGTCATGGCTTGTCAAACATAGTTTCATATATTAAAAAATGAAATGTCTTCCTCAGCTTCAGGAGGATGAAATATTAATTAATGGATACTATTAAAGTGAAGCATACTTTATTTATATTAAAAAGTCTAAAACTGAACACATAATACACATAAATGCAAGCAAGATATCTCACCAGTTACAACCTTGTGTTTATAAAGAAAATCATATTATTGTCTTTATTAAATGTTTTGCATCCTTTTTACATTATATTAATTCAGATTATGTGAAGACATCATTGCAAGCCATGGCAGAATTTTCCAGACACATTTGGCATGTTTACCACCTAAACTGAGAGATGCTGTGGAAAAGAGGACAACTTTTTTCAGCCAATAAGAAAGTTCCAGAAGGTTTTCAAAACTATGGTGTGAGCCTTCTGGAGACACAATGTAATGTTAAGTTTTTGTGCTGCTGAATTGTTTGCAGTTATTACATCTTGATTATATTCTGTATGAACTAAGATGTAGCTCAGTTTAGTGTGTTTAAATGCTACTTTATTATGCTGAAATGTATTGTTAAACATGAGTGAAAGAAATTGAAATTGAAATGATATTGAAAGAAATAAGCACATTAACATCTGAATTCAAAGACAAACAAAAAGATAAAAAGTCTTAATCTTGATGTCAGATGTCATTGTAATTCACAGTATCACATAATTCAACAATGCTATGAAACTGTAAATATGTGAATGACATCAACAAAGATGCCCAATTTATGATGATGCTGATTATGGTGATTTATTATTATTATTATTATTATTATTATTATTATTATTATTATTATTATTATTATTAACAACAACAACAACAACTGTTGTTGTTGGTGATATAATAGTAACTACAAGTTGTAGGTTCATCAAAGTGGCTCCATTTTAACAAACTCTCCCAATCCAACTGCATGGAACTGTTGGAAACCTACTGTGCATTCAGCAACAAGAGAGTTATTAAGGTCAGGATGATCACCACTCCTCAATTCCCCAGTTCCAAACTTATCCAAATGTTTTAGAGAGAACACCTTCATTCCAGAGAACACAGTGACACTGCTCCACACCTCAGTACTGGGAGGTATATATTCCTTTAATCCACGCCTGATATTAGATATTGCCAGTTGATTAATATTTATCTGCTCAAGAGAGCTCTGTTCTATTGGCAGTACTTCTATAAAGGGACTAGACAAGTGCAAGAATAGCAATGGATAGGATAGGATAGAATTTTATTGATCCCTTGGGAGGGTTCCCTCAGAGAAAATAAGCAGCAGCATAATTTCATTGTGCAAGTATGTTTGAAGTGTTTTCTTTTTACTCTCTGCCTCTTCAAACTATTGCTTTAACTTTTACATGTTACTAAAGAGAGGACATTTCTCCTGTAAATGTACTGTTATTTATTCAACCATCTGGGATACATTTACCCAGTCTGACTATTATTAAAAATAATGTTATCTTTTCACACTTTAAACCCCAGCAGAACTCTGCAACACTCTTGTTCACTGACATTTTTTAGAATTAAAGCCTCATTGATCAATATTTAAAACAAACCGTTTAAAAATAAAACCAGATAAAATGAATGATATATTTTAAAGGTCAGTCCTATCTCTTCAAAGAAATAATCTTATGCTGAATCTTTTAAAGAATGAACAAAATTTGCTACCCAATGGTTGATTCATCATTCAAAGCTAAATGTTAGTGCTTATAGTGTTATAGACTTAATAAAAAAAATGTAAATAAATATATATATATATATATATATATATATATATATTATATGTGTGTGTGTGTGTGTGTGTGTGTGCGCGCACACACATCAGACCTTTTGTCCTCATCAGTTAATAGATTGTGACCGTGCAGTTTCTGAAATGCCTCTTATGTAGAATCTCAGATGGTGTAATGAAGAGTTGGGCGATATCGGGAATTTTCTGATACCAAGTAAATGCAGGGCCAGTATTGCCGATATCGATACAGATACTTTTTAATATTTAAGCTTCATAGATCCAAAGGATCCAAAAGACCTAGGATAGAATTTCACCAAATAAATATAAATATCACTCAACACAACTCCAAAAATAATCTCCTGAGGTAGAGGGCTGACAAACCACAGCACAACAAAATAAACACACCACAACAAATACTGTAAACAGTTTCACACTTATTCTGTTTTTCAAGTCGAACAAAACAATCAAATAATACACAAAGTGTCTCTGGGTGGAGGCTCTGGGTTTGTTGGGGCAGGGAACAGGGATGTCTCTCCGCCCTGTCTCTTCAGCTCTGTGTTTTATGCTGCATGCTTTTTCATATGCTTGTAGAGGTTTGTTGTGTTTCCACTCTATTTAACAGCCCTGTAAACTGTTCAGCTGCTGTCGTGTGATTTTCTTCCTCTCAGACCCTTCAGTACTCCGGCGGTGTTTCCAGACAGAATTGTTATTAGAAAATACAATAAAAAATAAGGAATTTTCTTCCTTTCTGTGCAATTCTGGGTTGTTGTTTTTTTAAATAAACAGAGTAAGAAATATCACAACACAACTTCAAATACAATCTGGGCTGACAAACCACAACACAACAAAAATAACACAATACTGTAAACAGTCTCACACTTATTCTGTTTATCAAGATGAACAAACAATAAAATAATACAGAAAGTGTCTGTGGGTGCTGTTGCTGTTTGATTTTCTGAAATAAAATAAATAAATAATATAATAATAAACAATAAAGTGAAGCGTCACTCTCCGTACTGTGATACGTCGACTCGAGGAGACCTCTGATTGGCGGGCAAGGCTGAGTGGGCGGGCCAGGTTGAGCCTTCCCTGCATGGCTGATTGGCTGGCGCCGCTGCGACGCGTGAATCAATAAAAGGCCAGCGTATGGAGGCGGGGCGCACTGTTCCGTGCTGTGACACAGAGCAGCGTTTACAGAGAAGAGAGTTTGGTGCAGCAGTTAGTGCTTGCGGAACAGAAATATCTGAGTATCGATCTTTTTACACCAGTATTAATCAATACCAATACCAGCGTTGGTATCGATATTATCGATATTTGGATCGATCCGCCCACCTCTAGTGTAATGTCTCCATGAAATTTGTTCCTGTTGTCATTGCACAATCTGCGGGCTTCCAAGCTCTCAAGGTATAATGTATGGTCCTAGAATTAATATAAAACCACAGCAAACCACACATTATAAAGGTCTGTAATGCAGCACTAGCTGCATTTTTAAAACGGTGGATAGTCAAGTTCTCGAACCACGAAAGGACTCCGAACCGTTTTATGCTTAAATAGACATTTGAATGGTGAAAGGTGCTTCACACTGGTGGAAATGTGTTGTGTGTGTATGGTTCTATATATAACCTTTTAAAAAACACAAATTATGCAATTGTTACAGGTTCAAGACTTGATTGAGGAGTGTAGATAGTTATATTCACAGTAGCATGTCAAGTTCTTGTCTGAATTTAAAATGTGGAAATGGGACTAAATAAAATATAAAATAGGACAACGGTAAAAGGGGATTTTACACCACACTGGCCAAGATAAAAAAAAAACAAAAAACATCTACTACAGCATCAAAAGACCTTCCCTGCAGTGAGCCTAGCATCTAGTCTCCTCATGACTAATGAAAGAGAAATACAACAATATTTTCTTAAATAACATTACAATTGTAAACATTTATAGGCATAAAATTAAGATCACATGTTTAGATTTTGTAAATCATCGTCTTCTGTTCTCGTGTTTGTTGTGTGTAATGCTGCTGGTTTTTGATGTGTCGTTTCAGTGTGGCTTCACTGGCACTGCTACAGGTTTGAGGGGGTGGGGCTGAGCTGTGACGCTTACAACGTGGGCGGGACTGAACTCGCTGGACGTCACAATATTCTACGCATTGCGTCCCCGACTCAAACTGTCACCACAGCAACGCGGTTCCATGACCTGTTACCATAGTTACATAAACACTGCAGCTGAAAGGAAAGCTCTACTGCAGATTTTACAATCATAAACTTTCACCTCAACGTGCTCATGTAGCTAAACTGAAATGATTTAACATCTCCAGTCTTCAGGAGAGCAGAAGGTTCTGGACACAGCTGTTCTGGTTTATCATCTCCAGTCTTCAGGAGAGCAGAAGGTTCTGGACACATCTGTTCTGGTTTATCATCTCCTGTCTTCAGGAGAGCAGAAGGTTCTGGATACAGCTGTTCTGGTTTATCATCTCCTGTCTTCAGGAGAGCAGAAGGTTCTGGACACATCTGTTCTGGTTTATCATCTATTGTCTTCAGAAGAGCAGAAGGTTCTGGACACATCTGTTCTGGTTTATAATCTCCTGGCTTCAGGAGAGCAAAAGGTTCTGGACACATCTGTTCTGCTTTGTCATTTCCTGTCTTCAGGAGAGCAGAAGGTTCTGGACACAGCTACTCCAATTTTCAACATGGAGTTTGGGACCAAACTGCAAGAACTCGAACTGACAACGGATGAAATGAACCGTTTCTGCAAAGCCTTAAAAGACGAGCAGTTCCGTGACATGCTACGCAATTATGCAGAGGAGATATCAAAACCAGAGAACAGGAAGAGGTATGAGGAGGAAATCACACAGCTGGAGCGGGAAAGAGGCATGAACGTGCAGTTCGTCCACCCTGAACCACACCACGTCCTAAAGACAAGCATGAATGGGAATGAAAAGTGCTTCATCAATATCTGTTCCAATGACCTGATCAACAAGCCTACTTGTAATCCTGGAAGGGGACAGGACGGCAGGATGGGTCAGCACTGGTCACTGCCATACTGCCTGGCAGCAGGGAGAGCTGACAGAGACACCCAGGGGAACAGGTGCATGATATACGACATTGTTTTCCACCCAGACACTCTGAACATAGCAGAGAAGAGCACAAACTTCCTGGAGCTGGTTAACAGCACTGCTGTTCGAGGGGTGGAAGAAGCTTTTAAAGTGTGCTTGGATAAAAAAAATGCAAAGGTCCTGAAAATCCCTTACAAAGGGGTGCCTCATCCAGCCGTTATACGTAAGCCAGTTACTGGTCACCCAGGGAAAGAACAACCATTATCTGAGGAGGAAAAGTGTCTCATTCCCTACCCATACACGACCACAAGCACAAATTCTATATCCACTGCTGAATGTTCCTCAGAAACCCAAAGGCCCACAGAACCACACTACACTGTGAAATACAGATCTGTTCTTGATCTACAGGACTACAGATATTCCAGAGATTCTGCGCCTAGTCCAAGACCCAAAGAGATTGTTGTCACCATTGATTTGCCTCTCATCAGCTCTGTTAGAGACCTTGACCTTGATGTGACCAAAAGAAGACTTGTCTTGGAGTCTCAGAATCCTGCCTACAAACTGGAGCTGCAGTTCTCATATCCAGTGGATGACAACAAAGGACATGCCAAATTCACTAAAGTTAAAAAACAGCTCATAGTAAATTTACCTGTCCAACCAGTGAAGGAACAGGCTGTCATTCATGCTGATGGAGAACAACTTCTAAGTGATGAAGAGCAGAAAGGTGGTGAGAGAGAAGAAAAGGTTGAGGAAGGAGTATGTGAAGCAGAAGAAGCTGCTGAACAGAAGTGTACAAACCTCTCTGGTTCCAGTAGAAATGTTGACTGCTTTAGAGATACTGAGGTGCAGGATAAAGAAATAAAATTTTCTTATGACAGGGTAGATAATAAAAGACCTTACTGTGGTCCCTCAGAGTCATGCACAGGAGCAGATGCACTGCTTGTCTCTGAAGAAACTTATAGTGAGACATCCAAACCTAAGGAGAATGGCACAGGCCAGATAGAAGATCACTTGCTCTCCATAGTCAATTACTCCACTTCAGAGATGCCTTCTAAAAATCACAATAAAGATGAGATGGACAGCTATTGTTTCAGAGAGGAGGTAAGATATGCTTCAAATTCAGCATCATGGATAGTTGTAATCTTTAAGAGCACTTACATCAAATGATATATGAAATTATGTAATCATAGCAAAAGTTTGAGTTAAACCCTGTCTTGTTTTTCAGAAGACATATCACTCTGATGCTTCCACTGTGGCACCCTTTGTATCCCTTGAAAATGGCACATTTGCCTCACAGTGTCCTCCCGCATCAGCTGAAAAAGATCCCTCACAACAAAAGCTAATTTTAGCAAAACCACAAAAGATCCAACCTATATCACATTCAGGAAAAGCATACTATGATATTTCAAATGACCCTACCAGTCCATCGCAACAGGCCACTGAACAATCTGTGATGGAGCTTTCAGTGGTTAGTGTTGGATTTTCCAACACATCCAGTTCTTCACTGGATGAGGATACCATGAAGACTGAAGAGCCTGGAATGCTGTCTAAAGAGCAAGTGGTGAACCATTCCCCTGAACACATCAGTCCTACACTACAACACAAGAACGTTGATTGTGTACCTCTTACAGAGGAAATCAGTGTGCCATTAAAGGAGCAAACGGACAACAGTATTCATTCATCTAAACAGAGCCAAACAGACTTCACTATAAAGACTCCTGCTATCAAGAGAGAGAAAAACATTAAAGATACAAGTGAGGTGGTTATTAGTGATCATGCAGCAGCAGCAACACTCACCTTCCAGAATTCTTTGTGGTTTGAACTGGACTGAAATAGCTTATCTTACCTTATGTTTGGCCTTAAATATGAGTTATTGAAAATAATATTTTGTGGCGTAGATTTGCTCTTGACAGTGGTCGGGACATATGTGTTATATGTGAATATGTCTTACAGTTGGCAGGACTAAGTAGAGAACAGTATTTAACCTTTACTGCACCTCTAGGTTAATGAGATGTTGACAGATTGTTGTATTTTGTTCTCGACAGGATCAAATTATTTGTGGGGACAATTCAATTATCACGGGAAATTGGTGGGGACAATTGTTTTGAATTGTGGATTGTTAACTATTTACTTGTTTTTCATAAACATGCTACATTTAAAGTTTTTTTTTCATGTAAACATTAAATATTTAGTTAATATGTAATAAAAACACTTTTTTTTTTAGAATTATTTGTTTAGATGTATTACCTCCTTCTCTGTGTTGTTAAATTAAAGATCAAATACCCATATGTTTAGAAATGTAAAAACCAAATGCATTTCAATTAAATTGAAATGTGGTTTAACTGAGTAGAGAGGATTTAAATTAATTTCTGAACTGCAACACTGGTAAATAGGGCACTCGAAAGCCCCCATTAAAACATTTAACATGCAGTGGCATGCTAACGTTTGGTTACCCCTTTTGAAAATTATCGTTACTGTGAACAGTTATGCAAGTTGAAGATAAAATGATCTCAAAATGCATGTGCTTAAAGACAACACATTCACTTTGTATTCTAAGGAATGTTTTTCCCATCCTTTTCCCCACATTTTCGAAATAGAACAAAAAAAGTCAAAGAGCCCAAAGCAAATATAACCATTTAAGAGCCTTTTAGTTCTTGTTTGAGGCATTTTCATCCATTTATCCTTGCAAAAGTCTTCCAGTTCAGTGAGATTCCTGGGCCGCCTTGCATGCACTACTGTCTAAATACAGTTTTTCAATGATCTTCAGATCAGGGGACTCTGAGGGCCATTGTAAAAACTTTCAACTTGCACCTTCTGAGGTCTATTGTGGATTTTGAGGTGTGTTTTGGATCATTATCTGTTTGTAGAAGCCATCCTTTTTTTAACTTCAGCTTTGTTACAGATGATGGTATGTTTGCTCCCAGAATTGGATGGAATCTCATTGAATCCAACCATCCTTTCAATCCTTTCACTTAAACAAATTTTAAATAATCAGAGGATTAGAGTAGAAATGGCATTTGAATGGGCTCGACTAGGATAAAAAATCAGCCCTGCCATTTTAGGCCTAGAATGGCCTCTGATAATTAGCAGAGCACAAGCAACTGTCTGTGTTCCCTGAAGGAATGTATTTTATTATTATTATCCCAAACCCAACTCTAATTATGTTTATTCAGTTGGTGGATGGTTCACTTGCTTTGGGTGATGATTTTAAAATGCTTGCATTCTAGCAGCTCAGGGTGGGAAAAGTAATCTAGTTTTTGCTTAGGCTTAGTAGATTACTTTAGAGGTCTCAAATATCCATTGAGGAAAGCAAATAAGTAAATTTACTCAACATTTGTATAAGGCTAAAAACATTGCTGCTTTATGAACTCATGCAATGCAACTATGTCTTAAAAGCATTTCGCACTGTCAATGTGGGCATACATTGTTTGCACTTACTTTAGTAATGCTTTAATTGCAAAGGTTCTACTTTTCATTTAGCAGTTTTAAAATCTGTTATTTCACTTGTTTGAGTGTTTTTTTTAAGCATTTATCCACAGCATAGAGAGTCAAAGTCATATTTCTTCTCTGGCTCTTGGCGAAGGCGGTCGCACTTTCCTCCCTTATCTCTTCAGTCTTGTCTGCTACTATCACACTTGGGAGACTCGCTCAACACTGTTCTTCTAAACTAAAGCATTGAATTGATCAACTGGTCTCTCAATGCAGTTGACACCATCTTCTCGATGAGAAGTCGGGGTTCGGCGGAACCTGAGTGTCCTGACGGGATATTTGCGGCTGGATACACGATGAACTCCTGGGAGAGGTGGAGGGTCATGTGCCTGGCGGCGCTGTCAGTCGAGGATGTTGAGGATATATACAATTGGATTCATGATTGTGCATACTGAAACTGAAATTTCACATGATCTTAAGTATTCAGACCCTTTGCTGTGACATTCATATTTAACCCACATGCTGTCCATTTCTTCTGATCCTCCTTGAGATGGTTCTACTCCTTCATTGGAGTCCAGCTGTGTTTAGTTAAACTGATTGGACTTGATTAGAAAAGGCACACACCTGACCTCACAGCTCACAGTGCATGTCAGAGCAAATGAGAATCATGAGGTCGAAGGAATTGTCCAACGAGTTCAGAGACAAAATTGTGGCAAGGCACAGATTTGGCGAAGGTTACAAAAGAATTTCTGCAGGACTCAAGGTTCCTAAGAGCACAGTCGCCTGCATAATGCTTAAATGGAAGAAGTTTGGGACAACCAGAACGTTTACTAGACCTGGCCGTCCAGCCATACTGAGCAATTGTGGGAGAAGAGCCTTGGTGAGAGAGATAAAGAAGAACCCAAAGATCACTGGCTGAGCTCCAGAGATGCAGTAGGGAGATGGGAGAAAGTTCCACAAAATCAACTATCACTGCAGCTCTCCATCAGTTGGGGCTTTATGGCAGATTGGCCCGATGGAAGCCTCTCCTCAGTGCAAGGCATATGAAAGCCTGCATGGAGTTTGCCAAAAAACACATGAAGGACTCCCAGACTATGAGAAATAAGATTCTCTGGTCTGATGAGACGAAGATTGAACATTTTGGTGTTAATTCCAAGCAGCATCTGTGGAGAAAACCAGGCACTGCTCATCACCTGCCCAATACAATCCCAACAGTGAAGCATGGTGGTGGCAGCATCTTGCTATGGGGGTGTTTTTCAGCTGCAAGGACAGGACGACTGGTTGCAATTGAGCAAGACAATGTTTTGTTTTCTCCAACAAGACAATGACCCTAAGCACACAGCTAAAATAACAAAGGAGTGGCTTTGGAACAACTCTCTGACCATTCTTGACTGGCCGAGCCAGAGCCCTGACCTAAACCCAATTGAGCATCTCTGGAGAGACCTGAAAATGGCTGTCCACCAACCTTCACCATCCAACCTGACGAAACTGGAGAGGATCTGCAAGGACTAAATGGCAGAGGATCCCCAAATCCAGGTGTGAAAAACTTGTTGCATCATTCCCAAGAAGACTCGTGGCTGTAATACCTCAAAAGGGTGCTTCTACTCAATACTGAGCAAAGGGTCTGAATACTTATGATCATGTGAAATTTCAGGGGGGGGTTTTTGCAAAAAAATTCAACATTTCAGTTTTTTTTCTGTCAAGATGGGGTGGTGAATATACATTAATGAGAAATAAAATGAACTTTAGCAAATGGCTGTAATGAAACAAAGAGTGAAAAATTGAAAGGGGTCTGAATACTTTCAGTACCCACTGTAAACCCTTTCTGCATGTGCACTTTACTCACTACTGGAGCAGCACAACTAGCAACTAGTTGTGTTACACTGAGTTGAGTTACACTGCACCCACCAAAGACTGACTACACTTACCTTCTCCCACTACAGCTAAACTGAATTCTATACAGAGGGCACATATATTATGCAAACATCAACTTTATAGTTTCTAGATACAATGCAATAATTGTTTTAGTGCAATAATATAGTGCATATAGTGCATGTTAATGTGTATATAGTCTATTTATATTACATATACTGTATGTATATTTATATGCTGCTTGAACCTATGTTTTTCACTCACCCTTACACCTGTGTAATGTGATGTGACAAACTTTGATGAAAAATGCTGATTGACAAGCACCTTTGTGGTAATCATTCAGTAGAACATTTAAGATTTAAGGAAGATTAATTAGAGATTCAAGTTTGTTTTCAAATCAGTTTAATTTATTTATTGTTTTTATATCATATGTACTATAATACAGAAGAGAAAGGCTCACTGCAATTTTCAGCTCAAAAAGAGTCAGGTCAATGGAAAAGATAAAAAATAAAGCTGAGCCATTTGTCACAAAATTAGGTTTCTTGGACAACAAAGATGTGTAGCTACTGCAGAGGTGAACTGCTACTGTTACTACAGTAGAACAAACATCAAAAACATCCAATCATAGGCAAGAAGTTGATAAACCAGCAACCCAGCGACTTACTGCAATAAACCATATTTTCAATGTCATCACTGATCATTGATACTGGCAAAGGCATATGTATAACAACATTCTTCTCATCTCATGCCTCTCTGTACACAACCGTCCAAGAACTCGCAGTAACACATGAGGGAGCAGAAATGATGGTGCACAGGAGCCTCTGTGCCACCCATGTCATCCACCAGCACCACAGTATGAGAAACAAGGTGGAGGTTCATATTAACAGCTGTCTGGATGTAGGAGTTCAAGCAGGCTTGGCCACAGTCACAGAACTTTGCAAACTCCAGCTCGTGGCACAAGTGGAATGGAATGAGATGAGGTCCATAGGTAATTCTGTTGAGATGTAAACAGACAAGGCCCACAAGGAATTCTGTTAAGCTAACACATTTAACACTATGTATCTGCTAAGTCTGTAAAGACCATCCAAATTATGAAAATATTTAGCTTACATACAGCCAGAAAAGTGGGGTCTCACCTGAAGTTCAGCACAGCTCGCGAGGCCAGCTCCTGCAATTTGAGAGGAAATGCCAGCTGAATGGTGTGGTCCAGAGGGTTTGGATGGGTAAATGGATTACCAAACAGGTCCAGATTCTCCAGTGACAGCTTTCGGAAGTCTCCAGGTAGGACAGTCAGTTGATTGTGTGCAGCTGAAAGAAAACGCATCTTGGTAAGCTGCCCAATGCGAAAGGGTAGCTGCACTAGCTTGTTATCATCCAACTTCAGATTCACCAGCTCTCGCAGTTGGCAAAACTGGAAAGGTAAGGCCTGTAGGTGGTTTTGACTCAAGTCCAGGTGTTGCAGAGAATGCTGAAGAGTGGAAAGGCACAATGCTTCACTGAAGGTCTCCAGGTGGTTGTTGTGGAGAATAAGTTCTGCCAGACAACTAAGGTCACCAATGGTAGCTGGGAGTTTCTTGATATGGTTGTTGCTGAGGTCCAGTCTACGGAGTGCTTTGAGGGACAGCATGCGCATGTCGACTCTGGACAGCTTGCAGTAAGACACCTGGAGCTGCTCCAGAGAATAAGGAAAGTTGGATGTGAGGGGATAGTCCTTTTTGGACATGATGGTGAGCTTTTTTTTGGGTTTCTCTACATCTCTGGCACGGACAGGTGTGAGAGTAGAGAGAGGAAGGCTGTCTGTGTCAGATCCCCTGTGTGCAAGGCGAGCAGCAGAGAGAAAGTTTTTCAAGCTGTTGGCATCTGCCTACAAAATACATATATAGAAGAGAGAAGAGAGACTGTTTACATAGAGACACATAAATCAGTTGCAGTAGTTCACGTGTACATGCATCATGCAGCAGTATAAGCACAACAAACCACAGTCATGATATACTGTAACTGATTAACCCTTATTTTTTACACTGAAACTAAAAGGTAAAAAGCAGTTTTGTAATTCAGTGTTTGTGCCGTGGCACACTAGTGTGCCGTTAGTGATCGTCAGGTGTGCCGTGGAAAATTATACAATTTCATCTAATTGGTCTAAATAGATTTTTTGAAAACTAATTAATTATTATCTGCAAATAATATACCATTTTCAAGTGTCTGTGCTGTAGTAGTGACTGGCGGCATAATCATGTATTAATTCCTTATCACTAGATGGCAGCAGGTAGAGAACTGCATTGTACATTAAGACAAGAGAATTAGTGATGCGTGAATGTGACAGGTAGCGGTGAGAGCATTGTGGCCAGTAAGACTGTGATGGAGAAGTTTTTGAAAAGAAAGAATGATAACTCCGATCTGGGCCCTGGACAAAATTCGGACCCGGATGAAGGCCCTAGAATGAGTGGATGTCAAAAGAATGCAAATACTGTGAGCTCGAGGCAATACAGTCAGAGTTACATTTCATTTGGATTTACTTTTACCGGGGATGCAACGACACCGACACCATTGTGCTTGGTATGCAGTGAAAAGCATTTTCCACAACATATGTGTGAAGCTTCTCAAGCCTGACTGCTATAAAAACTAAAGAGAGAGATTGAGAGCTGTTGAGGAAGAGCTGTGTGTCCTTCTTCAATTCCCGCCAGGATATCAGGTCTGTGTTCATCTAAACGTGCACAGGTTTCACACCAAGTGAGTAAAATGTACTGAGATTGACATTTTGTACATGCAATTCTTCATAATGTAACAATGAAATCTCTCACAAACATTATTGCTTCTGTCAGAATAAGCATTATTTTCTGTATCCCTGCTAACAAAATGCTTTTGGACAGAATTACAGTTTGGAAAACACTTTGAATTTTTGTACTACCTCTAAGTTTAAGACCACATTGTTGTGGCACTGTTCCAGCTGTATTTTTGGAATGGACATATTAAGTGCACTTTTTATTTGAAAGAAGAAATATAAAAGATGATAAAAATACATTTTTGTGTTTATTTGATTCCTATTCAAGACACTTTGATAAGAATGACTATACTTATATTAATATATAGGCGGCTACAGAGTATCATTTGTTTAACATTTTTGGTTGGTGGTGTGCCTCATGGTTTTTTTTCAATGAAAAAAAATGTACCTTGCCTCAAAAAAGGTTGTTGTAATTATCCCCTCCCACTAGAAACCTCTTCAAATCGCACCAAGGCTATCTATTTTTCAGGTTGACTTTGTTTGGATGTCATTAAATAAATAGTCAATGAAAAGCCAATAACTCAAATTTTAGCACCTGTAATGGTGATGTACATTGTGTAAATTATCCAAAATCTCTAGCTAGACTTGTGAAGCAGTTCAATCATTTAGTTGAAATAAACCAATTGAAAAGAACTAATTCACAAGTTGGATCACTGTTGCTTCCAAGACCTTTTCCTGTAGTTGCTTGGAACTACATGCATGTCTAGGTATAGGAGTTTGGGCACAACAGTCTACGATTTAGAATTAACCTTTAAAACACAGAACCTAAACATATTTAAAGGTCATTTGCCACACTCACTAAGTTGTGCAACACACATGCACCTGGCACATCACAACACATCAGTTTAGCTCCAAATTTTCTTTTAGAAATGTGAAGCAGAATAACTAATTGTTTATTTATATTACATCTTGCCTCACGGACAGGCCGCGGTATGTCAGGCTGAAGGACGTCATGTCTGACACTGATCAGCAGAACTGGAGCACCTCAGGGCACAGTGCTGGCCCCTCTTCTCTTCACCTTGTACACAGCAGACTTCTGCTACAACTCAGAGCTGTCACATTCAGAAGTTTGCTGACGATACAGCCATAGTTGGGTGTATCAGGGATGACAGCGAGGAGGAGTATCGGAGCCTGGTGAGGGACTTTGCAGCCTGGTGCCACAGGAATCATCTGCAGCTCAACACCTCAAAGACCAAGGAGATGGTCATTGACTTTGGGAGGTCCAGACCAAAGTCACAACCAGTTCTGATTGAGGGAGATGAGGTGGAGGCTGTGGACTCCAACAAGTACCTCGGGCTGTGGCTGGACAGAAAGTTGTACTGGTCTTGTAACATCGACCACCTGTACAGAAAGGGACAGAGCAGGCTCTACTTTTTGAGGAGGCTATGGTCCTTCAACAACTGCAGGAAACTCCTGTGGATGTTTAATCAGTTTGTGGTCGCCAGTGTCCTATTCTACACTGTGGTGTGCTGGGGGGGCAGCATATCCAAGAAGGACACAAACTGATCAAGCAGGCTGGCTCTGTGGTTGGCACAAAGCTGGACTCTCTGGTATCAGTGGCAGAGAAGAGGACTCTACTGAACATTATGGACAATGCCATTCAACCTCTACACACTGTCATCAGCCACCAGAGGAGCCTGTTCAGTGAAAGACTGCTCCTTCCCAAGTGCAGGACCAACAGACTTAAACCCTTTGTCCCACAAGCCATCAGACTGTACAGCTCCTCTCTGGGGTGAGGAGGGATAACAGGAGGATGGGAGTAGGAACCAACCAACCAGTAACCCACAACCTGACCTATACATTTCTTATTTGCCAAACAATTATACTAAATAACTTGCACCACATTACTCAAAGCTAAATTAACTCATGAAACCCAATAAATTCTCAAGCAGGTAAACATCACTATTAGTAGCAAGAACAATTTTAATGGTGTGATTTCAAGTTTAGATGTATTCTCACATAGGAAACCTGGAACCTTTCATTTATGATCCAAATACCAATTAAAGTCATGTGAAGAATTGCAACAAAAGTGAAAGTACCTTTCTCCAAGGCAAGAAAGTTAACAAGAATTATGTTTTTCATATTGCATCATATTACAACAGACAAGAATTTACAAGAACAAACATTCACATTATGTGGAAAATTAATAAAAGGTATTACTACTTTCTTTCCTTTAGTATGCAGAACTCAAATGAATCACTTATTACAACTTACCTTGCTCAAACAGATGTCCACAGCAGGTTCTTTAAGCCGCACTGTAGCCTTGCCCTCCTCAACAAACCAAGTGAAGAACTTCTCAATATTCTCCTTCAGCTTTGAAGTGTAACAAAGAAGGACATTGCTATACTGAGTGTTTAATAAGTCATAAACAAACCACCTGCATTACTTTTGTAAGGCAAACCTAACTAGCTACAGTGCATGCAAAAAGTATTCACAGTGCTTCACTTTTAATTTAACATTTTATGGTCGTCTTATTTAAAATTTATTAAATTAATTTTTCCATCACAAATCTAAACCCAATACCCCACAATGACAAAGTGAGGAAAGTTTGTTTAAATATTTTTCAAATTTATTAAACATAAAACAAAAAAAAGGGCTCAATACTTTGTTGAAGCACATTTAGCAGCAATTACAGCCTCAAGTGTTTTGCATGATGCTAAGAGAAGTAGGAAATTTGTGCATTCTTCTTTGCAGAACCTAATTTTTAGATATCTTTTTGTTAGGTACTCATTTGACCCACTGGATGCAAACACATGAATTAGACCTCTGCATTTTACCCATCCACACACACACACACACACACAAGTGAATTCACACACCAAGGGGCAGTGAGCACATGTGACCAGAGCAGTGGGCAGCCCTATACTCAGCGCCCAGGGAACAGCTGAGGAGTTCACTGTCTTGCCAGGGAGTCATGCCCTGCCAGTTCAAGGATTCAAACTGAAAACCTTACAGTCACAAGGCTGCTTCCCTAACCACCAGGCCATGGCTGCTCCCAGAGATCAATCAGGTTCAGTTCTGGGATCTGACTGGGTCAGTCAAGGACATATACAGATTTGCCCCAAAGCCACTCCTTTGTTTTCTTGGCTGTGTGCTTAGGGTCGTTGTCCTGTTGGAAGATCGTCCCAGTCTGAGGTACAGATTGCTCTGGAGCAGGTTGTCATCAAGGAAATCTCTTTACATCACTGCAGTCATCTTTCCCTGAACCAAGACTTGTCTCCCAGGCCCTGCTGCAGAAAAACATCCTCACAGCATGATGCTACCACCACAATGCTTCACTGTAGGAATGGTATTGTCTAGGTGATGAGCAGTGCCTGGTTTCCTCCAGATTTGATGTTTGGCATTTAGAGTAAAAAGTTCAATCTTTTTGTTTTTGTGACAGAGTCTTTTAGGGGCCTTTTGGCAAACTGCAGACAGGCTGTCTGAGTTCTACAGACAAATCCTCAGACTTCATGGCTTCATATACAGAGGTGTGCCTTTCCAAATCCAAATGTACAATCAGGTGTCCAAGCTGTGGAAACTAAGCTCAATACATTTGCATAATTTTCAAACAAACTTCTCACTTTGTCATTGTGGGATATTGTGTTTAGATGTTTGAGGGGAAAATGAATGAAATCCATTTTGAAATAAGGCTGTGTCATAAAATGTGGGAACGTAAAGCTCTGAATACTTTCAGATGTACTGTAAATACATTCACAGTATGTCGTGAGTAATGTAATGGCACTGGTATCTTAAAAAAATAAACTGATGCTGGATTACTGGAGTATGACACGTACCTTGTATTTGGAGCCAGATCTATCTTTCGCAGTACAGATCAATAAATAAATATTGCTTCGCTTGGTGATTTTATCCATATGACCTCCGATGGACAGCACGGCCCTGGTTCCTTTCCCTTTGCTCTTTAATCCGCACGTTGGCAGCATCCGATTTATAACTTCAACATCGCACTGCAACTTCATCTCTCGAAGAAGCACAAGATCACAACCAGAGAGACGCGCGCTTCAGCTCCCACAACAAGCAGCCTCACCGAGTCACTTCCTCAACACTGAATGAGTTTGTACTTATTAGGGCCCTAGATACCAAACCGCTGCACATTAAAATACAAACGAATAAACACAGACCCAGTAAAGACCTCCAACCTTCCAGAACAGAAAGGGGTACCCTAGATCAGCTGGTTAGCAAGAACCCTCCGTTAGCTAGAACCAACTGTAAGCTAGCTTCACAACATTACAAGAGAACAGATATGCGGCTCCAGATTGATTCACAAAGACGCCTTGTTTCCCTAAAACTTGTAACGCGACTCCCCGCTGTCGTACAGAAAACTAGACATGATGTTACTATACGCTAAATAAGCGACGGTTTCAGAGAAACGTTCCCAAACGGATGTGTTTATGAGCCAGCCGTTGCCCGCGATTATATGCGCACGCGCACAAGCGACTGCTGACCTCACCAACATGGCGGGGTAGTGTTGCTGTGTAAAACAAACAGGCGTGGAACAGTGACGGAGGTGTCCGATACATTTCATTGAACCGAGTCCTTCGAGCTTGCTGTAGTCTGTATGAATCGAACGATCGAATTGATTCAGAAGGCGAGTCGTTTATTTACCCGAGGACAACAATGAGAGTTAGGTGAGAGAATCATGACACGTTTAGTCGTTAAAGTAGATATCTGAACGGTAGCTTTTCTTAAGTTTGTACAATAAACACGTTCAGACGGAGTTTTTATAACGAACCATCTTCGAATCCAGCCGAAGATATTTATCTTAACACGTGTCACTAAATCGTCGATGGAAGTCAATAACTCCGATTCCAGCCTGTAACGCTGATGCACATTGTTTACAATCTCAAGCTAGAATCAGTTCGGTGGAAAAGAACGATTCATTGATGAGTCGGTTCATCGCTAGTCTCCGTGGTGCGTATCTAGTGTGATAATAGTGATAAAGTGTGTAATTCAGGGATTATAACTGCATGGATCGAGCTTTCTGAACGGTGTTCTAGAGTAGGCCGCTGGTAGAACCGGACTGAAGTTTAGTGGAGGTAAATAGATCAGCTCAGACACATTACGGTGAGAAGATCCTGTCTGGACTGAGACCTTCTGTTTCAAGTGATGTTTGTGAGAGTCTCTCGTGCTTTGTTCCTGCAGATAGCTCCAGATGGCAGAGATGGACAACGACGGAGATTTTCAAGACGTTGGACGTGAAGGCGAGGATTCTGAGCAGGAAGAAGAGGATTTGGGATGGAATGCACAGGAAGACGAGAGAGAGCTGGACTGGCTGGAGGAGGTCGAGCTGGACACCTCCAAAGCCCTCCCCGGTCCTGACAGTCCGGCAGAGAGGAGTGGACATATCGCTGTAGTCGATAGAAGTTGCATGTATGTGTGGGGAGGATACAAGGTGAGCCCAGCCAGGGTGTGAGCTGTACAGTGTGTCCAGATATGTGGACAACCTTTCTGATGAGTGTTTTCATCTGCACACACTGCTTGTCCAGCCTCTGTACAGAAATATCACCAATAGAATAGGAACCCTGGAGCAGATCTCTCGGCACCTTGCCCAATGCCAGGTGTGGAGCAGTGGAATTGACTTCTCTGGAATGATGGTGCTCCATCCAGGACTTTCAGGACAGGTTGAAGATGAGGTGGTGGTAATCCAACATCCTCTCCTGACTAACTCTCTTGTCACCGAATGCAATGAAGTCCATGCAGCAGTGCTCCAAAACGGACAGCAAAACTAGCACCGATTGTTTAACCCTCCTGAATTCAGAGGAAACATTGGGCCTCGCTTATGAAACATGAGCAGAATGAATTTGTGTGCAAATCATTGAGTTAAAACTTTAATTATTTTTGTACACTCCAACATTCATTAATGTTCATAAGTACAGATGACATGTATACCTGCTGCTGAACGTGTCGTTTAGTTTAATTTAATCTTTAATTCAAGTGTTAACTAAAAAAGATAAATAAATAAATAATATCACATGAAACGAGCACAGAAAAGTCAAAACATCTTTTTCTACAGATCAACTTCCAGTAGCCTGTACAGAACAACTGGTTACTTATTTTCTTCCTTGGAAAATATTTGAACATGTTGTTTATACATTTGAAATATACTGAATTTAATGAATGTGCAGTTCACATACTAAACTGCATTTGAGAATATATAGCCTATGTACCAGATATATTTAAAAATACATTTATATACAGTAAATATTTTGTCAACTATTTTAATACAGGTATACAGCAAAATTACAATATTTCATCAAAATCTTGATAAATTAAGGTATTCTAGTATATAGTCTGGATATTGGAGCTGCCACTAATGACTATTTTTCTTTCGTTTAATCTGTCGGCTAGTTGATTAGTCAACTATAAATTAGTCGACTAATATAAATAACTAAATTTCATTACTTCATATTCCTTTTGTTTTTTCAACTACAAACTGTATGTCATCATATGATGCAGCACAGCAAAAGGTAAACAAAGGCTTACACATTGAATTGCAAAAATTTAATTAATGAGGACTAGAGAAACTAAAGAGGGCATTTTTACAGTCAGTAGGTCTAAGCAAAATCCCATCATTCCTAAAACCCAGACCAAACTTTAAAGCAACAGAACACAAGAAGGAGTGTTATCGTGAAATAACAGCATGTGTTAGATGAAGCAGCATCGTATTTAAACACAGCTGTGCTGTTATTCATGATAACTAACCTTGAGTGTTCTATTGCTTTTATACAACAAATGTATAAATTTAATGTATTGTATGCTATTTAATTAATGCATCATTTAAAATATGAATGAATTAATAAATCAATATAAAAAAAGCAAGATTAATAAACTGAGTCTGTTTGGTTATTATTCTGGCCCAGAACAATAAAAAAAAAAAAAAAAAAAACAGATTATTTGAGGGTTTGCGTAATTTAATTTGCAGAATATGCCTACAACTTTGAGCATTCATTTTTTATTGTGAAGCAAACAAAATATGGGACAAAATAATTGCAGCGTGCATAACTATTCACCCACCTAAAGTCAGTACTTTGTAGAGACCCCTTTTGCAGCAATTATAGCTGCAATTCACTTGGTATAAGTCTCGATGATCTTGCCACTGGGATTTTTGCCCATTCCTCATGGCAAAACTGCTCCTGCTACTTCAAGTCATATAGTTTCCGCTGGTGAACAACAATTTTCTGACCACAGATTCACAGAAATTTAATTTTTCCTCCTTTTCATTATTTTTGTTAAAAAAAAAAAACCCAACAACTCTCAACTGGTTTTCTAATGCATCTAAGCTAATGCGTCCAAATCTAAAAGACCCCACCAAATCAACTTTATAGACTTAATTCTAGCTAATATAAAGGACAGGATTAGCCTTGAATGTGGTATTAGTGACCACTGCTCCATCAGATGCATTAGAAACAGTTATAAGAAAATATAACATAAGATGGTGGTTAGAAGAAATGGAAAAAATGGAATGAGCAAGCTTTTCTGACTTGGCAATGAGGTGAAATTTACTGTAGACTAGATATTCCAGATGTTGACTTGGCAGTACTCCATTTCAGAGAATCATTTGTTATGATGTAAACAAACATGCCCCCAACAAAAAATACAAATTAAAGACAGATCAGGTCCCTGGTTTGCAAGTAAGATTTCCTCACTGGTAAAAGCATTCTGGGCAGAGAGACCACTGGCTTACTTTCAGACAGCTGGGAAATAAATCCATCTCCACTGTTTGAAGGCCAAATCTGATTATTGTTTCATCCTGATCACCAGCTCTATAAACCCACAAAACCTTTGGAAAATGGTAAACTCCCTCAAATGCAAATCTTCTTTTCTGATTATTAACCCTACCCTTGACAAGAGCAATGGTCTCCTCACACTCCAGCCCTTCTCTCCATACATATGTACATTATATTTTTGTTTTTATTTTTGATAAATTTGAAAAAGATTTCAAACAAACTTTTTCTCACTTTGTTATTGTGGGGTATTGTGTGTAGAATTAAAAGGGAAAAAATATATAATAAGTAATAAGTCCGGTGAATACTTTCTGGATGCACTGTAGTTGCTAATGCCCTTGCCACAATTAATCCACAACAAACTACTGGAAAAGATGTGCTTGACACTTGTGCTTGTATCTCAGCCCCAATTATTTTAAAATAGATTACATGGATTTTTAATCTTTTATCATGCAGAATCACCAGGATCTAGAAAATACCTTATATACTTCCATTGCTTATGGAGGTGAGGGGGGAGATATAAATAACTATTGAATATAGAAATTGACTGGAATATAGATCTTGACATTTTCATTCATAGACATAATTTTAGAATCTTTAGTTATTCAAACTAAATAATTTCTACATGAAAACTCAACACTGTGTAATTATCAGCCTGGTTCCAAAGAAGGTCACAGCACTGCAAGTCTGCAACTAATTTGCTTTTAAACATGGCCATGGGCAGAAAGATGCATTATGCAGCTCTTTTTATTGATGTATCAAAGGCTTTTGATACAGTTAATGAGAGTCGTTTATTAGTCCTGCAGTGGGGAAATTTACAGGGTTGCAGCAGCAACGGGATAGCAAAGCACTCAGTACACAAATAGATAAATAAACAGTATAGTATATGCAATATAAACATAAATAATAAATAAATAATCTGAAGAATATTATTTACTGATGTTGCACATTAATGTGACGGTCTCATATGCATGGGGTGGGAGTCATTCTCCAGCATGGATGCCAGCTTGGCAAACAGCAATAGCACTGAGTTTGTTCAGTCTCTTTCTGTCTGCAGTTGAGATACTTCTGCCTCAGCAGGCCACTACATAGAAGATGGCAGATGCCACCGCTCCCTGCACTCCAAATGACCTCAGTTTCCTCAGTAGGTAGAGTCTGCTCTGGCCTTTCCTGTAAAGTACTCTTTCAATGTCAGATCCTGTCAGGGTGTATATATATATATATATACCCTGACAGGATCTGACATTGAAAGAGTCACTGGCTACATTTACGTGCAACCTCATAATCCATTTATAATCTGACTAACAGCTCAATATTCCATTTATACACTTCAGTCGAAATAGAGTAGTTTGTTTGAGACATTCCGACAATTTCTATCCAGTTGAATGAGTGGGTAAACCTTTAAATAATACAGTAAATAGAAGAATAATACCCATGTACCTGATTACATTCCCAATCTGAAAATTAAAGTATGTTGTGCATTTGCATTTGATAATTGTTTGGGAACTTTATAGGACCTAAAAATTGTTGGATGATTGTAAAGTGTGCAAAAGAAAAAGAGAAAAGAAACAAACAACCTAGTATTTTAATAACATATAAATCAGGAGTGACTTAATTTAAAATAAGATAAAGATGATAAAAAAATCTTATATAAAAAGGAAGATTATAAAAAAGGAATGTCACAATAATAATTAAAATAAGAACTATTCCTGTAACACTAAGCAAATGAAATAAATAAAAATAAGAATAGTAAAATAAGTTAACAAATAACTGTTCAATAAGAGATAGAACAGAGATAAAAAAGAAAGGAAAATGAACAATAAATAAGTAAATAAGAATAGATAAAATAGAGACTTCCGGTTTGCCTGTGGATGGAGTAGTGTTTTTTTTTTAGGAGCTCCGCAAAGCCTTCTTTAAATTGTATTATTTCACGTGCCGGGGTGTCAATCTCCTATTGTATCGTGTATTTTACCTTATTTGCACTTATCGGGTTCCATTTCATGCCGTGGTCATGCCGCCCAAGTTAGCTAAAACTGCCGGACTTTCTCAGTCTACGATCCGGCCTGCAGTTCGTGCCGCATCCCCGCATTCGAGTGGCGTATCGAGCCCTTCGAGTGCGGCCCCTGATCCCACACAGACCCCGGACACCGCAGCTTTAAGGTCTGAAATTGTTCGCGCGGTAGTGGCTGAAATTCAGGATATGATGAATGAACATTATTTTAACATTAAGTCGGACCTTTCAGCATTAAAGTCGGATTTACTTCGTGACTTTGCTGATTTAAAATCTGATGTAGCGACTCTTCAGACCACTGTTGGCGGAGTTGAGCGAGCACTTTCAGCATGCACGGATGATGTGTCGCAACTTCAGACCACTGTTGCATCCTTGACCAAGACTGTTGCTGACCTGGAGGCCAAGTGTGACGACCTAGAATCTCGTTCGCGGAGACAGAATATTCGCATCATTGGAGTTCCGGAGGACGGATCTTTTACTCTGTCAACATCTAATGTATCTACACTGCTCAAAGACGCGCTCCAGTTACCTGATCTGCCCCGAATCGACCGAGCACACGATCACTGGCCCCAAAGCCGAGTTCCGGTCAACCTTCTCGTCCGATCATTGCTCGACTCCATTACTACGAAGACTGTGTTAATATCCTCAAACAGGCCAGGCTTCAACCCCGAAAGTCGTTCTCAGGTGTGTATCTGTCCGTCTTCCCGGATTACACTGCGAGGGTCGCTAAGGCACGAGCGGCGTTCAACAGCGTGCGAAACACACTACGTTCAATGGATGGGGTACGTTATGGACTACTTTATCCTGCACGTCTCCGCATCACTGCTAATGGCAAACACGGGATTTTTGACTGTCCTAAAGAGGCTGAACAGTTCGTGCGGGGTTTGCGCGCTGGCTGATTTTGGAAACGGTTTGGAACTGATGCGGTTATACTTTAATGTGTAATACCATAGTAAGACTTTAAATTCAGAAGGAGGTTGATCCTGCACATTGACTGTATATATTTTGCTTTGTTGGACTCCCTGACCAGGTTTGTTAGGTTACCAGGAGTATATTTACGTTTGGGATAGCTCTGTGTTTGAGCTTTGTTGATGGGTGGGTGTGATCAGTGTTCTGTGGGGTGGGTTATACGGGTGTGTGTTTCTCTCCATAGTTTTTATTTTATTTTATTTTATTTTTTATCTTCCCTTCCCCTGAGGTACTCTATCTTTTTCATTATTATTTTATTTTTTACAATTAGTTTTCTATGGCGTCCCTAAAAATTGTAAGTTGGAACGTTAATGGCCTCAATAATACTACTAAGAGATCCAGGGTTATGGCACATTTGAAGCGTTTGAAAGCTGATGTGATTTTTGTACAGGAGACACATTTAAGTAATTCTGACCACTTTAAATTGCGGGTAGCCAATATGAGTGAGATGTTTCATTCATCTTATAGCTACAGAACCAGAGGAGTTGCTATTTTGATTAGATCGGGAACTTCATTTGTAATGGAGAAGGTTATTTCTGATAGAACGGGGAGGTGGCTAATTGTAAAAGGCATATTGTTAAATAAACCGGTATTACTTGTAAATTTTTATGCACCTAATTATGATGATCCTGAGTTCATGCGTAAAATAATTAGCTCTATTCCATCCCTTCACACCCATTCTTTGATCATGGGGGGTGATCTGAATTCTGTTATTGATCCAGTATTAGATCGTTCTTCCTCCACTCTCGTCCCTAATTCACACACATCCCAAGTGGTGCTTGACTTTTTTTCTAATTATGGTATTTGTGACCCTTGGAGGCATTACAGTTCCACAAATAAATCCTTTTCTCACTATTCTCATGCTCATAGGTCCTATTCCCGTATTGATTATTTCTTTATTTCTAATTCTTTTCTTCCAAACATATCCTCAGTTGAATACCACCCGATTATCATCTCTGATCATGCCCCTCTTTCACTAGATTTAATTTTTTCTGATTTTCCTCGTCGCACTGTTTTCTGGAGGCTTAATTCTTTACTTTTAGCTGAGGATGATTTTTGCACCTATATTATTTCTTCTATAGATGATTTCTTACATTTTAATGCAGATGGCACTATTTCTGCAGCTCTTCTCTGGGAAAGTCTTAAGGCTTATTTGCGTGGTCAAATTATATCTTATACCGCCCACTCTAATAAAAAATACAGAAATGATCTGCAGAATCTCACTGACAGGCTTGCTAACCTGGATCATCTCAATTCTGTTTCTCCGTCACCATCCTTGCATAAGGAACGGGCCGAGATTCAATTACAGATTGACCTTTTGACCACTAAGGAGACGGAGCGGCTTCTTTTATGCTCCCGTAGTAAATACTATGAGAGTGGAGATAGGCCTTCAAGATTATTAGCTCATCGTCTAAAAGGTTTTACTAATGCTAGATTAATTTCACAAATTAGGGATGAGAACGGTGACATGTGCACAGACCCTCTGTCAATAAATTGCGCGTTTCAGGACTTTTACAAAAAGCTATATACATCTGCGTCAATTAATAATGATCCTGAGGCAAACAGATTTTTTGATCGTTTATCATTCCCAACTTTTAACTCTGCACAGGTGTCTGATCTTGACTCCCCTATCCATCTAGATGAAATACTTAAAGCTATTTCTAAAATGCAGTCGGGAAAGGCGCCTGGTCCGGATGGATTTCCTATTGAATTTTTAAAAAAATTTAGCACCAAACTAGCCCCTCTTCTTTTACAAGTTTACAACGAGGCCTTAGCAGTTGGGGTATTACCTCCCACTCTGACTGAGGCATCCATCTCTCTTCTTTTGAAGAAAGACAAGGATCCATCACTTTGTTCTTCATATAGACCATTATCCCTGCTCAATGTTGACTATAAAATTTTAGCCAAACTACTAGCTTTGCGGTTGGAATCTGTTCTCCCCCATATTATTTCATCTGACCAAAATGGATATATTAAAGGCCGTCATCTTTTCTATAATGTTCATACGTTGCTCAATGTGATGTCAATGGATGGTTCTGCAGATCATCCAGAAATTGTTATCTCATTAGACGCAGAAAAAGCTTTCGATAGAGTGGAGTGGCCGTATTTGTTTGAAGTCTTAAGCAGATTTGGCTTTGGTCCTATGTTTATTTCTTTGGTGAAACTATTATATAGTGCTCCTCGTGCCTCTGTTCGTACTAATAATATGCAATCTCCATATTTTCCTCTGTTTAGGGGAACTAGACAAGGTTGTCCGTTGTCCCCTTTATTGTTCGCTCTGGCTATAGAGCCCCTCTCATTAGCATTGAAAACTTTGTCTCAGTTTCAAGGTATTCAACGCATGGGCACTATAATGAAGGTTTCACTTTATGCCGATGATTTACTCTTATTTGTAGCTGACCCATCTAACTCCCTTCCTTCCATAGTGAATACCTTATCAGGTTTTGGGTCCTTCTCTGGGTATAAAGTGAACCTTCAGAAGAGTATCTGCTATCCTGTAAATTCACTGGCCAAATCTATGGTTAAAACACATATACCTTTTCATTTCTCAGAGGATGGGTTCAGGAATTTAGGTGTTTTTATTACTGATTCACAAGAAGCTATTATCCGCACTAATTTTGATACTCTAATATCTAAATTAAAGGGAGATTTTCTAAGGTGGAAATCCCTTCCGTTGTCTATGATTGCCAGGATCAACACTGTAAAAATGAATGTCTTGCCTAAATTTTTGTTTTTATTTCAAACTCTCCCAGTGGTTCTTTCCAAAAAGTTCTTTACTGAATTAGATAAACTGATTACAGACTTTATTTGGGATGGCAGACCACCTAGAATTGGATTATCCTTGTTGCAAAAATTTAGATCAGACGGTGGACTGGCTCTCCCAAATTTCCGCTTTTACTACTGGTCAGTACATATTCATAGAATTCTTCTTTGGATTAAGAGCCCTGAAACATTATGATGTAAATTAGAGCATTCATCTATAATAAACTCGTCTATTCCTGCTCTTATTTTTACATCTTTGCCATTATCTCTAGTAGGTAAAGTAAACAACCCAGTGGTCAGATCTACACTCTGTACCTGGTACCAATTTAGGCAACACTTTAAGTTCTCATCTCCCTCTATGTTGCTACCTGTTTTGGACAATCATTTATTTCCGCCTTCCCATACAGATTCAGTTTTTCGAAATTGGCATGAACATGGCCTTGTTTCCTTTTGTGATTTTTTTAAGGAGGGCTGTCTTCGTAGCTTTGCTCAATTGCAGGCTGATTTTCAGTTGCCTCCATCTCATTTTTTTCGTTATTTGCAACTAAGGCACGCCTTATCCACATTATTTCCTTCATATAATGCTCGATCTGTAACCCAACCCTGGGAACCTTTGTTTGATTTGAACCCTTTTCAGAAATCTTTCATTTCTTCTATATATTCACAGCTCATGACATTTACGGAGACTACCTTACTTAAAACTAGACAGACATGGGAGCGTGAGTTAGGGATTAATATTACGGATGACTTGTGGAATGGAGCAATTAAAACAATACGTACAGGAGCGCCCTGTGTCAGACTTCAATTTTTACAGTTCAAGGTTCTACATAGAGTACATCGATCAAAGTCACAATTATCTAAATTTTATCCATTATCAGTAGATGATTGTTGTAACAAATGTGGCAATTCCCCTTGTGACCTTAGTCACATGTTTTATTTTTGCCCTTCATTGACTACCTTTTGGACCAAATATTTTGATTCCCTCACTAAGATCACAGGTGTAAACATTGCTCCAGATGTTTTCTTTGCCATATTTGGACATTCCACGAGTCTCCCTCATTTGTCAGCCATGCAGTCTGGGGTACTAGCCTTTACTTCAGTAATGGCCAGACGTTGTATTCTCCGTCTGTGGAAATCTCCCAGTCCTCCCGTAATTTCTGTTTGGCTTAGGGATGTGTTACAGGCTCTAAAAATGGAAAAGATACTGGCAACCTCCAATGGCTGTGTTACCAACTTTTATGACAAATGGCGCCCTTTCCTTTCATACATTAAATCATTGTCCTCTTTGTCTGTCGATTGAGTACCTCCCTCTCAACCCCCCCTGCCCCCCATCCCTTTTTTTTTTCTTGTTTTTGTTTTGCTTTTTCTTTGTTCTAATTTGAAGAATAGAATGGAGACCCATATTTATGTTAATTCCTTGTCTGACAAGGTTTTGTTATTTATGCTATTTACAATATTTTGTACTTCATGCTCTTGTATCTGTTTGTAATTTTGTCTCTATCAAAAAAAGAATAAAATAAATAAATAAATAAAAAAAATAAAATAATGGATTCTAAAAAAAAAAAAAAAAGAATAGATAAAATAAGTTCACAGGCAGTAACTAAAATCAGTGAGAGAGAACGGAGATATAAAAAAGAAAGGAAAAGGAATGATAAAAGAAAGGTAAAAAAATGAGCTGAAATATACCATGAACTTTAAAAAAAAAGAAACTAAAATCAGTGAAAAACATTGGCAGGTTGTATGGAGGTGGTTAGAGTTTAAAATGATTTAGTGACACCAGTGAGCTGAACTTTAGAGTTTCCTGTAG
Source organism: Acestrorhynchus altus (assembly GCA_034509495.1). Lineage (NCBI taxonomy): Eukaryota > Metazoa > Chordata > Actinopteri > Characiformes > Acestrorhynchidae > Acestrorhynchus > Acestrorhynchus altus. The sequence continues at coordinate 22,784,173 of CM067513.1, forward strand.
TGAATTCCAGCTCACTGGTGCACTGTAGCTAAAAGCAGATTCCAGTTTAGTAAAAGCTCTTGGTATCTGATGGGTGATCAAAACACTGGAGCAAGTTTGGTAAGTTCTATAATCACCTAGGATCAGCAATTCTGATTCAATGTATGGAGTCCAGCTAACTCCTCTATCTCATGAGCTGGTGCTGAAGGAGTTCTATAAACACCAGCAACCACAAAGCTGTTATTGCATTCTACATAAACTTGTAAAACTAATAATTTAAAGGATTTTCTTAAAAACAGCTACACCCCCACCCCTTGCTTTCCTGTGTGCTTTGTAGAGATTATAGTTTGTTAGAGCTTCTTCAGAGTCAGCCACAATTTTCTTCAGTTGTGAAATATTTTTTTTTATTGATCCAGTTTGTCCTGCTGAAAGAAGGTTCTGGTGTTTAAATTAATAATTCCCATGCATTTGCTTTGACTGATGCTCATAGGATCTGTTAATAAATGTTTTATTTGTGAGAAAATTTGTAAGACAAGTTTAAGGCAGAGGGGTGTTTGAGAGAGCTGAATGTGGATGAGATTAGCTGGGTTGATAAAAGGGTTTTGATTACATATCTTTTTACTTGCTGATCCTTTCTGGTGATTGTTAATGATTACTGGGATAGCTGGGTTTTCAAGTCTAGATTCTTGTAGTCAAAGTTCAAGTAGTTCAAGTTAAGAACAGAGTAGGACACATTGTGACTTAAAATCTGCAACCCAAGTCTACTGGGATGAATCCCATCATGATGATAAAAAGATTGACGGTTCCAGAAGAGATTAAAATTGTCAATGTAAAACAAGTTTTTTGTTTGACATGCTGTCTGGAGTCCGTTGTGGAGGCTAAGCAAATGACTAAAGCGGGCTATGCCTCTTCCTAGCTTTTTGCCACAGTTTTTCAGAAGCTGTAACAACTGTTAAAAATGTTTCTTCATGAGTTTTCATCTCTAATATTGTTGTGGTCTAAATAAACAATAATATTACTAACTCTTGGGTGTTTGGCAAGGAGGCTGGGAAGTTGCTGGATGATGGCAGAGTTACTGTTCAGATGTTTGACGATAGAGTCCCTGATGATCAGTGTGGTTGGTGGAGAATGCAGTGCCATTTGGCGTGGTTTCCGAGCAATGGCAGTAGGGGTGGTAGGGGCCAGTGTGGTCACTGCATGTTTGTGTGTAACGGTGAAGAACGCTGTGGTTTTCTAACCAGTGTTGGGAGTAGGCTTGGCTGCCGCACACTGCTGTCCAGGGTTGGAGACCGGCATGGTTATGGGGCCTGGTGTGGGAGCGGTCTCTTGGTGGTTTGGGGTTGCGGGGAGCGGGAATGCCTCCCCAGCTGGGATGAACTCGGTGACCCTCTGTCCGATACTCCTTAGAGTACAGGAGGTGAAAGGGCAGGAGGTCCATAAAAGAGGATGTCCTCCAGTTCTTCCAGGGTGCTGAATCTGTTGTTCAGAGGGATTTTGCATGGCACAGGGTGGCGTGCAGATTGCCTGCCACCCTGCAGATTCACGCTGACCAAGCTCCATGGCTCTGTGTGGTAAGGAGTGGAACAGGTTACTACCCCTTTAGGTCGTGCACCTAGCCTGGGCCATTGGCCAGCATAGAGTCAATCAGTTTCTCATCTTTAATCAGGTGCAGCAGTGTGATTCCATCCTCTAACTCTATCTTCTGAGATAGATAGGTGCAGCTGTTGCAGCCATGTAGTGAGGTATGACTGGGAAAAGTGGAGAGCTACCAGGGTGAAATTGTTTGGCTACAGTTCTCCCTCTGTGTCACTTGCTCGGATGATCCAGAAAAGGGGTTCTGATCTGTCTACATTTCTGTCTACATTTTTCTTGAAATTATGAACAAATTCATGGGAGATCGACCCTTTGCTAATATAGATGAAAACAGCATAGATGCTTGGTTTGCTGATGACCTTAAATCAAGGTACAGAAGCCATTTATGGGTAACTTAGGTTAGTGATTTCCTGCTCTAAAATCCATCTGTAGACTAGCTTTAGCTGGTATCTGGTTTTGGATGGTTTAAACCAGTTAAAATTCTTCAATGGTCAAGGTGGTTGAAAAGCTGGTCATCTAGACCAAACATACCCTATGATGCTCAGCTACCCTATGAGCTGGTTTGCTCTTGAGAAGCATAATGTATGGTGCCTTTGATTGTAGTCATACTTGGTGATGCTGGTCAACCAGCTGGGCATGTTGGCCAATTAGCTTGGTCCTGCTTGTTCTTAGTGGTGGTACATGTTTATCATTTTGGATTGGATTACTTGCAGTGTGCATGTAAACACATATTTTCATCACATTGTTCAAAAGTGTGTGTATGTAAACACCCAGGTCTGAATGTAGAATTGGAATGAATTCCATTGGATTGGGGAAAATCTTTGCATGTAAAAGTAGCCACTGAGTATGAATACCTTGGCATAGGGCTGGATGATGAACTTGCTTTTAAAACCCATATCAGTAAATTAGTCAGCAAATGCAGACCGAAGTTGGATTACTGAAATAAATCCTGTTTCCCTGTCTATGCTAGGAAAAGAATTATTGTGGCAACCTTTCTATCTCTGAGAGTTCCCTCAAATCACTCGGTCTACCGCTCCACACTGAGGTTCATTACTGGAGACCCTTATAACATCACAACAATATGACTGAGAATATCAAATCAAATCAAAATGTATTTTTATAGCGCTCTTCACAACTGAAGTTGTCACAGAGCAGCTTCACAGAAATTAAATAAATAAATAAATAAATAAAAAAGGTTAAAACAGGAACAAAGCTGGAGGAAGAGACCTTGGGAGCAACCAGGCTCACAAGGGGAGGACCCGTCCTCCTCTGGTCAAACTACTTATACATAGTTTACAAATCATACTGGTTTATTTTTATTTACAAAACACCCTCCCATGATATGCCAGCATATACCACTTCTATGATGTCTGTTAATAATGTAAAGTACCAGACTCTCTCCATTGATAGGATTATCTGTCAGATACCAAGAGATTTTACTGAAATGTAGAAATTTCTATGTAGTTGCAGTGCAGAAGTGAGGTGGAAATCACTACAGGAAACTACACTAGTGTAAAGGTCATCTCACTGGTGTCATTCAACCATTTAAAACTTTTAATTTCTAACCACTGGACTTTGCCTGATCTTAATTTTCTTTTTATATATATTTATTTTCATATTATTTTATATACATTTATTCTAATTATTTTACATTTGTTTCTCAGGTTTATTACAGCTAATAAGGATGATGTTGCATATAAGGATGATATTCTTAGACATTACTCTTTAATCTTACTTTCTTTTAAATTTTGATGTTTTATATCATTTTAAAACGTACATAGACATTAATTTTATTTTACCTTCTTACTATTTCCTTTTAGTCTTTTCTATTTATTGCCCATGTTATTATTATGTCTAAACTTTCTTTGAATGTTTTTAATTTTGTTCCTTATATTATGTTTTTATTAAATAGTACTTTATTTCCTCAGTGAGTCGCTTAAAGTTCTTGGCTACATTGACAATGAGGGTTATCCTCAATGTATCTCAGAATGAAAATAATGGTTGATTGATTATATATTTATTTTTTCCACTTTTTCTTTTGCATTAACTGTTTTTATATAAACAAGAGCAAAATGGCACTTGTATTGACTAATAACATGTAACTAAAGGTCATTACACAACTGTTCACAGCTGCTTCATAAGTCTTTTAATTTAGCAGCTAACACTGCATTTCTGATGCTATTAGGATAGGATAGGATAGGATAGGATAGGATAGGATAGGTTAGAACTTTATTGATCCCTTGGGAGTGTTCCCTCAGGGAAATTAAGGTTCCAGCCAAAACATAAGTACAGAAGACGTAGAAAAAGACATAATTTTAAAAGACTAAACACTATATAAGTATAAAGAATATATAATATAGACTATATTACAATATACAATATATATAAATAGTACATGAGAGAGAGAGTCCAGTAGGACTCCCCAGTTGTACAGGCATGCGGGACAAAAGAGTTTATAAGTCTGTTGGTCCTGCACTTGGGAAGGAGCAGTCACTCACTGAACTTGTCAGACAGAATTGTCAGACACAAAGTTGGTCTGTTCAACACTGTTCCCATTCATCAGTTCTGAGATTCCATAAGTGTTCTCCAAATCATGGAAATCATGACCCTAATAACGTCTGGGCTTTGCTTCTTGGATACTGGAACATTAACATAAAATATTTAATAAATTTGGTGTTAACACAGTGTTTTGGAATCGGGTGGAAGCCCATTCTGCTCTCCCCTAAGCCCACTCTAATCTCCCCCTTTTTTCTTTTTTTTGCAAAGGTTTCATGAACGAGGCCCAATGAATGAGCAGGTGTCAATATTTTTGTTCCATGTAGTGTACTTTAGGTTCTTTTCATTTTGCAACTAAAGCTAAAAAAAATATTTCTTTTTCTAGAATGCTGAGGCAACAGCGTTCTTTGACTTGTATTTGCCAAAGAATGAAGTCTGGATATATAACATGGAAACTGGCACATGGTAAATTCTAGTGTTGCACTGATTCATTTATTGACTGATATTTGTCATATACATATCTGCTGATCCCAACACATGAACATAAAACATTAGTGAAATGTAATCCCACAGATAAGCATGAAAGTATATAACACAATTTATATAGAATTGCATTTGTTAAACAAATATCCACAGTTTCTTAAACAAAAAATGTATTGTACATTTAAATACATATCTGCATTTTTTCAGGAGAATGCAGCTTTCGAAAGGAGACCTCCCTGCATCTATGTCAGGAAGCTGTGGAGTATGTGTAGATGGTATTTTGTATCTGTTTGGAGGCCATCATGCTAGAGGCAATACTAATTTGGTGAGGTTTCTCTTCAACTGGTGTTGTGGAATGTTGCATTACAGCATTTGACAATTGTTGTAGATGTTTTCATTATTGTGGCTCATGACGATTTTAATGGTCTCTATCATGTTCAGGTTTATCGTCTGCCTTTGAGGTCATCTTCATTGTTCTGGGAGAAGATGAAGGACCTAAAAGGCTTAGCTCCAACATGTAAAGACAAACTGGGCTGTTGGGTTTACAAAAACAGGCTAGTGTTCAGCTCCTTAGTTAATTGTGGTCCTTCAGGAATGTAATTTGTTGAAGTGAAACACTCAGCTATGCAGTGGTGCCTGAGTAGTTCGGGCCTGTACAGTTTGCTTTGAGATTGTACAAGTTGGTTGCGTGAAGTTTGTTCTAATAATCCCTGCCTTTGTATTCACAGGTTGGCATATTTTGGAGGTTATGGATATGTGGCACAAGCAGGTCACCAAGGAACATTTGTATTAGATGAGAATTCTCTCATGGTGGGCAGCAAATATATACTATTACGCTTAAAGCATTGCAGTCCTTTATGAATGATATGGTGTCAGACAGTGTAGGCTGAAACTGATTCTTTTCCAGGGTAATCATGCAGGACGGGGCTGGAACAATCACATTCACATTCTGAATCTTGAAACATCAACTTGGAATCAACCCATCACAAAGGTAGCCAATACTATGGTAAATTTACCACTGGAGTATTTCAACTTGAAATGTTTTGCTTACTCTCAAAATAAGATTAAAATTCTTATTAATATTTCTTGCCTATTGTACACTTACCCAGATCAACTAGTCAGCTAGGTAATTAGGTAATTGTAATGTTGGAAGACCTGCTCAGTGTTACCTACTAGGCTATAGTAACTGCTATATTTCTCTCCATTTATGCTACTCTTTTCACTTGGCATGCAGGGAAATGCTCCGACCCCACGAGCAGCCCATGCGTGTGCCACTATGGGAAATCGTGGTTATGTCTTTGGAGGACGTCACATGGTGGGTTAAGTTTATTAGGTAAAATTACTTTATGGTAATCAGTTTGTATTAAGCAATGCATCTTTTGTAACAGGATCATCGCCTGAATGACCTGTACTATATCAACTTGGACTCCTGGGAATGGAGTGAAATGTGAGCTCAACAATTACTGACGGTTTCAAAAACATCGTCTTAAATTGTTATATTAAATGTTTTTTTACATTTATATATATATATATATACACACACATACATATACACACACTGCTATTACAGTAATTTTTCAACCTATATGCATGGATGAATTTGTAGTAGAACAGTAGTGTTTACTTTTTCAGGTCTGTGCCACAGCATGGTCCAGTTGGCCGATCCTGGCATTCTTTCATACCTGTATCAAGTGACCATATCTTTCTGTTTGGTGGCTTTACTACCAATAGAGAAACCCTGAGTGAGTACGATGTTAACAGTCACTCCAATAGCATTTTAGCACTTTATAAAAGTACCAAAAGTGATTTACTTGTCTCATGTAGGTGACGCATGGCTGTATTGTGTGAGCAAGAATGAGTGGAGACCATTTAAACACAACTACACAGAAAGTCCCAGGTGTGTTGAATGTCTGTAGTCTACTGATTTAATAATTTGTTACTTAAATATCAAATTAATTCTCTGTGTGTCTGTTTGTGTGGGAAGACTCTGGCACACAGCATGTTCAAGCCTAGATGGGGAAGTATTTGTGTTTGGAGGCTGTGCCAATAACCTACTCTCACACCAGCGAGCGGTGAGTTCAGGTCTAGAATTTAAACAAATCAAAAAGTGATACAGATGTGATGGGCACTTTAACAACACAGATTTCAGATGAGTTTATATTAAGTATTGTAAGTATTAGTTTGTATTGTAAGTATACAACACTTGTAATACTTTGACATCAGTCAGCATACAGAATTTGTAACAACTTTTGCAGTTATGTACACCATCACAATGGAACATAAATTATGCATTTTCCATGGGTTCAGTTAAATTCAAGGGATTAAACAAAATTGACCAAGGTGTTCAAGTCAGTTCAACACATTTATTGCATTTAGATATTTTCATAGACTTAAAACAAATTGGATGACTGGCTAAATTTCAGTCATCAGAATTTTTTCCTTTGCTATTTTGACATATTAAGGAGATTATTTCAAGTGTTGAGTTTGCTTTTCAGAACTGGTCATGATAACTTTCATTAGGCCACAACTACTCTGAGAAAAAACATTTATAAAAATAAGACATGTAATAGCAAGCTTAGGAAAAACAAAAAACGTGGGAAAATAACAAGAAGACAGTTTAAGGCTCTTGTAATCCCAGTTACTCATGCACTTTTTTCTGCCACATTTTCCCCATACAGACATTATTCCATAAACCTGTAAGAGCCTAGAGCCAGTTTTGAATTCTGAGTAAATTATTTAAATCTGTTAAATTAATTGAGCAGCTAATTTTTTGTTTTCTTATTGTAGTAAAGAGGTCACATGATGACTTCTGGAAATATTTAAAAGTAAAGTCTCAATATAACAGCAATTGTTGGATCATTTAGTTCTACAAATGGGACCAGAACTGGTTGAATATACATATGACATTTCAGTAAAACATTTGAATGGTTAAATGTGTTGGAATAGGCCTTTTGTGTGTGAAAAGAAAAAAGGGTCTGTGACACATACGTCTCCATAGACCTTTATAAGTTAATAGGCTTTGATACAGCACTCTGCAAACCTTTTCAGCAGTTGACCTGCCGTAGCTTTACTCTCTTTGTGGAGGGTGTTAGTCATGTTCTGGACAACTATGCTCAACTAGTCAGAGTATTTTATTCTGTTTGAATAATCATTTTTGAATAGTAATAGTAAAATTAAATAATATTATACTGTGAGGTACTAGAACTCTATGGTGGTTTTTGGATAAAGAAGGCTGTGAGCTCTTGCAGATCCCTTTTCTTACATTGTCCTTTGTTACTTCAAACCTTACAATGCACTCTTCTCAAATTATTTCTTTATCTTTTATTTTGAAGTGTTTTCTGTTTGTTTTTCCCCAACAGTTTTTCCTAGGCTCAGCATGGAGTTTTATTTTGCACCCCTTTTCAGTTCCTACCCCTTTGTGGGACTACATGTCACTCCTGCAAATTACCTGCTCTGAAAGCTCCTCTGTTCTGCCCTTGAGCCCTAACACATGGTCATAGTAGAATTGGTAGAATCTCAGCCACCCAAAAGATGGCCTGGGTTCTATGCCCTGAGTGAGCATATTACAGAAATGAGTATGAAGAGCATCACCAATTCTCAAGTATTTTTTAATGAAGACTGACATCCTTCAAAATGTGATTCACAAGATACATGTGTATTTAAACAGAAGATCATGTTGTCATTTTTGTTTTTCTATCAACAGGCCCATAGCAATGAATTACTAATTTTTATGGTTCAGCCCAAATCACTGCTTAGGTGAGTGTTACCATACACTATCATAACATTACAATAAATAGTGGTCTGTTATAATGAGATGGATTTTTGGACTTATGTTTGCTGTTTTACATAGGTCTTGTATAGAGGTCATTGTGCATTACAGACATCAGCTGGAGTGCATGTGGGAATGCCTGCCCAAACATCTCCTACACAGCATCAAACAGAGAATCAGTACCACCAACACAGGAGGTTCATAGAACCACCTTTAAAAATGCAGACTTTAATTAAGTCGTCTGCCTCAGAGTATAAAGCAAAACAGCTTTACCTAACTGCCAAGGCTTTATGAGGAGATGAACAATGCCAGAATACAGATGTTGAGGGTAAGTTATAGGGCCTTTCTGTATTATAGTCAGCTTTTTTGTTTCTTCTGCTTTGATGTCATTCTTAGACGTATTTAATTTACATAAATAACTAGTCTATTAAACCTGTCTCATCTATCCTCCCACTATTACAACACAAGAACCAAGTGCTGTATTTTGTGTTGGCTTGAATGCCACTTTATGTGCTTAAATAAAGAACTTTTAAATGGAAGTACCTTTTTTTTTTAATATTCTGTATTGTGTAAAATGTGACTTGTTCAGTAATGCACCAAGTAATAAAATTATTTTAGCAATCAATTAACTACTGATTATTCCATCTATTAATTGAGTAATCAGAAGAAATAGTTTTGCTTTATTAAAAAGCAATAATTAGCTAGACAGATCTTTTACAAGGAGCAACTTTTCCTTTTTAAAAACTCAGCACTGTGGGGACAGCGGCACCATCACACTCATTTGCTGTGGGTGATATTATAATAATTACTGATATTACTAAGCCTAAAAATCATACTTTGAGTATACTATAAGACTGGGTACTGTACATTTAATTAGCATGGTGACGTGTTGTCTTGCACAAGTATTTGGTCTGAATACACTTGCTGTATTGGCATTAGTTCTATTTAGGTGCCAATTCTGCTTACAGCACCTGATTTTGTTTTTATGTGTGGTGTGAGTGTGTGGTTCTGATAATAAAGATAATGATAAGCTCATTTTGACTTCTGTTATGTTGTTGAACATAGACAAACTGCATGACTATCCTTCATCTCAACTAGGAGTCACAGTTTGCAGTAAATGCTAATGTTACCTTATGTCTGTGGACTACAATAGGCTTAATGCTATCTGCTAAAGCAATAATGTTGTGGAAAGCTTGAGTTTAGTACAGTGTTTCTTTTTCCAGGTTCAAATGAGCACACTCATTAGTGAAATACATCCTTCTTTCTACAATTAAGAGATCATTGACATTTTTTTGTTACAGTGGCGAAAATAAGTATTTGATACACTGCCAAGTTTTCCCACCTACAATCTAAGTTTATTTTTATACTTTGCCAGTGGTAACAAGTAGAGGGAGCAGAGTAATGGACCTAGGACAGACCCCTGTGGAACACCATATATTACAATGGTGTGATGGGAGTGATTATTGTTGATGTTTACACACTGAAGGCGGTCAGTCAGGTATGATTGAAACAAGCTTAGGGCAGATCCTTTAATTCCTAAGTGAGTTAAGTCTATGAAGCAATGTAGAACGGTTTATAGTATTGAATGCAGCAATGAGATGCAATAATATTAAAATAGCATTACGGTTTCTATCACAGGAGAGTAGGAGGTCATTTGTAACTTTTAGTAGGGCTGTTTTAGTGCTATGATTTGGTCTAAATCCAAATTGGAAAGCCTTGTTTAAATTATTATGGTGGAGGTAGGTGCATAGTTGGTCAGACACTACCATTTCTAGGATCTTAGCTAAGAACAGAAGGTTTGCTATCAGTCTGTAGTTTGCAAGCTTGTGAGGGTCGAGACTTGGCTTTTTCAATATGGGATTAATAATTGCAGATTTAAGAGATTTGGGCATGTATCCTAGACTAAGGGAAGAGTTCACTATATTGAGTAATGATTTGATAGCAGTTGGAACAACCTGCTTAAATAGCTGTGTAGGTACTGGATCTAGTGCACATGAGGATGATTTGGAGGTGCTAATTCAACTGAGGAGGTCCTTTTCTCTAAATGGGTTAAAATGCTCTAGACTTGACTCGATGAGACCAAAATATAACTAAGAAGAAGGATGAGTACAACCCCAAAAACACTGTCCCAATTTGATTTTTTTAATTATCGACAAACTATTCCTGCTATCCAGATAATTAAAAAATACACCTGAAGTGTTCATTACCCAGAAATGAAAAGATACAAAGAGTTACAAAACTAATAAAACCATTAAAATATTTAATACATGTATATGGCATATTCCTGCTGTCTAATTTTGGTAAATAATTGTATTGTAAATGATTACAGATTTACCAGTTATTAGAAATTATTCATGGAGAAGTAGGCTTCAATGGGACCCAATGAAAACTGCTATTGCAAACTAACTTACTACAAAAACGTCTCCCATTAACCAAAAATGTATTTTTTTATTCAGAATTTGACAAACATGCAAATTAAATTGCATTAAATTCTGTGCATTGTGAAATGTGAACATTGAATATAAGATTTTCTTAAGTGTTCTATATCAAAAAGATATTTGTTTTGGTTACATTATCCACATCTCAAGACATTATTTATTGATTATTATTTAGGTGATAACAAGGCTGTGGCATATATAAAATGATGAGGCGCTTCATCCAGTAATACAATTTGGTTCTAAACCTGTCCTGATATACCCTTAAGGCAGGCATACATTTTACATGTGCCCCAGGATTCACTAATCATTTAAATATTTTAATTACTTAATGGCAGTCTTACAAAAATTCATTTTTTCTTGGCTGCCAGCAGGTTTGGAGCTGATACCTTCATTTTTCCAGGCATATTTCTTGACAGATCTGTGTCCTAAATAAGAAAATAAACAAAGTGTGATGACACATTATCCAGATTCAACAGCTAAGGATTGTTCTACTTATAATACTTGATAATTTGTACATACCTTAACGCTGCGTAAAAGGTCCTTCTCTCTGATGCTAGTTTCCTTTGCACGCATGAAGCTGAGCACAGCAGTACGGGCGGCTGAGAGATTCAAAGGTTCAGAGGTAAGTGTGTTAGATGTGTTGAATATTGACTTCAGAAATAAAAGTAATATTTTAGAAGTAAAGTAATCTTTACCTTTTCCCTTTTTCTGTGTGCCTGGAGTTAGTTTCACTTTGTGCCTAAGGGAGGGCAAGAACTGTTTATTATATTCAGTATTATACATTACAGTTTGGTAGCATATAACAGAAAGAAGTAAACCTTACTTAGAGTACTTGCAGTTATTGTGATTATGAACAACATTTCACTGAAATACAATGTGAGAATGCTGAAGACTAGGCACAGAAAAAAATCTGTCTCTTTGACTTCAGCATGTACGTGGTTATAGGTTAACAGAAAATGGGTAACATACTTATAATTTGAGAGGGCTGTGTAGGGTGCACATACAGGGACTGCAAACAAAAGTACATCATCTGGGTGTGGCTGACCAGTCAGAGAGTCCAGAAAGTTTTCCCCTTCCTAAGAAATAGCCAACACACACACACACACACACACACACACACACACACACACACACACACACACACACACACACACACACACACACACACACACATATGTGTGTGTGTAAAAAATATGTAACAGTAACATTAGCTCTGGAGTCAGAACAAGTTTAACATTCAACCATTGTTGACAGATTAATTAAATGGGAATGTGAATGCCTGAGCAAGAAAAAAGACTGGGTGGCCAACATTAACAGAAGTGCTCTGTACATGTGCAGCAGTACACAATTGTTACAGATAAACTTGCTACCATAAGGAAATTCATTCCCCTTATATTCCCCAAACTATGTAGATCTGAAGTGATTTTGCTGTATAGTTGTGTAAATGGTATCCAAATCATCCTAATTGTCATTTGTGTTTGCCTTACAATGTGAGAAGGACGCCACGCTCCCCCGATACATCTTTACATTATCTTTCCACCTTCCGGCTACTGGACCTGGACTAGTTACCCACCCTGCCATGGACTAGCTGCTCATCCACCGTCACCAACTGTAGAAATCTACTGTTAATATTATGTCCACCAGAGACCTAACATTACTTCAGTACCCGAGTAATAGAACAGAGGTGTAGGGGTCCAGTGTCCCCTAACTATGTATAAGTAGTTTGACCGGAGCAGGATGGGTCCTCCCCTTGTGAGCCTGGTTCCTCCCAAGGTTTCTTCCTCCAGCTCTGAGGGAGTTTTTCCTTGCCACTGTCGCCATGTGGCTTGCTCACTAGGGGATCTGTCATTTATACTCTGTTCCTGTTTTAATCGATTTTATTTCTGTGAAGTTTCAGTTGTGAAGAGCGCTATACAAATAAATGTTGATTTGATGCCTACCTCTGCCCCAGGGTTCTCCTGGTCCAAGTCATCAGCCTCCTGGAGAAAAGTCAATGAAATTATGCAATAGCATCACTTCAGAAATCATACATTGATGACCAGTCTCGTTTCAATTATGGAGTTTATACTTTTTGTTATGCTAGATATCATATTGTAAACAATAAAATTGACAAAAGTATGATGCAAACTGTTTTAGCCACCATTTTGAAGTCTGAAACTCACTAAAACTTAAATGGTGGAAAAATTATTTAAGTTGTCAAACCAAAGGATGAATTTCAAGGAAAATCAAATTTACTTCACAGAGCCAATGGAATGTGTAAATATATACCCTTATCTACTGATCCATATTATCAATGCTCTCTCAACAACAGACAATAATGAAAACAAATACTGAGATGTAGCTTATTTACCTTGTCTTCCTGTTCAGTGGTTCCTTCTCCTTCAGGGCCATTGTTCTCAGGTTGCTCAGCCTTAATTCCCACATTCTTGGATTCTCTGTGCTTGTGGGTTGCTTGTTTCACTGGCTCTTCTTTTGCCTTCTTTCCCTTCTTAGCTTTCTCTTCTTTACTGGTACCTGCAGACTATAGAAAAGGATTTAGTCTAATGGACTAAATTAGTCATTTGCAAACCTGACCCTTAACTACCTCTTATCCTACATATCTTATGCTGTCCTATTCTTACCGAGTTTAAATGGGTGGGTTAGAAAAAAAGATAACATTCTATTCTTCTGGTCCAACCATAAGGTAAACTGCAAGTAATATTTACCCCAAGCAGCTTCATCATCAGCTCTTTGTCCTCCTCATCTTGGTCTTTGTATTTGTCTTTGATTTTCTTCAATTTATTCTAAGCAGGGGAACACAGCCATCATGAGATCATGATGTCTATTGGCATCACGTTAAGCCTTAGATAAGTAGATTGTTCATTGTTTTATAAAAAAAGTCAGATTCTTTAGCATGCTGTGGAAGTAAACATGACAGTCAAGCTTTACCTTTTGTCCCCTCTTTAGAGTGTGCTGAATGGCCCCTACAGTCTTACAGCTCTGGCTGGCTGTAGAGGAACCTTGATCCTCCTCTCTTTTGGTCTGTGCTTCTTCACAATTCCCATCACTCTCCTGTTTCTGTTTCTTCTTCATATCTCTTGACAATGAAACACCCATTTAAATTCAGGTACTATACTAGGTCAAGATCATTTTACAAATTAAGAAGTTTTACCTTCTCTGCTTAGCGCTCATATATTTTCTGCTTTGTGTCTCTGTGTTGTCCTGCCAGAATAAAACCAGTTATGTAGGTGAGCGGGTGTCTTAAAAAGACAAAAGCCTCAAATTAAATATTTAGTATTAACTGATTTTGCAGAGATTAAGAGAACACTTCACAGGACACTTCTAAAATCAGACCATGATTCGCCATAATTCTGCTTATGGGCCTTAGAAAACACTATAAAATGTTACGGTTTTGAGTAAAGCTCTCCTTTGTAATATACCTGTTTTGAAACATCTTGCTTGAAACCAGCATTTGCACATCCCCTGCAATGTAACAGGACACAGACATCATGTTTACCTTGTTAAATTTTAAATCAGTGGGACTGTGGACTGCGTATGTAGACAAAAATGATAAACAGTGTGAAAACTGTATAATAAAGAGCATATAAGAGCTTTTAACTTAAATTTAACTGAAAGATCAAATCAATTATATATATCAGAAATGCTATGTAGTTGCCTTGATGTTTGTGATCAACTGAGACAAAAACAGAGCTTTTTAGAACACTGTTTGTGCCACACACGTAACACTGCCCATTTCTCAAAAACCCCCATCCCAACAGTGAAGTACAAGCATCAGAGGTTGATGTTGAGGAAGTGCTTTTCCTCAACAGGGGACTGGGCATCTAATTGCATACAAATATGGATGTATGGTAAAATATGCAGAGATGAAGTAAAAGGCTTAAAAGTTTGAATACATATGCATTTTTTTATTTGCAATAAGGCTATATATAGTTTTCAATAACAACACAGGCTGGAAAAATCTCTCAATCATTCTGCAATAGTTTACTTTGGCAGTGTATTTAGGCTGTTTGTTGGCTGATCATTAGAATAAGCTACTGAAAGTATTACCTCTTTGATTGAAGGTGTGTAAGTGAGATGGTGGTGTCTGGAAAACTCATGTCTATACTCTCTTCTTTCCTTTTCTCTTCATCAACCCCTTTTGTTTCCTGGCACTCTCCCATGTCATCCAGCTGTGGCTTTTCAGACTGGAGCTGTATCTGGCCTGATGTCTCCTGGGTTTCTGTAAACTCCCCTGCTTCTTTTTTAGAGATATTGTCTTCTCCTTTTCTCATCCTACGCTCCTCTTCGCCTACATCTCCTTCAGCCTCCACCTCATTTGCACTGTCTTCTCCTGAAACAACAGTCAATATCAGAGTGTTTGTTTAAAACTTGTATTGCCTCAAGTGATTATACATGAGGCCAAGCAAAATTGGCTAAGGTGACTAATACATCGGTATTTTTAGAAACAGAAGATAAATTAGAGTTTTCAAAATGATGCACAGGCGTGGTGGTCGTAACTAGGTATATAAAAAAAGTCTCCAAAAATTCTAAGGTTTTTGTTAAATTAAGTAATTACATCACCTTTATCTATACATTTGAAAGATCATTGATTGATATGTTCATATTTCTTAAGAAAGAACAACATATTTTCACATGACAAATGTCAGAAGCCCTAGAAGACCATTTGTGCTGCTAATTACTCTGTCCATTCCAATGGCATGCATCTGTCAAAATAACTCACTATTTGGACCATGGTTCTTATGCTCCAACACTGATTACATGTAAATTTAAAACAACCTTCTCATCAATGTACAGGCGGAGAGATAAGGAGCCCCTCCCCCTGTTTATTTATGAGGGGTATAGATCACATTTTGTCTGCCCTGTCATTAGGACCAGTTTTCCCTGGGAAACCCTACCAGGGTCTAATGCCCTGACAAAATAGCTCCTAAGGTCACTCACGCAAACCCGTCCACCACAACAAGTTGGTGATCCAGGGAGGTTTATTAAGAGAAATTAAGAGAACATTTTTATTATGGGAAACGCCTTCCTGCAGGTGTTGGCTGCAACTCCGAATGACCCATAATTATCTATCCATGAGATGAAACTTAGAGGAAGGCAGCTGTTCAGAAGTAGAGCTTGTGACCACTGGCTTAAAGATTTAGAGTTAATTCAGGTATATTTACTTAAGAGGTCTGATATTACGATATATTTCAATGTCTGCTGACACACTCTTGCTTTTAAAATGGTGGCAGTTTAGACACAATTAAGTTTAGTTCAATTATGAAGTATGTTCATGAAGTATCTGACCTTAATTCATAAAAAATATTGTATTCAGATACAACAATCTTGTATTTCAAGGTAATCCCTTTGTACTGCGTCTCTCGGCAGTTCTGCCACTGTCAGATGGCCTGCAGCAGATCCGTTGCATTCTGCATGATGTCCTCTCTGGACCTTTCAGGGGCATTTTCAAAAAGCAGAAGTCACACGGAGCCATATCAGCAGAATACGGACCCTTACAAAGCACAGGAAAATTTATAAAATGTGAAGAATGGGCAGGTGAATTATCATGATGGAGATGCCCTTTGCTCATAAGTCTAGCCGTTTGCATCTCACAATGTCACAAAGATTTTCCTGGTCAAAAATAACCTACCTGTGCTTCGTCAGGCTCCCTACTGAAAGGGGGCAGATTTCGGTCCAGAGATGACATCATGCAGAATGTGATGGACCAGGAGTATTTTTATAAATAAAAGTCAGATACTTTTTGAACACACCTTGAATATTCTCTGATGTTCCTTATTATATATTTTGTCTGCACTCTTTGTAACAGAAACATAATATCCCTAATATTCAGACTGCTCAGAATTCATGAAAAATTTCTGGTTCTATTTGAGTTTTCAAATTCTTGTTTACAATTCTTCCTTTAAAATTCAGTCCAGTTTTAACCTTATACACTATATTGCATATTTGTACACAAATACCTAAGAGCTCCTCTCCTTCTTCTAGAAGCTCTGCAGTACTGGAAGTTACATCCTCCATATCTTCATCAAGAGTTTTAACTTTCCTCTCCCCCCGATGCCTAAACACACACTGCTCATCCACCTACAATCATAACAGATTTTCACCAAGTTAATTGGTAGATTACCCCCCCCCCCACAATAATATTTAAAATTCATTTACAATGGCATAGGAGTTATGTTTCTCAGAGAGACTGGTAGCAAAAGGTACATTGTTAATTAATTCCTGCAAACATATTACAATAGTCATTTTTAGGCATTTAAGTTTATAATACACATTCATTGTATGTTATGTACAGAATATAGTGTATTTGTTGTAAATAACCACTGTTATGATATGTCAATGTTTTTTTGAATGCCATGGGCAACAATTTATATAAGTGAATGATGTATGACAAATTCAGCCACAAATACATTGAAATACATTGAATACATTACCTTGAAGAGGAAACTGAAGCCCATAATGAGATAAGAGGGAGGTAAGAAGTTCTTTTTTCCTAATGGAAGGCAATAAGACATGCAACCACAGTGAAATATAATTCACTTTTTTTTTTTAACAACTGTTAAAGAAAATTCAAATGTTTTGAAATCATTTTCACAAGTTTGTTGAACCAAACAAAATTGTCCCAACTGTGTTAAAAACACATTTCTGTTGTCATGGGTTAAAAATTCTGATACAAAAAACTAAGTGCAACAGCATACAAATACTGTATCAAATACCAATCAAGATTAATGGATACATTTCAATTTGTACCTCTAATCATAAAGCTTCCTGTTGTTAAATACTCTCCTGTCGGAGCAGTCTTGGACACCTAGCAAAGGCAATACATGAAGAATATGACAATTTTCTGATACTATGGCTATATTTTAAGGCCATATCAGTCTTAAACATGGGAATATCTCACCTGGTTATGGTGAACCCACCAAGCACTGGTGATCACTTTGGCATCCCAGGCAGCGCTGTAGCACACAGCCATTGTCCCAGACTCATTTAGTGTACGTGGGGGAATAGGCTCACCTGTAAGGACAGTAGAAAGAACTGACATGTAAGGACAGTAGACTCAGCAATGTGACTGACTGTGGCCTTTAGCATCACTTTCTATACTGATACTTAAGTTTAAAGGTGTATAGCATGTATATTTTTGATTTTCAATATAATCAAGACTCAAATGTGTGATCTGTGTGTTTCTGCTGTCTGAGCATAAATTTAAAATATAAAACCTAAAAATAAAAATGTATATTGTTTGGCATTATTGTTATGTGAATAGAAATTTGCATAAGAATGTTATACTATTAAAATCTGTATTAGCAACAGAAGTATCATAACTTGGCTATATATCATAGCACATCATAAAATCCAATGATAAAACAATAATTTAATCTTAGGTTATTTATGATAGCGCATCATAAAATACATCATAAAATAAATTGGGATGATGAAAATATATGAAGAGTTTGAAGTGGAGGTACAACTTGTGGCAATGCAAAATTTTTTTTTTTTTTTATGTAATAGGGGTAGGGAACTCAAGTACTTGAGGACCGAATTCCTACAGTTTTGATCATTTCAGATCAAGCACATCAGATTCAACTTGGGTTCAAGGTTTGTTTATTTGTCACCCATATAGTTATACACAGTATAACATGCAGTGAAATGCTTATTCACGACTGTCTTCACACAGTTCAATAAAAGTAGTAGGTGAAAGGTAAGCAAGAATAAATATGTCAATGTATTTGCAAAAAAAAAAAAAAAAAAAAAAAAACACACTACAATATACAAGAATATGTGAACAGCTTTACGAGTAGGTAGGAGGTGCAGATCTATGAAAGATGCAAGTGTTGCACCAGTTACCAGTTAATTGCCAGGTTTAATCAGTGTGGAGTCAGGAATTCAGCAAACTGTGCTGGATTCTGGACTTGTTCTATGTGGTGCTTATCGTAAAAAGAAGATTGTATGAAAAATATTTGGGAAGCATTTCTTTGCTGCTTTATTTTACTTCCATAAACCTTTGCAAGATTGTGCTAATGCTGGTAGTGATACTGACTAACAATACAAAATTGCAAATGCTTACATTGTTATTTAAAAAAACTATTAGCCAACCAGTCAGTCAATAAATACTAGTCCATACATAAAAATAAAGTATTGTGAAAGTTTTTTTTTTATTCATAATGTTATTCAAAAAGGTAAATTGTCATGTATTTTAGATCAAGTACATTTAAAGTGGCATATTTTAAGCCTTTTTTGTTTTAATGTTGATTTGGTCTGATTAGTAATTTATTTAAATTCAAAATATTTTTGAACAGTTTTCAATTCTTTGGATTTGGATTTTAGATTAGCCAGAGTAATGTTAAGTAAATACAAAAGAGGCTTTAAAATGTCACTTTAAATGTCGGAAATGTACAAGTACAGTACTTAAAAAATGATTATCATTGGCCTATATATCACCACCCTACTACTGGAACACACTTCAAGGCTTCAACAGAAAGACAGACAAAGAAAGACAGAAAGAAAGAAAGCAAGGAAAAGAAAATAAGAGAGAAAAGAAAAGACTCATACCAGAAGGATTCTTGATGACACAGCTTGTGGCTCCATGGAGATCAGCATGGACATATATGTCCCCTAAGAAAAGGGAAACAGTTTTTTCATGAAATTTGAGAGGAAAAGAAAAAGGAAAATAAAATGAAATAAAAATACCCCTTGTACCTGCTCGTAGGTAACGTTTGACTATCATCTCATTCTGCTGCTGATCTCGTCCAGCAATGATGAGGTAATTCTCTGAACTGATGAACCAAAGAAATTTCTCAAACCTAGCACCAAAGCACAAAGAAATATCAGAATTGCTTTAGATAAATTAAAAGTGTAGCAGTACCACTGGGCTAATATAATGAGGACAAGCAGTTGTGTCTCACCAGTACACTTTCCTTGCTTTCTGAATAGTCGTAACTGTCTGGACCTCCTTAAGAGTCTGTTTAGTCTTTTTCTCAGCAGACTTGAAGGCCTAAAGCCAAAACATTGCACAATAAACTCATTTTTTTATTAAACATTAAATTCAATATTAAATCTGGGATTACCATTACTATTAGAACATGGTTAATTTTACCTTTTCTGCTGCCTCTACAGTTTTCTGTTCTTTTTTAGCAGCACTCCGCTTGTGATCATAATATCTAAGAGTAGATTACATTCATTTTTAAAATGACAGATTAAACAATGACTGTGTAACATTTTTCTTAGATTATTATTATTATTACTATTAATAATATTATTTAACTGGCAACAAATAATTGTTACATATAGGTATTTGACAACATATATGTATGTTGTCAAAGATAACATAACACAAGCCTGAACGCACTTCTTAGCATTGGCATAAGCAGACAAACTGAGGTCTACATCCACCAGTATAGGTTTATTCTTCTGGATCTTGCCCTTCTGTCCTTTACTCTTACTCTTCTTGCCCTTTTGTTGCTCTAAGCCCTCAGTCATATACATAGCAGATTTTTCCTCCTCTGCTTCTTCTTCTGAACCAATATATGGGTTTCTGTGGAACAAACATGCTCATTATTAGTTTAATGCTTGACTTAATCTCACAAAATAATTCAAACTAGCTCTCATAAAAAATAAATAAAACAACAAGTAAATGTTACTTCAGTAGCATAGTGATGTGATTGGTTTCTAGTCTCAGTTCTTTGATGGCACAAGCCACAGGGTCCCCAGCTGCCTGAGCTTCTTTGACGATGAAACCGATTTCTGCCCAGTCCACTTGATTGGCAAGAGCACTTCTTACCACCTGCAGAGCTCTCTCTACAATGGGCAGATTCATCTCTACAAGCTCCCCCTTCAAACGGTCCACTTCCTACAAAATATGAACACAGCCACCATCTCAAACATTTTTTATCCAATACAAAGGCAAGTGATTCTAAAATAAATTTATTTTGTTTTGGATCCAGGGCTGGTCATCCTCCTGCAGAACATTCTGGTAGAAGGCAGAATTCATATTCAATTATAAAAAGCCACCCTGCCTCAATTATAAAAAGCATCAGAATACTACCACAATGCCTGACTGTATACTAGTATACTACTAGTAAATATACTTAGTTTAGAAAGCTGTGTTAGTTTTTTGCCAGATGTAGTGGAGTCATATTTGAGACAAAAATGTTGATAATTTTGATGAATTCAAATTAAAAATAATTTTAGAAAAAGTTCTTAGTTTTTCAAATTTTGATTAAATTCTGGAATTCTTTTGAATCAATAATTTTCTTTTTTTAGATTTTGTTTTCAGATTCAGATCTTATTTTGGCCATGATCTGAAATGAGGACATGGCATCAACTGAAAGGGGTGTAGAACAATGAGTAATGACAAACAAGGCAAGAAATATTTGGCACTACCTATGTACCCTGTAGAATAGAATGCAGTTTGAATGTTGATCACATTCACTGAAAAACCAACACCTAGTGACAAAGGTTTGTCTAGCAAGCTGTTATAGACAGCATCTGCCCTCAGTACCAGTATAATAGAAGTAAATTATATCAGACTGAGCAGTTCAACAGCCACACATTTCCCACATAGCTCTCTGAATGCTGCATGGTATCCAGTGCGATGGCATCTGCTTCACCAGGACAGCCTGCTGGCTTCAGTGAGCAGGTGAAAGATAGCTAGCATTTTTTTAAACAGGTACGCCCAAAAATAAAGTTGTTTCGTGAAATAGCAATGTGTGTGAAGAGGGGGAAAAAAAGATGTTGTAAGGTAGGGAATGGTACCCGTCTAATATAAAAGCTAGCTATCATTTCTTACCTGCGCGCTGGAGCCAGCAGTCTATGCTTGGAGTGGAGACCTGTAAGGCACCAAGTCATGCCTGAATCAAAGGTCAGTAATCTAGTCTTTTAGCAAACATTCTAGCCTTCTGTCTGCTCCATGAATGCATGTGAGCTGTTGATATCTTGGTAACATCAGAACGTATTGTTGCTTTTGTGATGATTAAGCATTCATCATTTAACTGCCCTGTGAGACACCAAGGGCAGCAACACATCAATTCAACTAGCTACAGTGGGGTGCAAAAGTTTGGGCAAAAGTTCTTGTTAATTTTCCCGATTTACCTTTATAAATCATTGATTGTTTGGATAAAAAAAAGTTGAGTTAAATATATCATATAAGGGACAAACAGTGATATGTGAAATGAAGTTTATGATTTACAAAAAGTGTGCAATAATTGTCTAAACAAAATTAGGCAGGTGCATAAATTTGGGCACAAAAAAAAAAACAAAAAACCTTAACTCAATATTTAGTAGATCCTCCTTTCACAGAAATAACAGCCTCTAAATGCTTCTGATAGCTTCTAATGAGAGTCTGGATTGTGGCTGAAGGTATTTTAGACTATAATTCTTTACAAAACATCTCTAGTTCATTCAGGTTTAGGGGTTTCCGAGCATGGACAGCTCTCTCTAAGTGACACCACAGATTTTCAATAATATTGAGGTATGGGGACTGAGATGGCCATTCCAGAATGTTGTACTTGTTCCTCTGCATGAATGCCTTAGTATATTTTGAGCAGTATTTAGGGTCGTTGTCTTGTTGGAAGATCCAGTCTGAGCACAGCTTCAGCTTTGTCACTGATTCCTGGACATTGGTCTCCAGAATCTGCTGATATTCATTGGAATCCATGCATCCCTCAACTTCAACAATATTCCCAGTCCCTGTACTGGCCACACAGCCCCACTGCATGATGGAACCACCACCAAATTTTACTGTAGGTAGCAGGTGTTTTTCTTGCAGTGCTGTGTTCTTTTTCCTCCATGCATAACAGCTCTTGTTATTCCCAAATAACTATTATAGTTTCATTAGTCCACAGCACCTTATTCCAAAATGAAGCCGGCTTGTCCAAATGTGCTTTAGCATATCTCAAACGGCTCCGTTTGTGATGTGGGCAGAGAAAAGGCTTCCTCTGCATCACTCTCCCATACAGCATCTCCTTATGTAAAGTGCCCCGAATAGTTGAACGATGCACAGTGACTCCATCAGCAGCAAGATGATGTTGTAGGTCTTTGGTGCTGGTCTGTGGGTTGACTCTGACTGTTCTCAACATCCTTCACTTCTGTTTATTCTGGATTTTTCTTGGCCTGCCACTTCGAGCCTGGACTTGAATAGTGTTTGTGGTCTTCCATTTTCTCACAATGTTTCTCACAGTGGAGACTGAAAGCTGAAATCTCTGAGATAGCTTTCTGTATCATTCCCCTAAACCATGACAGTGAACAATCTTTGTTTTAAAGTCATTTGAAAGTTGTTTTGAGACTCCTATGCTGCAACTCTTCAGATGCAAAGAGGAGAGAAACTTACAAAAACCCTTTCTCATAATTGGAGTCATCTGTGTATGGAGGTCAAGGGTCACTGAACTTACCAAACCAAATCTGAGTTCCAATAATTAGTTGTAAAGGTTTTGAAATCAATAAAATGGCAACAGTGCCCAAATTTATGCACCTGCCTAATTCAGAGTTTGACACCCATGTTCTAAAAACTATACTTCTATCAAGTATTTTTTTATATTTATTTATTTATTTATTTATTTATTATATATATATATATATATATATATATATATATATATATATATATATATATATATATATATATATAAATATATTATTTATTAAGAGACATTTCTTCAAATTTGTTTGCATGTTGTTAAAGAAGCTCAAATGCTCACATACTTTAAGGTATAATTTTTTCAGATGACTATTGAAATGAATTGAAAGTATGTTCTTCCTTTTTGAACTGGTATACCAAACAAAAACAGTACTATGAACAAAACGCTCTGTATAAGACCTCACCTGGGCTTGATGTAGGGCCTCCAACCTTTGCTCATGGTCTTTTTTGACATTCTCTAGCTTCTTCAGGGCTTGTTTCTCTTGGTGTAAGGCTTTAAGGTCAATCTTCTGACTCTCCATCTTAGAAAAAAATTCATCAACAGCCTAAAAGCAGCAAATGTAGGATTAAAAACGCTTGAATATTAAATGGATACATTCATTAATCCAACACAAATCCAAGATTGATCAAAACTAGAAACTGAGAAAGCACAAACCTTATCAAAAGACTCAAATTCAACATATGCATTATTTGAGTGCTGGGCAAAAAGGAATGGGTGAAACTCCTCATACCTATCAAGCCAAAAAGACTATTTTTTATGACTTTTAAAATTATTTCATTTTAAATGCATTTGAACAAAATTGAATTATGAACATACGTGTGTATTTCCTCATGTGGCCTATCTGGAGTAATACTTGGCTTCTTTTCAGTTTTCTGTATGATATAACCCTTAAGCACAATGCAAAAGGAATTATGTAATGAACAGCATAAAGAATGAGCAAACTGTTATTTCCATACTTCTTACTAACCTTTCCTTTAAAGCTTCTTGCTTTTTCCATATAGTTCTCTGCCATCTGCAAAGCTTCCAACAGTTTTGGTCCAACTGCGAGTTGTAAATATTTTTAAGCTGTTCTATTCTATGCACACTAATGTTACAACAAATAAATGTAATTAATTTATAGATGAAATCGAATTTTAAAAACTAGGAGAAAACAAACCATCTGCAATGTTAAAGTGACTGTCAACTTTCATGAGACCAGGGAGACCAACTTCTGTAAGGCAATGTTCAATGAGAGTGCCTCCATATGCTGAGGGGATACAGACAAGATTAATTCAAATAGAAAGATAATGAATATATTGTCTGAAACTAAAATACTTTACAGGCTAATACAAGTAACACTTACGGAGGTGGGGATTTAAAATCCTTTTGATCTGTTCTCCATTGTTAGCGTTGGATAAAATCTCTGTTAGCCTACAAACATAACACATTACGGTTGACAAATGTGAATTTGGTGACTGTTTTAATAAATTGGTAAAGTATACTAACAGAAAAAATTATTGTTTCAGAGCTTACCACTGAACCATATTCAACTTATATAACTCAATCAACTTACTAATTAAGAGTATGTTCTGACAACACCACCAGTGAGCCACCACACCATGTGGGCGACTAGGGTTCTTAGCAAATATGCTGTGCTACACCTATTAAAGGCATTGGGCAAGACTCCTAACACTACTCTGGCTCACCTCTAAGAGTGTGAGCTAAATGCCATAAATATAAATGATTTTTACTTCCTCCCTTTTAACTCTGAATGCAGCATTACAAAGAAACCAAAGACAAGCAGTTGATTTATATAAAATTTATATAAAAACAAACCATGTATGCAAAGGGTGTGTTTAGCTTAAGGTTATTAGTGAAATTATAATATATTATATATTATCTATAGTATAACACCCAAGAAATGTTCTTTGATATGTAATTAATAAAAAGAAATGTAAATAACACAAATGCATTTTTTGTGAGGAAAACACAAAAGGGCATGTGTAAAATAGAGAACATTTGTAATAACAGCAGCAAGTGCAACTAGTTCACGCTGTTCTTGCAATTTCAGGCCAAGAGCCAACTTCAGAATTTGTGAAGAAATTACCAACAATTCTAATTAATAAGTAATGTGAAAAGGTTGTCACTCCATTAACAGAACACCTCTGACTTTTGCAACAGAATTTAATCATATAGGCATTTGATCTTCATTTTAAATATACTGAGATGGATGTAATA
This sequence comes from Acestrorhynchus altus, assembly GCA_034509495.1. NCBI lineage: Eukaryota > Metazoa > Chordata > Actinopteri > Characiformes > Acestrorhynchidae > Acestrorhynchus > Acestrorhynchus altus. Next base: position 22,809,558 of record CM067513.1, read on the forward strand.
TAATTTATCGCATAAAACGTAAGAAATGTCTTTTAAATATCAGAAATGCAATTATGTGACAAAAAAGTCAGGACATCCTATTCACTAATAGCTGGCATTTCCTCCTTGTGCTGAAATAATGTCAATTTAGATGTCGCCTTCTACCAGTCTCTGATATCAACTGGAAGTAAGATTTTCCCCACTCCTCCATGTGGAATTATTTCAGCTAGGTTTCAGAGTCAGTCTTTGTACAGACAGTCTTACATTTCCTCAAGTCCTCTCTAATGTAATAAAGACTTCATAGTCATTTATATGATTTTAGGACTGTTGGAAATCTTGCATCTTGCTATCTGCTCTTATTCTGAACTTGCTAACAGCCTGAACTGGCCATGTTGGCCATTATTTTAAATGTTCTTTGTAAACTGTTTTATGGACAGAGAAATGGCTGGTTTCTAATTGTTTTGAGATTTTTTCAAATCGGTTATCAAACCTATATGCATCTACAACCATCTTTTTAAAGACCACAGAGAGACAACTTTGCTGCAGACTTAACAGTGTGCACTGATAAAGTAAAAATTGTAGATCTTAATATTCCCTTTGAGGAGGTAGACAATCTGTTAAAAAGACAATTACCACAATCCTAGAATTTGTAGATATTATCCGGAATGTATTCCGGCTGACACAATACGGTAATCACTCTGGATTTGGTTCTGATCCTGGGTGTTGGCATAAGTAACAAATATTTTCTCCAAACCTCAGCAAACTTAGATCATTATGCAGTTTGTCTTCTTGTTTGGCTAATATAGAACAAAATATAGATATAAAAGAAAAGTTGGAAACTTTCACTCACTTCCGCAGCTAGAATAAAAAAAAAAAAAAAAAAGTCCACAAATTCTTCCACCTGCTCTCTAGATGCAATACCGTCAAACTACCTTAATGAAGAGCTGCCAGCTACTGTATAATCAAAATACCTAAAGCTTTTAAAATATCAGTTTTAAAACCACTGATCAAGAAACAAATTTGGATCAGAGTGTACTGTCTAATTACAGACCTATTTCTAATCTACCATTTATATCTAAGATTTTAGAAAAAGCAGTGGTTCAACAACTGTGCAGATACTTGCACAAGAATCATATATTTGAAAAATTCCAATCTGGATTCAGGCCTCAACTTTGTACTGAGACAGCCCTAGTTAGGATAACAAATGATCTTCTTGCCTCTGATCAAGGCTGTGTGTTCATGCTTGTGCTGCTAGACTCAAGTGCAGCTTATGATATTCTCCTTGAAAGATCTGTCTGATTTCTCGATTATACCTGATTCAGCAGTAAAAAAATCTTGGTGTCATAATTGGTTCAAATTCATAATTTGGCCAACACAATGCAATATTACTAGAACAGCTTTGGTTCATTTTCATAATGTTTCCAACTTATATTCAAAGTTATATATATTTTATATAACTTTCCAACTGCCCTATATTTGCATGATGCTGAAAAACTAGTGCATCACCTCAAGGATAGACTATTACAATGCACACTTCTCAGGATGTTCAATCAGGAACCTAAATTGAATTCAGTTAGTTCAAAATGCTGCAGCCAGTGTCTAACTAAAGGCCTAACTAAAACTAGAAAATTTGACCACATGAGTCTGCACTGATCAGCACTGCACTGGCTTCTGGTCAAATTCTGTATTAATTATAAAATTCTTTTACTTTACATATAAAGCCCTACATGGGCTTGCTCCTGAATAGTTACAAGATTTAATTTACCCGTATGAGACATCACGATCACTCAGATCACAGGGTGCTGGCTTCCTATTAGTTCCCAGAATTCAGAATGCTCCAGCAGGGGGAAGAGCCTTTTCTCACAAAGCCCCCCCAGCTCTGGAATAACCTTCCAGATAATATTTGGGACTCAGACACTGTCTCAGTCTTCAAGTCATGGCTGAAAATTTACTAATCTGAGGTGGTGTACCTGCCTGAAATTTTGTAAGTTTTGAGATTGTTATTGTTTTTTTCAATCATTGTGGATAAATAATCTGAACAAGCTCTAGTGAGTGCCCTTCTTTAATCAATAAGGCTGTTCTTCCAAGCTGAGTGGAATACTTCCAGTTTAGTCAATTGCCATTTCCATTCCAATCTCCGTGCTGACTGTTTTAAGATACAAGTCTGATCGTTGTACCATGGGACAATTTTCTTCTTCTTAATATTTTATATTTAAGTGGTGCTACATTGTCCAATGTTGATCTGAGGTTATTCTGTAAACAGTTGGTCTGTCTGTCTGTCTGTGGTTAAACTTTCTCTGCATCTGTTGGATAGTAATCTATAGATAAGTTGTTAAGTTGATCTTATTAAAGGCTACATGCAGTAACGATGGGACATATTTTGGCTAAGCTGTAGCTCAAAGGAAATTAATGATCTGCCTACACCAATAAATTTTCATAGCAATGGTTTTCTTCCTATTAAAAGTGAATGGAGCATAAATGATTTTGAAGCTTTTATTTTAAGGTAAAAAAGTCTGTGTAATGGTTTAACATACGTCTATTTAGCAGTAGCAACGTTATAAAATAAAATAAGTTCTAGCGCTGCAAATTAATATAATTAATTATTGATTAAATTGGAATGAACAGATAATGCATCCTATACAGGTGCCAATATAATAAATAAATAAATGCTACAGTAAATAAAGGAGCATTTGTGTGTGTACATATGTACTAGTGCAGCTCAAACAAATGTAATATAGTAAAATGTTTTTTGTTTAGAATTTAATTCAAAAAGTTAGTCATATGTTGTAATCTTACAAGCAAAGTGATATTTGAAGCTTTTTATGTTTTAATTTAATACTGTCTGATTAGTCAATTAGTGAAACTTGAAATTAAATATTCTAATATTTTAAGATTCTGGATTTCAGATTTTCATGAGCCATAAGCCATACAGATCAACAGTAAAACAAAAAGAAGTGGTCACAAATGATTTTTTTCCCCACCTTTAAATCTTTTGAGATGTACTAGTATGTGTGTATCTGTGTGTACATGTGTACACACACACACACACACACACACACACACACACACACACACACACACACACACACACACACACACACACACACACACACACACACACACGTCATGACAAAGTTTTGAGAATGTCTCAAAAGCTTTTATGGTGGCAATTTGTATTAATTCTAGATTGTTAAGTGATCAGATGAATTGCAATTAATTAACATGAAAATGACCATCACAAAAACTACTGCATTTCAGCCCAACAAAATAATTTCAGTGATCTCATTAGCTCAGGAGAAAAGGTAATGAGGACAAGATAGCTGATATCATTGTCATGCTGATTAGAAGACCTCCCTGGTTGCTTTCACAGAATAGTGGTGTTTTTTTGTTTTAACCATGAATACCACAGAGAAAACATGTGCAGTCATCATCATTGCATTGCATCAAAAGACTTTCACAGGCAAGGATATTGCTGCATGTAAGATAGCAGCAATTTATCCAATCATAAAGAACTTCAAATGGAGTTGTTCATTTGCCGTGAAGAAGGCAAGCAAGAAAGTCAAGCAAGCGAGAGGACTGTCTCCTAAAGAGGATGCAGCTACGAGATCAGGTCACCACCAATACAGAGCTTGCTGAGGAATGGCAGAGGGCAAGTGTGAGTGCATCTGAATGCACAGTGAGAGGATGGCTTGGTGTTAAGAAGGGCAGCAAAGAAGCCACTTCTCTCCTAGAAAAGACAAAATCCTGCAGAAAGTGTAGGACACTGCAAAGGACTGGGGTAAAGAAAATTTTCTCTGATGAATGAATCAAAATTTATTTGTATTGTACTTTTTACATCTGATGTCACAGAGCAGCTTTACAGAAATAAGGTGACCACCACATGGAACAAAGAATAGACATAAACCCACCAATGAGCAAGCCAAAGGGGGAGAGTGGCAAGGAAATACTCCCACAGAGCTGGAGGAAGAAGCCTTGTACTAAAGTAATAGTTTGATGGTGGACATAATACACTGCTCAAAAAAAATAAAGGGAACACTCAAATAACATCTTAGATCTGAATTAATGAAATATTCAAAGTTGAATGTGCTGACAACAAAAATCACATCAATGGAAATCAAATGTATTAACCAATGGAGGCCTGGATTTGGAGTCACACACAAAATTAAAGTGGAAAAACACACTACAGGCTGATCCAACTTTAATGTAATGTCCTTAAAACAAGTCAAAATGAGGCTCAGTATTGTGTGTGGCCTCCACGTGCCTGCATGACCTGTCTGTGGTGCAACGTGACGTTGGTGGATGAAGCGAGACATGATGTCCCAGATGTGCTAAATCGGATTCAGGTCTGGGGAACGAGCGGGCCAGTCCATAGCTTCAATGCCTTCATCTTGCAGGAACTACTGACACACTCCAGCCACGTGAGGTCAAGCATTGTCCTGCATTAGGAGGCCCTCCTACGGCTTCCTCCACGTGTCCTTATGTACTGGCCTGTCTCCTGGTAGCACCTCCAGGACACTAGCCTAACAGACACAGCAAACTTTCTTGCCACAGCTTGTATTGATGTGCCATCCTGGATGAGTTGCACTACCTGAGCCACATGTTTGGGTTGTAGAGTCCGTCTCATGCTACCATGAGTGTGAAAGCACCACCAACATTCAAAAGTGACCAAAACATCAGACAGAAAGCATAGTTACTGAGAAGTGGTCTGTGCTCCCCACCTGCAGAACCACTCCTTTATTGAAAGGTGTCTTGCTAATTGCCAATAATTTCCACCTGTTGTCTATTCCATTTGCACAACAGCATGTGAAATTGATTGTCAATCAGTGTTGCTTCATAAGAGGACAGTTTGATTTCACAATTTGATTCATTTGATTTACTTGGAGTTATATTGTGTTGTTTAAGTGTTCCCTTTATTTTTCTGAGCAGTGTAATAACAGTCACAGCTAACTAGGGCCTGTGTAAATCTAGTCCAGGGCAGGGTGGGAAAATAGTCGAGGACCAGTAGCTGGAAGGTGGGCAGCCAATGTGAAGTGGAGGGTGGGGAGCTTGGAGTCCTTTTTCAGATGGAGCAGGGAAGCTCAAGGTTAGCATTTCATCAGCCTGGGCTTCTGGGTCTTCATTGATTCAGGAAAGGTAGAGATATGTAATTGTTTACATTTATGGAAAACAATGTTAATATTACAAGAGTGTGGAGAGTGACTCTGGCAGCTTTGACTCTAACCGCCTAAATAAAACCAGATCATTTTGCCATATTGGTCCAATCTTACCAACACTGCACTGGGTTCCGGTCAAATTCCATATTGATTATAAAATTCTTTTACTTACATATAAAGCACAGTACCTGCAAGATCTAATCTCCCATTATGACCCATCACGATCACTCAGATTACAGGGTGCTTGCTTCCTATTAGTTCCCAGAATTAAGAAACATATGACTTTTGGTAGTTAATGTCTCACCTTAGTTACAGGCTGCAGATACAGAGGTTCATGGATAAAGGGAATTATGGTAAACTGTCAGTGCTGTCATCTGACTCCTTCATGTGATCACTCAGGTTTGTGATATTTCAAGATGATCCCAAGTTTGGGTTACCTTCTGGTTCTCTACTTTTAGTTAGGCTGTTATAGTCAGATCTGCCGGAGTCACTCGCCACACTCTGGGAATGTTTACATTCTCTATTCTCTTTTTAAACATCAAACTAATTCATCTCTGTACCTTTTCCAAGTTAATTATGACCCACAGTCCTGAACCCATTAGGTCCTAACCTCAAGCTCTTCTGCCCCATATGAGAAGGACCCCAAGGTCCCCTAAATTGGCTTCCCACTTTCCGGCTACTGGACCTGGACTAGTTTCCCACCCTGCCATGGACTACTGTTACTATTATGTCTACCAGCAAACTAATATTGCTGCAGTATACCCGAGTATTAGAACAGAGGTACATAGCAGTCAGTATAACCAAGTATTTGAACAGAGGTGTAGTGTATAAGTAGTTTGACCAGAGGAGGATGGGTCTTCCCCCTTGTGAGCCTGGTTCCTCCCAAGGTTTCTTCCTCCAGCTCTGAGGGAGTTTTTCCTTGCCACTGTCACCCTCTGGCTTGCTCACTAGGGGATCTCTCTCTTATCATTTGTTCCTGTGTTGTAAACTTTTTTATTTCTTGATTTCTGTAAAGCGGCTCTGTGACAACTTCAGTTGTGAAGAGCATTATACAAATAAATGTTGATTTGATTTAGGCAGGACAATGTTTGCAAAAACTGCATAATATATTTCTGTAAATGCCAGTCCACACCCTTCTTTCACTAAGTGATAGTTGTGTATGTCTCACTTCCAGAAATGCACATGTAAAGCACATACTGTAGGGCTGACCAAAATATGAATTACACTTCCAAACTGTTTGGCAGGTTTTAAACAGAAAAGAACAGAAGAAAAAAGTATAATTATGATTAATTAAATAATTACTTACAACAGAACTATAGTTATAAATAATTAATTATATTTAAAAATGATATGCTATAAATTATCGTTATAATTACCTTAACTGATTTAACATTGAATAACCAAATTACCTTTGCAGGCTAAGGAGGGGTTCAGGAGGCCTTGCGCACTCTACAGGATAACGTTCCCTCACTGCAATCTTCACATCCTCTGCCTCGTCAGTGCGAAAGCGCAACAGGTTCAGTATATTGTACTCATGGTCTGTTAGAATAATGTTTCCCTGAAAAAAAATTACACAAATTAAAGTGTGATAGTGCAACATTTTCACTCAGTGACACAATGTAAAATAAAAGGCATTTTGATTGTTCCCTCATCAACTTTCACACTGTGTCAAGTATAACTATGTTGAAATGAACTAGAATATTAAAAAGTGAACACTGTCCTCCATTTCCATCTTTAATCAAAAACAATTTAGACATCTAGCCATGACAACCGTTCTGCCAAGAAATTATTTAGTGCAGAATTATGGGATAATTTTGTAATACAAAACAAACAAAACATAAGAAGCTAAGAAATCTCTAGTTCACTTACTCGGTCATACAACTCAACTATAAGATGGTATGCAGCCTCTTCTGATCCAAACTGAATGTCCACAATCCTGTCTACACCAAGTTGCTTCACTTGCACCAGTCTCCTTGACTTCAAGTGCTTTCGGCACTAAAAAACAATATCTGAAGTAAATGCAGTGCTTCCCATTAATAGTATAAATGACTAATACATGATCCATGCAATAGATTTACATGCTTACTTTCATGGCAAAACCTGAGGGCATTATATTTTTGGGCCATTCAAACTCTGTGGAATGAATTCGTATGCCAGATTCAATCAGTAAAACTGCTTTGCTGTCCGGCCTGAAAAGCAAGTTGGAAAATCATCATGTTAAGGGAACTAAATGCAACAACCATCTCTTGAAGTTGCCTAAAGCAGCCCTCTTACTCCTGTCAAAGGATTCGACTTGGCTGTTCCTGTATTTGTTCTTTAAGATTAAGTAACTTGAACAGTTGATTGAAGTTTAACATTGTACATTTTATGTAGATTTAAACGTTAGCACACAATAGCATTACTGCCTCTTTTGGAAAACTTACTTTTGGAGCCGTATGAGATAGGTCTTGTTGTCAATGTCATAAACATTGTACACTCGCATCCCAACATAGCTGCAAAATATGAAAGGAGTTACAGTGGCAGGTAAAAGTTTGGGCACCCCTGTTCAAAATGACTGTTACTGTAAATAGATTAAGCAAATTGAGAGATTCCCAGGCTGTCTTGCATACACTGCTCTTTAGAGGTCTAGCTATAGTTTTTCCATTGATATTCAGATCTGGGAACTGTGAGGGCCATAGTAAAACCTTCAGCTTGTATCTTCTGAGGAAATCCATTGTGAATTCTGAGGTGTGTTTAGAGCCATTACCAATTTGCCCAAACTTTTGCATGGCACTGTACATTAGAACAGGCAAAAATAAAAAATAAAAACACAGCATGATACGTCTTTGAGACTCTAATTAAACATATCTACCTTCACTTTATTCAAGAACATACAATAATAATTTCAATATTTTTAAAAACTCTGAGAACTGAGCCCAAGAGAACGTCCGACTCGGAACTGATCCCAAGAGAACGTCCGATTCGGAACTGATCCCAAGAGAACGTCCGATTCGGAACTGATCCCAGAGAACGTCCGATTCGGAACTGATCCCAGAGAACGTCCGATTCGGAACTGATCCCAGAGAACGTCCGATTCAGAACAGGTGCCTGTTTGGCCTCACGAGATACATGAAGATGAAAATGATGAAAAGAAAGAAGCTGTGTAAGCTGTATATGACACCGAGGTTATAAAGTCAGAATAAAAACACAACATTTAAAGTCTGACACGAAGCTCTGAGGTTATGCTCCTGCCTTTAAACAGCTACAGTAAACAGACCTACTGAGCACAGGAGCAGAAAGCAAGGCTTACTTGTCATTAATCTCAGCAATCACTGCCCGAATATCCACTGTGTTAAATCTACTCTTCATCGTGTTCAGAAGAAACAAACAGATTCTTTTCTTCTTCACAGCATGAGTAAGCTCCACTGACCGCAGGCATAAAACCAACGGTACGCATGCGTCGTTTTCTACGGAAGCCTGCTTGTAGAAAAAAAAATTCGAAGCGCGTTTATGGACCTGGACGGTCATTTGATGTGGACCGATGTTGACCGCCGAGGAATTACAGATCGTGTTTAAGACTCTGTTTGGGTGTTTGAGTTGATATGGTTTGGTTTTATAGTTGATATGAGGTGAATGTCATGTAGTCAGAAGCTTGGCCATTAGTTTCTAGTGAACACAAGAAGAAAAAACGTTAAAGCTACAGAGGTTAAATATGAAAACACCACTAAATGCAGCTCATTCTCAAACTGAAAAAGTTCAGATTTATTCCTGAATGCTCGACGGAAAGGTTTTTCTTTTGTGTGCTTTTTATCACAGGTATGTAAAAAAAACCGTCCTGTTTGATCATTCCGGCCTCGTCTGCGTCGCATGGACAGCAATCAGAAACGGTGTGAGGCTGCAGCGGCACTCAGGAAGTGTGTGTGTGCGAGAGGTGAGCGAGCGAGCGAGCGAGAGAGAGAGTGTGTGTGTGTGTGTGTGACACAGCTGCCCTTACTTTACGCTGCTCCCGAAGACGCGTCGTGGCCTAGTTGTCTCCTCTGGGGCCTATACGACACGTTTCATTCGCGGCGGTTGTGTGACAGATTGGTGTCTCCGCGTCAGTTCTGACTTTGTCCTGGCTCAGGTCAGAGTGGAGGCCGGGCGCGTGCCCCGTTACCAGGGCGACAGTAGCCACCTAGCTAAGCTAGCATGGTGGCTCTGGTACTCAAAGCGAAGTTTAGATAATGTAAACGAAAGTGCGGAGACCAGCGTCCTCTGAGCTTTAAGACACAATGTGACCGTCGACACGTGTGCGCTTCCCCGACACACAGTAACACTTCAGAATGGACAGTAAGTCTGAAGTCTTCAAACAAACCAAAAGAAAGAGCCGGGAATACTTTCACTAGCCTTTATTCTGTGTAATAGTGGACATGCATAGTTAGCGGACATATATAGTGAGTGGGCATATATTGAGTGGACATGCATAGTGAGTGGATATATATATAGTCCCTGACATAAGGGACTTATCCATGTTGTGGAAACAAAAGCTCATAACCTGACTTTAAATTCATCCATTGGTTTTAGAAATTTATGAAAGCTGAAACCCTCCCAAATGAGGTTTAATTTATGAAAAATAAAATTTGCTTCACTGCAGAAATATTGATCATTTAATGAACACAAAAGTTTTGTCGCCCACAGAAAGTAATGTGAAAATCAAACTACTGTGACTTCCATGAGCTTAAAGGACTGGATCCATGCGGTTTGACAATGATTCATACAATTTATTGATGAAGACATCAAAAATAGCAAAGAATGCAGTCTTACATACCTCCCAGAGTTCAAATTCTTTGGTTTTGTCTTCCTAGCTTCCTCTTTCATCCTACCCCAAACATGCTCAGATGATGTTCATGTCTGGTGACTGGGTTGGCCAGTCCTGGAGCTCCTTGATCTTCTTCGCCTTGAGGAACTTTGATGTAGAGATGGATGTATGAGATTGAGCACAATCCTTTTGCAAAATTTTACCCCTTTTATGATTGGGAATGTAAGAGGTAGCTAATACTTCTTAGGCTATTGTTATTGCCTTCGACCTTGCAAATGTTTTGCACACCCCAATACTGAATGTAACACCAGACCATGTTCTTTCCACCACCTAACTGTTTTCTAGGTGAATTTTGAATCCATACAGGCTCCAGTAGGTCTCCTGCAGTATTTGAGGCGGCTGTGGTGTAATTCAACTGAAGATTCATCTGAGAAATCCACCTTCTGCCACTTTTCCGTCCATTCATTTATCAGGCTGTGACGTTTTAATTGCCTTTTGTTTAGTGCTGGCTTCTGGGCACTGATTTGACCATGGAGGCCATTTCGAGACAGAATCCTACAAACTGTTCTAGTTGACACAGGGACTTGAGATGACCAGGCCTGGTGAAGCTCTGCTGCAGTGGAAAAGGGACTGGCTTTGGATTTTCTAACCAACAAAGTTCCTCCTGGGCAGTTGTCTTGCCAGACCTGGGCTTGTCAAAAACATCTCCAGTCTCTTCAATTTTTTTTAATTCTTTGTACTTGAGACACATTGAAGGTGCCAGCCACCTCTGCAGGGGATCTGGTCTTCAGCCTCTTGATAATCAAGTCTTTGGTCGCAGGGTGGTTTTTTTGGCATGTTGTCAGAAGTCAAGTTGCAGTTCAAGTGAAGGTCTGGGGTACTGGGGTTCTTTTTATACACACCCACTAATTAACTGATCAATTAGTGAGCACAGGTGAGGCTGTAAACTAGGATTGGATGCATTATATGACAACACTACAAACCTTTTGTCTTGCCAAAATCTGACATTTCTGTGTTTATTAAATGATCTGCAGTGAAGCAGATTTATTTTCGGAACTTAAACCTCATTTGAGAGGATTTCAGCTTTTATATGAGTCATTTCTAAAACCAGTGGATGATTTTAAAGTCAGGTTATGAGCTTGTGTTTCCACAACATGAATAAGCAACAGAACTTGTCAGGGACTGTATATGGAGTGGACATGCATAGTGAGCGGATATATATAGAGTGGACATGCGTAGTGAGTGGACATGCATTGTGAGTGGACATATATACAGTCCCTGACAAAAGTCTTGGAACAATAAATAATAACTAGATGTGTAGTTGATGAATTTAAATTAGAAATGGCTTATATGAAAGGCAGAGCCCTCTAGATTATGTTGATAATACCAAAAGAAAGTTGTGTCAGTCATTGAGTTTTATCATTTCATTAGAACAGAAAGGTCAGATTTTGCTTAAACATGAGTCTTGTCATTTACAAAAATAATGTTGAAATTATACATATACTTTATTTTGAATTCACAAACATAATTGGTCTTCTGCAGTATTTGCAGCAATTAGGGTGCAGTATTTGCAGCAATTAGGGTGCAGTTCAATGGATGATTCATCAGAAAAATCAACCTTCTGCCACTTTTCCACTGTCCATCCTTTCTGTAAGCTGTGGGCCTTGGCAAATGCAACACGATTGTTTTGTTGTTTTCTGTTTAATGCTGGTTTCTGAGCACCAATTCGCCCACGGAGACCACTGCGTGAAAGAAGTCGACGAACAGTTCTTGTAGATACAGCGTTTTCTGGTGACCAGTTCTTTTGTAGCTCCACTGCAGTTGAAACTGCAGCCCTGGACTGTCGAAGCAACAAACGCTCCTTTCGAACAGTTGTCTTATGGGGTCTGCCTGACCTGGGCTTGTCATGTATGTCACCAGTTTCTTGAAATCTTTTTCTTATCCTCTCCACTTGACATTTGGATACATTAAAGATGTCTGCCACCTCAGCAGCAGACTCGGTCTTCAAGGTTTGAGGTTGAATCTTTGGCATGTTGTCACAGGTCAGGCTGCACTTCACATGAAAGTCTGGTGTGCTGGGGATCTTTTTATATGCAACTGTGAATGTGTTGATTACATTATTTGTCCCAGGTGAAGCTCTAATCTGTGATTGGTTGAATCATTTAAAGACACGACAAGACTTTTGTCCTTGCAAAAACAGATGTTATGGGCTTTACCAAGCTGTGGACATCAGGACACTTTTTGACAATTTCATTTTGCACCCAGTTATTAATGTGAAAGACCTTGACATTAAAGTCAACCTTTTATTGTAATAATTGACTGATTACAAATAAAGTTGTAAACCATTTTAAGTTACTATATCCTTACGCGACAAGACTTCTGTCAGTGAATGGACAAATATACTGAATGGACATATGTAGTTGGTGGATATACATAGTCAGTGGACAACACAGCTGAAGACAATATTTCACATAGTCAGTGGATATAGTCAATGCATATAGTGAGCGGACATGCTTAGTGAAGCTGAAGACGATATTTCACACAATAATGATACACTTTCTTTTGTGCAGGTTATAAAATAATAAAGAAGATCGGAGAGGGGACATTCTCTGAAGTGGTGAAAGTACAACATGTTGGAAACGGGAAACACTACGCATGTAAAACAATGAAGCAGAGCATTCACAGGTGAGCATGGAGATCCAGATCCAGACTCTCATTAAAGGACACTGACCACTCCTATTCAATCTGTCGGTCATTTTCAGTCACGTGTGATTGCAAACGTTTGGAACCCCTTGTCAAAATGGTTGTTACTATGAACAGTTAAGCAAAATTGTTCACAATAATTGTTATTAAAGGCCAGGTGATGCAAATTTAATTAAGCTTTATAAATAAATACCTGAATCCTCTAACCTTGTCCCAAAAAACAGCAGACATGGGTTCTTCTAAGCAGCTGCCGAGCACTCTGAAAATGAACATGGTTGATGTCTACAATGCAGTAGACTGTAAAAATATAGCAAAATGTTTTCAGGTCACCATTTCCTCAGTTCAAAATCTAATTAAGAAATGGCAGTTAACAGGAACAACAAAGGTTAAAATATAGTCTGAAAGACCAAGAAAATATCCAGAGACCGCTGCACCTCTCCTGTGTCCTCACCACAAATCAGCAAGAGTAGTTTGAAAAAGATCTAAACAGCATCTTAACCAGCCTGATGCATTCTGGAAACAAGTCCTTAAAAAAGGACCTAAAAAATGTAGTGCATGCGCAGGAATCTCACAAAACTGGACAACTTTTGCATGTAAGAATGGGTACAAATCACTGAAACAAGACTTCAGTGACTCTTGGATGGCTACAGAAAGTGTTTATAAGCAGTGATACTTGCAAAAGTGGTGCTACTAGGTTCTAATTATGCAGAGTGTTTAAAGTTTTGTTTCAGGCTCTTTTCCTTTTTTGTTATTTTGAAAATGTGAAAGATGAAAATGAGCTTAAACTACAAAGGGAAATTTAAATGTATGCTTTTTGTAGATCGTTTTATCTTCAACTTGTTTCTTCATCAGTGATGTTCACCAGGGGTGCCTAAACGTTTGCATGCACTGTATGTCTGATCCATGTGTACTAGCGCAACACACAAATATGCCACCAATACTGTCACTGTAGTTGTGAGAATGAGAACAAAACAAGCCCAGCATGGAGTTTCAAATACTCACTGTGGATGATTTATGTTGGCAAACAAATGTTTTATTTCATATTGATTTAAAACATCTATACATGTTATGGGGATGAAAATGTGATGGATTGAGTAATAAAACTGAGTAACAATATGGTTACTCACAGTTTCAGGGTTTTCTGATACCCACTGTAAAGCAGAGAAGAGGGGAAAGCAGCTCACGATTTTTATTACAGAGACTGAAAAAGCTTAATAAACCTAGTGTACCATTATTTTATTCAAGCTTTATTTGTTATAATATATATATATATATATATATATATATACAGATTATATAGAACAATTTAAAATGTTCAGACCTTTTCTGTTATTAAAATGGTCAAAGAAAACCCCACTGTTATAAAATCTGAGTACTAGATTAAACCTCCTCAGGTCTTTGGCAACTTTGGCAAAATGCCTATTCATCACAAGTGGCTTCATTGTTTGTTTTTTTCTTCATTATTCATGTACTGAATGTATGACTTTCATTTATATTTTATTAAAGAAAAGAAAGTATATATTTAAAATGTCTTAAGCATGTTCTGGACTGTTCTCAGCGTTCCAAAGTACTTTCGCCAAATAAAAGTATATGTTGCCATCTCGTTTGCTGGACTTGGTCCACTATATTTTATCATTCCAGAGTCAATGCAGCATCTACCAGGAGATTTTAGAGTACTTTATGCTTCCATGTGCTGACCATCTATATGGAGATAGCAATTTTCTTTTCCAGTAATACTCAGTTCCTGCTCACAGTGACAAAACTGCTACCAGATGGTTTGCTGACTACAATTTCACTGTGCTTCATTGACCAGGCAACTCCCTGTATGTAAAGATGAGAAACACCTGACCAAGCAATGCAGATGAGTTGAAGGCCACTATCAAAGTGATCTGGGCTTCAGTAACATCTTAGCATTGCCACGAGCTGATTGCCTCCATGCCATGCCATACTGATGACAGTAACTTGTCATTGTAGCCACAATAGTACCACTCGTCAGGAGATAAAAATAACAAAATAATAACAAAATAATCAAATGAACAAGGAAAAGAAAGACAATGGCCATTACTCAATATGTGCGGAAAAGAAAGACAATGGCCATTACTCAGTTACAGTGATACATAAACAGTAATTGCTCTACACATTTGTAAAGCCAGCTTAATGCAGTCTTATTGTGATTTCTAAAACTTCATTAAATTCATATTTACTTGCTTGTACACCTTATTGGTGACTGTGTGGGCACACTGTCACACTGGATTTCTGATTTTCATGATGTATAACCCATCCTGGTCAACAGAAAAAAAGGTAGGAAATATGTCATTTTATGTGTAATGAATACAAAATCTGTATGAAAATGTAAACATAGATTAACCTTTTCACAGATTTTCAGATATACACTAGTGTGTGTGTATACATTTTGTAGTTCAATGATTACAGGATGTAGTCCATTTCTCTGCATGCTTTATCCTCTTTTTACCTATTCTTCAATGGTCAGGATCACCACAGAACAGGTATCGAGTGGATGGTGGGTCATTTTCAGCACTGCAACAACACTGGTGGTGGGTTAGTCTGTTGAACATCAGACACAGCAGTGCTGCTAGAGTGTTTAAACACCTCATTGTCACTGCTGGTCAAAGAACATCCCAACACACACCCTGCAGCCTGAAGGTACTACCACCTTAGATACATAAGGTGATGCAGGTAATTTTATGTTTGTGCATCACAAAACTAAGAATATATCAAAGTTCTTTTTTTTCTAATTAAATTCAATTTTTATTATTAATTTTTATTTTATTTATTAAATATTTTTAATATTTTATATTCATTACATTCAAAGTGATAGTTAAAGTTTTAAAGTTAATACTGTGATTAGTAATTATTCAAATTGGAATGAACATTTTCTAATCCATTTGAGATTCTGTTTTTCTTGCGCTAAAGGTCATGTTGATCATGAAATGTCAGTTTACGTATAATGAATATAAATATAAAAGTTTACTTTTATAAATGAAATTGTGATCATGAATGAGCTTTTTATCAGTATTCAAATATTTTGAGATGCACTATAGATGTGTGTGTGTGTATATGTATGTGTGTATATATATATATATATGCTGTAATCTATATACAGTATTATATAGATTACAGCTGTGGACACCCTGGGTCGTGGCACAAGAGGGAATAAAATGCCACTTACTTTTAAAAAGGCTCTCAGACAAGTTGCTGTCACTAATACCCTGTTGGGGCTCCTTTCCAAAGAATGACTTATCAGTACAGCTTGGCATGGAAGCAATAAGCTTGTGGTGCTGCTGAGAGCTCTTGGCTCTCAGCAAAAACGGTCGCACTTTCCTCCCTCTCCTCCCTTATCTTTCCTGCTTAGCTCTTCAGTGTTGTCTGCTACTGTCTCATTTGGGAGGCTTGCTCAGCGCTGTTCTTCTAAACTAAAGTATGGATTTAATCAACTGGTCTCTCAATGCAATTGACACCATCTTCTCGATGAGAAGTCTGGGTTCGGGGGTAACCTGAGTGTCCTGGCGGGACATGTGCAGCTGGATACACGATGGACTCCTGGGTGAGGTAGAGGGTCATGTGCCTGGCGGCACTGACATTCGAAGATGTTGAGGATATTTTTGTATTTGGAACTGTGATTGCAGGTGTTTTGCTGATTGTACTAGGCACTACACTGATATATCATCAAATTAGAGAACTGAGGGCAGCTGTCAAAAGCCCCTTTAAGCTGCCTGAGATGATAGAGGCAGTGGGCAGGGCTGTCGGGACTCAGACTGTGACTTTAAATCGCATCTCAGAGAGGCTGTCAGCTTTGCAACAGAGAATGGATCATTTGGGAGACCATACTGGACCAGAAGACGAGTAGTTGCAAAATGGACACTGCTCTCTCCCAGCCAAAATATTCTTATCAGCTATTCGGCTCCCTGGAAAGTTTCCCCCGGAGGATAGTGATGGGCTGCATTACCACCTGGCATGGGAACTGCACCACTCTTGAGGAAAAATCTGTAGAGGGTGGTGCACACAGCCCAGCACATCATCTGGATTTATACACCAGCCACTGTCTCAGGAAGACCAGGAGGATTATAAAGTGGTAGGAGGTACAGTGGTAGGAGGTACAGAAACCAGAAACAGTCAGTATCCCAGTATTCTAGTCCACAGCTAATCACTTCTCATCTTGCTGCATTTGCACTTTACTCACTACATTGCACTACACCCACCAAACACAGACTCCCACTGCACCCACTACCTTCTTACACTACACATACCTTTAATTCTATACCCAGTGCCCGGGTAAATATTTTTGCAAACATCCATTTTATAGTTTCACTGTACACAGAACTGCTACAGTGCAATAATCTCAGTGCATTAATGTATGTATTGTGGAAGTTAATGTGTACATGGTCTATTTATATTACATATATTTATATTTTTTATCTTTTGTTATTTTTCTTCTATGTATTTTATACATCTGTGTAATGTGATGTGATGGCAAATTTGATTTGATATGAAAATACAACTCCTTCTGATCACGTTTTTAATAAAAAAAAAAGGTTTGAGCATTTCAAACTGTTCTATATTATCTGTATATATAGGTTATAACAGATAAAGCTTGAATTAAATATTGGTATATTAGGTTTATTAAGCTGTAATTTTTTTTTTTATTTTCAGTCTAGTGTAGTGAATAACAATTATGAAATTGTGTACAACCCCAAATACAATGAATTTGGGATTTTGGGTAAAACATAATACAGTGCTAAACATTGCTTTACATCACCTTTCCTTTTAACACTCAATAAGCTTTTGGGACCCGAGGCCACTAATTGTTGAAGCTTTGTTGGTGGAATTCTTTTCCATTCTTGCCTGATGTACAACTTCAGTTGTTCAATAGTCCGGGGTCTCCGTTGCCGTATTTAGTGCTTCATTATGCACCACACATTTTCAACACATGCATAATGTGGCTTGGCATTGTCTTGCTGAGATGAGCAGGGAAGTTCTTGAAAAAGATGCTGCTTGGATGGCAGCATATGTTGCTCCAAAATGTATGTATCCTTCAGCATAATGGTGCCTTCACAGATGTGTAATTTACCCATACCTTGGGCACTAACACACCCCCATACCATCAGAGATGCTGGCTTTTGAACTTTGCACTGATAACAATCCGGACAGTCCTTTTCCTCTGTGGCCCGGAGGACATGATGTCCATGATTTCCAAAAGCAATTTGAAATGTGCACAATTTTCCACATTGTGTCAGTCCATCTCAGATGAGCTCAGGCTCAGAGAAGCCAGCAGCATTTCTGGGTGTTGATATATGGCCTACGCTTTGCATGGTAGAGTTTGAAGAAGAGTTTGAAGAAGTCATTCATTTAGTGGAGAAGGTGAACGAAATGAAACGACTTCAACCGGTTCTACCAGTCCATGTACCCCCCATTCTATCCCTTGCTGCATCCATCTCTACTTCTTTCCTCAACACACCTTTCCACACCCACCACAGCAGCTGCCTCCTCCTCCTCCTCACCCCATCCACCAAAGCACAGACCTCATTCTTCACTGCGGACCAAGTAAGATGTCAACTGAAGAGGCTTCACCGAAGGAAAGCAGCAGGCCCTGGTAAAGTATGTCCCCTACTGCTGAAGACCTGCACTGCAGAACTGGGTGAGCCACTCCAGCATCTCTTCAACCTCAGCCTGCAGGTGGGGAGAGTGCCTACCCTCTGGAAGACATTGTGCATTGTTCCAGTTCCGAAAAAGAACCGACCAAGTGAGCTGAATGACTTCCGACCGGTGGCACTCACTTCCCATCTGATGAAGATGCTGGAGCGTCTCTTCCTCTGTCTCCTCAGACCCCGGGTGCAACATGCCCAGGATGGTCTGCAGTTCGCGGACCAGGCAGGTGTTGGTGTGAAAGACGCAATCATCTACCTGCTACACCAAGTCCACTCGCACCTAGATAAGGGGAACTGCACAGTGAAGATCCTGTTTCTGGACTTCTCAAGTGCTTTCAACACCATCCAGCCCCTTATGCTTCAGGACAAACTGAATAGGATGCGAGTGGACCCCTGCCTGGTCACCTGGATCTCCAGCTACCTCACGGACAGGCCGCAGTATGTCAGGCTGAAGGACGTCGCATCTGACACAGTGTCCAAGGCACAGTGCTGGCCCCTCTTCTCTTCACCCTGTACACAGCAGACCTCTGCTACAACTCAAAGCTGTCACATTGAGAAGTTTGCTGATGATAAAGCCATAGTTGGGTGTATCAGGGATGATAGTGAGGAGGAGTATTGGAGCCTGGTGAGGGACTTTGCAGCCTGGTGTCACAGGAATAATCTGCAGCTCGACACCTCAAAGACCAAGGAGATGGTCATTGACTTTGGGAGGTCCAGACCAAAGTCACAACCAGTTCTGTTTGAGGGAGATGAGGTGGAGGCTGTGGACTCCTACAAGTACCTCGGGCTGTGGCTGGACAGCAAGTTGGACTGGTTTTGTAACATCGACCACCTTCTACGGTCCAGCAGGAAACTCCTGTGGATGTTTTATCAGTCCGTGGTCGACAGTGTCCTGTTCTACACTGTGGTGTGCTGGGCAGCATATCCAAGAAGGACACAAACAGGCTGGACAAACTGCTCCTTACCAAGTGCAGGGCCAACACACTTAAACTCTTTTATCCCGCAAGCCATCAGACTGTACAGCTCCTCTCTGGGGGGAGGAGGGGTAACAGGAGGATGGGAGTAGGAACCAACCAACCAGTAACCCACAACCTGACCACCACAACACATGCAACAAGTGCAATATTAATGTGCAATACACTCCTCCCACAGGACTCTCTTTTTCATGCACTGTTTATATATATTTTATATTGTAATATTGTCTCTATATTATATATTCTCTCTATATATATACATATATTGTGTTTTTTCTTTATAGTGTAATTATTATCTTATCTTCCTACCCTTTACAGTACTTATGCTGATGCTGGAACCTTAAATTCCCTGAGGGAACCCTCCCAAGGGATCAGTAAAGTTCTATTCTATTCTGTTTACGTTCTTATAGATGGAGTGACAAATTGTGTTCTCTGACAATTGTTTTCGTAAGTGTTTCTGAACCTGATACAGAATGATGTCTGTTTCATGCAGTGCCATCTGAGGGATCGAAAGTCACATGCATTCAGTGTTGGTTTTCGGCCTTGCTGTTTTGATGATATTATGGACTGATGAGTTCCTTGCAATTGCATGTTAAGACTGTTAAACCGTTGTACTATTTGCTCACGCGGTTGTTCACAAAGTGGTGAACATCACCCCTATGCCTTTCTTGTGAAAGCCTGAGCCTTTTGGAGATGTTCCCTTTGTACCCAAACAGGTGGGGTTTTTTTAGCATTCCTCAACTTTCCCAGTCTTGCCCCCTTCTTTGGAACATGTTCAAAATAAGTTAATATTGTTTGCTGGAGACCCAGAGCTTTGCCATATCCTTACAAAATACTTTGAAACCTTTTAAAGGTGTGATTATATGCAGGTGCCAAAATGACTTTTTTTTTTTTTTTTTTTAAACTGGTCATAGTTTGGTCATACTGGTTGACCATCTAAATCCTAGAAAACTTGACCATGACTTGCACAGTGCTGTAAACACACATGATCCATGTAATGAAGTAACCTAAAATTTCTTTATGAGGTTGTGTGTGTTAAGAATTTTGATACTTGCAGGACAGAGATTGAGAACCATTCTTGAAATGAAATGGCTTAAAGCAGTATTAAAGGTTTCTCAGTTTCTGGGTGGAATGAATGACATCTTAGAAAAGAAAAATGAGTGGGTAAAGTTTGTTTTGAGATATTCTTATATTATGAATTATGAACAAAATGTTTCTGCCTTCCTGAATATTAGGAGACATTTGCCATTTGGAATGGTCAGTTTGGAAATTTGTCTAAATATTTTGTATCCTCTTTGACCCCCTAACATGAATCATGTTTACAAGCCTCAGAACTAATATACACCTCAAGAGGGCAGATGTAATTACCTGTTTGGTCCATGTATCCCTCATTCAGCCTGGAACAAGCCCACAACCTCCGTGAAGTTCAAGCAATGAAGAGACTGAGTCCACACCCTAATATACTGCAGCTTCATGAATTAATATTGTACGTATACTACAACCTGTAAAAGAAATGAAAACAACGATCTGCTAATAAAATTAATATACTACTGTTTCCAAAACTCTGTTGTACAAAGAAGTGATCTCAGTTAAATATATTTTCTTTTCAGCGACCAGGACACAAGAACGTTGTCTTTGATATGTGAGCTAATGGAGATGAACATCTATGAGTTGATTAGAGGTATTCTGTAGATCTATTCTGCATTTATTGCACTCTGTCAGAAGTGTTATATTAACTTTAAGTGAAGCTCTCTCAATTGCACTTACCTTGTGTAATTTTAAAATCTAATAGCAAATGTTAAATTAAGCTTCATATACAGTGAAGGAAATAATTATTTGAACTCTTGCTGATTTTGTAGGTTTGGCCACTGACGAGATAGAATATCAAAAGTAAAATCCCGAAAATCACATTGTATAAATTATATACATTTATTTGCATTTTGCTGAGAGAAAAAGTAGTTGATCCCTCTGGCAAACAAGACATAATATGTTGTGGCAAAACCCTTGTTGGCAAGTACAGCAGTTAAGACATTTTTTGATGATGAGGTTTGTGCAGGTTTGTCAGGAGGAATTTTTTGTCCACTCCTCTTTGCGGATCATCTCTAAGTCATTAAAATTTTGAGGCTGTCGCTTGGCACTGCAGGATTTTAATCCATTATGGTATAATGTGTTACCAATGGTTTTCTTGCTGACCGTGGTGCCACCTGCTTTGACATTAACAAGTCAAAGGGACCCCCTTGTAGTTTTAGGCTGATCTCTCATCTTCCTCATGATCAGGGATACCCCACGAGATGAGATTTTGCATGGAGCCCCAGATCAATGTCGATTCATTTTGTATTTCTTCCATTTTCTTACTTAGTATTGCAACAGTTGTCTCCTTCTCACCCTGCGTTACTTGGAATGGGTTTGTAGCCCATTCCAGCCTTGTGCAGGTCTATGATCTTGTTGCTGACATCCTTAGTAAGCTCTTTGGTCTTGCCCATGTTGTATAGGTTAGAGTCTGACTAATTAAGTCTATGGACAGGAGTCTTTTAAACAGGTGACAGTTTAAGACTTTAATGCAGGTAACGAGTTGATAAGGAGAGTCTAACTGGTCTGTAGGAGACAGAACTCTTAATGGTTGTTAGGGGATCAAATAATTATTTCTCTCTGCAAAATGCAAGTACATTTATACAATAATTTAATTTTAATATTCTGTCTCTCACTGTTAATATTAACCTACTCTTAAAATTATAGTTTGTTCATGTCTTTGGCAGTGGGCAAACTCAGCAAGGGATCAAATAATTATTTCCTTCACTGTATAGGTTTGGAGTGCATGACTCTTTGTTTTCCGGTTTAGTTACAACATGTGGTAACTATATAATGTTACTGTAACTGCAGGTAGGCAGTATCCTATAGCTGAAAGTAAAGTCAAACACTACATGTATCAACTTTGTAAAGCACTGGAACATTTGCACAGGTATGTTTATGCCGCTATTATATTTAAAGGCTGCATTTACACATTGAATGGTTTGTGTATTTTGTGTTTGCAAACAAGCATGAAATGTTAAAATATGGCTATGAAACATGAGTAGGCAATTAAAAAAATCTTTACAATTTATTAAATATGTCTAAATGTACTATTCTTTTAGCAATGGGATTTTCCACAGAGATGTGAAACCAGAGAATATATTAATCAAAGTAAGTTGTTGATGCAAACAATCAGTAGATCACATACACAAAAATTAACTGGCAGTTAGAAACTTACCTCTGACCAATTTTCTCTGTAGCATGATGTCTTAAAATTGGCAGACTTTGGCTCCTGCAGGAGTGTGTATTCCAAGCCTCCACACACAGAATACATCTCCACACGGTGGTACAGAGCTCCAGAGTGTCTACTCACAGATGGCTACTACTCTCTCAAAATGGACATATGGAGTGCAGGCTGTGTTTTCTTTGAAATCATGAGGTATCTGTGCTTAATTATGGATTTGCTGTGTTTAGCTCATTTAAAATCCTGAACATGTTTGTGCTTTGTCTTCATTTTTTAATTAGTTACTTTTTTTTCATTGTCTTCTAGCTTGAACCCCTTGTTTCCAGGAAGCAATGAGGTGGATCAAGTGTCCAAAATCCATGATGTTTTGGGAACACCAGACAACACAGTCCTTCAAAAATTCAAGCAGTGAGTTTGCATTAGCATTACATACAGTGACCAGTAACACAAGTACAGAGATGCATTTAAAGCTGTTGTATTTTTAATCAACAGAGGTAGTGGAAAGTAGGGTTGCAGTGGTTTACCAGAGGTATACAGTGATATATATAAATTGATCATACTGGGAATGTTTGCTTAATACCAGTACTGATTATTGTCTGACAATTTAACAATCCCTTAATCTAGAAGATTAAAATTGAATGACATTAATTAAACATATTAACTAGATACAAAATAGTTTCCAATTCTTTCCAGTGTTAACTAAAATAAAGCTTTCTAACCAAAAATGAACTTCTGTGTTCAGTCTTTAAGGGTCATTGAAACCCAGGGGCATGGCACCAAAACTTGGGCCCTGAGTACAAATGTTTGCTTTGGGCCCCCTGCCTATTCACTCTTTTTAATTTGATCGATAATCATTATAAGTAGGAAAAATAGAAGAAGAAGAAGAAGAAGAAGAAGAAGAAGAATGGTGAGATAGCATATACTGTCAAACTGATATTACCTGGTTATCATACCATTAAAATCTAATACCGTTGCAACCCTAGTAGTAAGCCCAAAACATGTTCTACCATAGACATTATAAGTTATTTTTAGAAGCCATTAGCTCTCCAGCCCAGTGTGCATCTTTCCTGAACTTGTGCAATTTTCAAAATCAATGCAATTTAGCCTCTCTTGTTAAGGATTGCTTAGGATCACCAATTTCTTGAGACCCATGAGAGCCTCAGTGACATACACTACTGCTCAAAACTTTGTGAACAAATAGGAGATTTATATACAGTTGAAAGGACCTTGAATAAGGAAGGGGCTACCCAAGATTTTCAGCACCATTTCATACCTCATGGATAATCAATTTCACAACAATTTCAAACTCAAATACCTTTTAATAAAGTTTCATGTTTTTACTTACATATTATACATATTTTAATCAGTTTTGTGAAATTTTGCATTGGAATTTTTACCTTAAAATACTTACAGAAGAGTTATGTGACTTCTTTACCGTGATAATAGAAAACACAAGAATTTCGCTGGCAGAAAAGGTGCTTGAAATGAATACCTTATTCCTTTCCGAGGCTGCTTACCCTCCCTCCCTTCTTCCCTCGCGTGATGAGGTGTGGAACCAAGTTAATGAGTGGATTAATATACCGTATTTTCCAGACTATAAGCCGCTACTTTTTTCCACGCTTTAAACCATGCGGCTTATAATGAGGTGCAGCTTTTTCTTCACCCGCAAGGGGGGAGCTTTAGCAGAAAGTGAAAAAGGTTGGAAGTCAAAGTTGGAAATCACAGAAGACAACGTTTATTTTAGGTTAGCACATGCAAGCAGCAGGCATGACGGAGACACCAGGGGGCGCTTTAGCAGAAAGTGAAAAGGTTGGAAGTCAAAGTTGGAAATCACAGAAGAAAACGTTTATTTTCAGTTAGCACATGCAAGCAGCCACCACCACGGAGAATTTACCGGTGAATCTACCATCACCAATGGGTTCCCGAAAGGCTGGACTGCTGTGTGAAGAGGGCACTACATCTTCAGAGCCATCTTCACCCTGGGATGACGGCGATACAGAGAGCAACACTGACATCTACACAGAGGAAGTACCGGTATGTGATGAAGCTCTTCTAAGGCTGTTCAACTCCGACACTGACGAAGATGACTTCAGTGGTTTCAGTGCGCAGGAGGACGAAGGATAAACCAATAAATAACTTTTCTGTTTTGTTTGATCAGCACATTTACTTTTATGCTACAGACACTGTTTGGAAACTAATCAGTTCATTTATGTTCAGTTAAACTACATTATCAGTTCAGTAGATATCAGTGGCTTTTAGCCCGGTGCGGCTTATATATGTTATTTTCCATGTTTTGTTTTTTTTTACTTTGTGGGTGTGGCTTATATTCAGGTGCGCGCTATAGTTAAAGATAAAGATATGAAGAACAGGAGTAGTGATCATATTCATTTCAAATTAAGAAAAGTATTGAGTGATTAAATGTGGACGCTTTATACTAATATATGTTAGAACAGATGCCAGTAACATTATTTAATATATATGCTCCTCCTATAGTAATAAGGGCTTCTTTAGAACCATATTTGATGCAGTGGCTTTGGAAAGCCAAGGAACTTTAATTTGCTGAGGTCATTTTACTTTGTACTTAACCATAGATTCAGCATCAAGGCTCCAGATGAGAGAAACAAGAACAATTAATACTATTCTAATAAAACTAGGCCTGTTTGGAGGGCATTACATCCAAAGGACAAAGATTATACACACTATTCAGCTCCACATAAAGCGTATTCTAGATGTGATTATTCATTTATATATGCGAATGATGGACACAAAATATTCTATTGCATTAGAGAAGATCCAGATGCATAAAATAACTCAGGCTTATTCCTTAATTTGCAGATGAATATGCCCACCAAAAGTTCAATGTGGCAGTTGAATGTGGACCTTTAAAATAACCATACAGTTGAAGAATTAAATAAAACAGTTTTGTGAAATTAATGATAATGATGAGGTAAGCCCTGCTATTCTCTGCAACTCTGATAAAGCAGATTTAGGGGAAAAATAATTGCAATTACAACAGCTCACAAGAATTCAAATGAACATGCACACAAATTCTCAAAGGAGACTAGGACAACTGAAGACAGTACATGAAGATTGTAAAGACCCCTTCATTTTAAAAGAGATTGTAAAAGTAAAGCAAAACCTAGGAGTGCTTTGCATCTTTTCATATTCTTTATGGTAATCATATTATGAATCTGCTTTCAAAAGCCTCCAGGGCATTAGCTAGGAGATTGTGAAAGCAACAAACTAATTGGAAATCCACGAACTGGAGTAACTACAAATAATTTAAAGGATGTTGCAAAAGACTTTTAAAATAATCATAAAGCATTATATGCACAACCCCCTACAAAAGAACCCAAGGAAATAAACATGTTCTAGTGGGACTGAATGTGCCCATGATTGAGGAAAACCAAAGTAAATTACTCAGTGAGGAGATTACACAACAGGAGTTGGATAATAATCTGAAAAATAATAAGACTCCAGAAAGTGACAGATAACCAGTGGAGAGGTACAAACACTATAACCAGTATCAACCAATCTCAATTCTAAATGTGGACTACAAAATATTTACATCTATTATTACTAACTGGTTGAAAAGCATTTGTAGCACCCGTCTTACTAAAAAGGAGTAATAAAAGTGGCACTAACATTTAACTAGGTTCAATAAGCGGTACACCTTAAGTCAGGGAAGCCTTGACGGGAAGTGGAAGGAATAACACATTTATTGCATCACAACAATTGTTACATTCCGACTTTGTAATGTAAAATAAAAGGAAATAGAGCTCTTTCAAACAAATTGTAGAAATTTTTAAATAAGAAAAGTTCCCTCTGGTGGAAAGACAAAATGTCCATCTAATAGGTGGAGTCCTGGATACAAAGAAGATTTCAGTCTGTATCCTTGAGTGGATGTAGCACAGGATTTGTGCTCACTGCTGTAGTGACTAAGTTTAAGAACTGTCTACCCAGGTAGGATAATTAGTATGCTTAAGGTCTTATCTGCTGTCGCATAAGCAAGTGAAGACATCTCAAAGGTTCTTCTGCAGGCAGTCGTACAGTAGGCCACACCGCTTTTACAACCATCAGCAGTTGTACTGGGCTGGGCTCACCATCACAAAAACTTCCTGACACATTTTCTGGCTCTAGGGGGGAAAAAAAACTATCAGGAATCTCCCAGTTGAAGCAGCATGATGCACATAGGACTCTTTCATCAGGAAAAAAAAGCAAAAGCAGAAACCACTTCTAACAATATAGAAGCATGGAGAGTGTATAGTGCCCTCTTTTGGTGCTACATACTGTTTCTAAATGGTATAAGGGATTTTAGTAGCTCCATATTTCATATGGGTTACACTTTATACCAGGCTTAACAGACCAGGATCAGACTGGTTTCATATAAAGTTGCACATGATAACATAAGAACAACTCTCCATGTTATTCAGTATATTAATAGTAGTCAATTTGATCCATTGCTCAGTTTACATGTGGAAAAATCCTGGATCAAGTAAATGGCCAGTTAAGAGTGTGTTGGTTTGGAGTATAGCCCATACTTTCTGCAATCTTTATAGAACCTTTGGCCCAGGCAATACATTAATCTGTCTATATACATGGAATTCACATTGCAGGGAAGGTACAGCATATGGTGACAATGTTTGAAAATATGTCAGTGTTTTAGAATATACAAATATACAATTTGGTATTAATTGAGAAAGTATAAAGTAAACTATTCCCTGGTGAACACCAAGATTAAAAATGACTTGGTGAGTCTGTCTTTATTTGGATAAAATCTATAAAGATGAATGTCTTGCCTCTTGCTCTTAATCAAGTAATACCAGTGAAAATTCTTGTGAAAGAAACCTTGAGTTATATTTGTAACACACTATGAATTAGTAAGGAAAAGGGAGCGTTGGCACTCACAAAGCTCAAAGAATAAGAACAGGTGGCACAGTTAAAGTACTTGGTAATAGTGCCTTTACCCACTACGCTACTCAGGGCCAGATTAGTTTGAACTTTATTGATCCCTTGGGAGGGTTCCCTCAGGAAAATTAAGGTTCCAGCAGCATCAATACAGTAAAGCAAAGACTAATAGGGGGAACTTGTTGTTTTTCCAAGAGCTTAACCAAGACTTCTTTATATATTTACAGCTCTGACATTATTATTTGAAAGAAATTCAAATCTCAAATCCCTCAATCAGAGGAAAACCCTGTAGTTCTTCAAGTATTGCAAGCATACATTAAGGGCACCAGCAAAATGTGGGAAAAGGAACTTAATATCACCAACTGTAGATCAGGGCCATTGTTAATGAAATATGAGATGGACTTTCTTACCTTTGTTGTTAGAATAAGATTGAATAAGATAAAAAATAAATGGAAAAATTGTTAAATTATATTGATTACAAGTATTGGTCTAGAGTGCCAAGATATCCTGAAATAGCCCTAGTGTCTCTCTCCTGACTTTGGTATGATGCCCTTATGATCCTGCTTTGAACTGTTATGTTTTGAACTGTACTCAAAGCTGAATATACATGTAAATGGGCTCTGAATGTATATGTAAATGTAACATATTTCATTTTATTTTATTTTATTTGTGTTGGGGGGGAAAAAAATAAACATTTAAAAGGGTTTTGTCTCAACCAACAAAGCACACTGGCATTCTGTAAATGATGTCACAAACTTACAAATTGTCATGTGATGTGTCCAGGGTGTTCAGTATGTGTCACTTAGGGACTTTAAGGACAAACTGGAACAAGTAGGAACTTCCCACATATTTTAAGGGGTCTGTGACACATTTCACTATTGGCTCTTATGTTGTATTGTATCTGTCATATGTTGTATACAAGTCTCAAATTTGGGCCCAGTTGGACAAAGTATGGCTGAGTTAATCCAACAAATATTTGATGCTCCACCCAGATGGATTTTAGAAAAATGGTAAAAAAAAAATAAAAAAAATTACATTGAATACTGGTCATATTACCATCAAAGAACGTCTGTTACCCGAACATTGAACTGTTAGCTATTGGACTTGGACCATATGTACCTTGTGAATACTCATGTTATTTTTGTGGCTCTGTACGTCCCACCCTCTGCCAACCCAGTGTTGGTGTACAGCCTCATTGTAGCACGTCTCCAGACTCAACACCCGAGTGCTTTTATCACCATATCAGGTGAATTCAACCATGTCACTATGTCCATGGCATTATCAAACTTCACTCAGTATGTGGACTGTCCTACTAGAGAGCAAAGAACAATGGACCTGCTGTATACTAAAAGACACATACCCCTCTGGGCAGATCTGATCACAACTTGGCATACCTCAGTCCCAGGTAAATGCTGCTGGTTAAGAATCAGCATGTGACCACACAGACAGTGAGGGCATGGTCTGAGGAGTCTTATAAAGCACTGCAGGACTGCTTTGAGACTACAGACTGGCTGGTGCTCTGTGAGTTGCACTGAGAGGACAGGGTGGTTGGTGGGCAGGGTGACAGGATCACAGAATGCATAACAGACTACCTCAATTTCTGTGTGCACTCCACTGTCCTCACCAAGAATGTGAAATGCTAACCCCAACAATCCATGGATAGCAAAAGACATTAAAGCTCTCCTTAAAAAGAAGAGGGGTTTCAGAGCTGGAGACAGGGAGGAGGTGAAAACAATCCAGAGAGAGCTAAAGACATCTATCAGGAAGGCTAAGGACAAATACAGAAGGAAGTTGGAGCAGGAGCTCCAGCAAAACAGCATGTGTTTGAGGTCCAGCAACAACAGAGAAGTTGAGAGAAGTGTGGACAAGGCCAACAAACATAATCTGTTCTTTAAGTGGTTATCATCTCTTAATGCACAGATGAGGATGAGTACAGGAAACCGGTGAAGGAGTTTGTAACATTGTGCGAGCTAAAGCACCTGGAGCTCAATGTTACTAAGCCAAAGGACCTAGTGGTGGATTTGAGGAGGAACAAGACACCAGTGACTGCTGTAACCATGAGGGGGGTCAGAGTGGACACTGTGGAGAATCACAAATATCTGGAGTACATATTGACAATAAACTGGACTGGAAGTTCATTACAGGAAGGGCCAAAGTCAACTCTATTTTCTGAGGAGTCTGAGGTTCTTCAACATCTGCTAAATAATGCTCAGGATATTCTATTAGTCTATGGTTGTGAGTGCTATTCTCTATGCAGTTGAATGCTGGGGCAGGAGACTGCAGCGGCAGACACCAACAGACTCAACTAACTGATCCGTAAGGCTGGTGATGTGGGAGCTGGACTATCTGGCTTTCGGAGAGGAGGATGCTGTCTAAACTGCAGGCCAATGTGGACAGTGACTCCCACTCAATTTACCAAACAGGTCATTGCTACCTGCGGCCATCAAAGCCATGTGTGTGTGTATGTGTGTTCCTGTTCGATTTTGAGCTAATTTGCGTAACATTGAAAATCGCACAAATACTAAATGTCAGAATCAAATTCACTTTTTACTTTATTAATCCCAGATGGAAATTGCAAATTCTTACAGCTGCAAAGTGAATTTGATTCTGACATTTAGTATTTGTGCGATTTTCAATGTTACGCAAATTAGCTCAAAATCGAAGTGGGCAGAGCTATATGTATTTTGAGGCTTTTTTGTTGGGCATGAATCAAGTAATTTTGTCTCTATGACATATGGGGTAGGAGATCGAAGTTTGATGCTTCGCTATAGCGCCACCTCCAACCTACCTGTTGACCAAGTTTCCTGTACTTACAACTTACGGTTTGGTCTGTGCATGCTGTTTTAGAGGAGAAAAACAAAAGGGTATCTTTGATGATTGGATACTTAATAATCTGTTATCAAAGAGAAAGTGGTTGAAAGAGGTGATGCCAGGGTGAGGGTTGACTGTAATCTTAACAGGCACTGATTTTGAGCCTTAGTATTCCAACTAATCTAATAGGTGCAGGATGGGGTTCAGTTAACACTAAACTCAGAGAGTACTTTGCTTTGTACACATAATATGTGGTAGAATAAAAATTTTCTTTCACTTTAACCATGGCCTTAGAGCATTATTCATCCTCCACCAATCTTTAGAGTGGTACTGTGCATTCAGACAGATTCTCCTGGAATCCTCAATAGTAAGATTAATTTCCATGAAACAACCTCTAGAGACATGCAAGCCTTTACACCAGGAGGCAGTACATTTGTAGTGGCAATGATATTTTATGTCATTATAACATCAAAGGGTTCAATCTAGGTTTCAAAACATATTACTAGTGAATGTTTTGTTTTGGGTTTTTTTGTTTACTTTTGGAAATCAGTAATTTGTATTATTCAAATATTCCAAGTGTGAATGACTAATCAATATATATATTGAGCGGAATACAGCTTGTGAGTTTTAGTTGTGAAGACCCCTTGGCTGAGAAGCAGCCCTAGAGCATGATGCTGCCACCATCATACTTTAAGGTTGTAATGGTATTCTTGGGGTGGTATGCAGTGCCATCCTCTCATCAAATGTTTTGAAAGTAAAGGTACCCCTTGCCATCCATGTGACCCTCCCCAATTTTGTCTCTGACGACCTTGGAATGCTCTGCTTGTTGTTGACTATGTACGTTTAAGAAGGGGCTTTTATATTCACAAAAGGCAGGGGAAAGAAATTAATTTATCCAAACATGTGAAGCTCATTGTGCTTAATACCTCAATAATTTCATAATACTTGAAGGAACCAAACAGAATTCTGGTGGTTTGGGGGGTTGAATTATAGTTGACCCACTGGTAAACTAATAAACAGAGAAATAACATTATTTTTTGCTGCAGTACATGTCACGTGTCCAGGCCCATCTACAGTCCAGATTTCAAAATGCTAATTTAACTCTAAATGTGTAAACCTGCACAATTTCCAGGGGGTTGAATACTACTTTGTGTGTGTGTGTGCCATGTTGAAACTTTAGTTTAAAGCATTCTTCTGCCAATGTTTGTCTATGGCTATATGCTTGTTCTGGCTGAAATTGCCAAATTCACTTATTAGAAACCACATATGTAATGTAATTTTAAGTTGTGAATTTTGTCCATGTTTAGTAAAATAATTTTTTTGTGATTGATTCAGTGGTATGTGTTTCATGTAACTAAGGTCTCGTGCAATGCACTTCAATTTTCTGCCTCGGAAAGGCTGTGGGCTGTCTCAGCTGATTCCTCAGTGCTCAACGCCTTGTCTGTCTCTGCTCTACCAAATGTTGGCCTATGATCCAGAGGAACGCATAAGCGCTCATGTAGCAATGCAGCACACCTGCTTCACAGAACAGCGGTAAGCTAACATGCTAACTCACACACTACATCTAATGCTTAAAACTAAACAAAGCAGTTAAACAAATGATATACAAATAATGTGAACAAAATGATCCAACATTAAATATTTTTGTCCAAAATCTAAAGAACATAAACATAGGTCTTCTCTATGTCTTCATCACATATGTTTATGGAAGGTCTATTGAGGAATATAGAGGAGTTCCTTGAGGACTTCTGCATGATCATGTCAAAGTTCAGATCTTAACCTAATATAATTCTCGTCAAAGGACCTAAAAAGAGGAAATGAGGATTGGTCCAAATATCCTGCACCCAATTGTGCAGAATTGATCAGTAGTTACTGAAAATGTTTGGTACAAAATATTGCACACTTTTTTGGCCATGATATTTGATAGTGCTTTTCAGAAAATTAGAATATTGTGGAAAAAGTTAATTTGTGTTCATAATTTCATTAAAAAAAATGTCACGTTTTATTTTCATTGAATGTAAAGTGATTTTCATACCTTTTCTTTGTTTTACTGTTGATCTGTATGGCTTATAGCTCATAAAAATCAGAAATCCAGAATCAGACTTGAATTATAATTATAAGAATGTTTAATTACAGATTTAACTAAATCAAACAGTATCAAAATTAATACAAAGCTTGAAATATATCACTTTAAATGTAAAAAAGTTTTCACAAATGTTTTTGCATCATGAGTTTAATTATTTTCTCTTTGTCCTGTCTTAGAACTTGTAATATCACATTTCTGCAAATTTCTGCATAAATACAGAAAACCAAAAAGTTTATAACAGTACTGCATATATTCTGATATTTAAAACATGCTTAGCCTAAAAAGACTATTCACATAGCTTGGAGCCATTTGGCTATTTTATTAAGTGTGATATGTAAACATAGACTAGATTTGCTCTATCAGACACCAGTTGACATTATCCTAGTAAATAATTGTACCCCATTTCCCACACGTTAGCATTGTAAGAGTAAAGGCATTAGTTGAAGAACAATGATGACATACACAGACTTTACATACACTGTCCATTTCATCAACTCCTTTCCCTGTACAAGAGCACTTTGTAGTTCTGTAATTACAGACTGTAGTTCATCTCTTTCTCTGCATATTTCATTAGTCTCAACGCACAAGACCACCACAGAGCAGGTATTATGTGGGTAGTGGGTCAATCTCAACACTGCAGTGAAACTGACAAGGTGGTGGTCTGTTTGTGTGTTTCACTGGTGTATGTGGGTCAGATACCCACAAATACTTCACTGTCAGTGTCACTGTAGTGCTGAGAATGACACACCACCCAATTAATACCTGCTCTGTGGTGGTCCTGTGGGGTCCTGACAATTGAAGAACATGGTGAAAGGAGGCTAACAAAGTGTGCAGTGAAACAGTGTATGAAACAGTGAATGTAGAAAAAGGTGAATGTAGAAACAAGTATGTAAAAACAATGTTATGGTTGTATGTGTGTGTGTGTGTGTGTGTGGTTAAGAAACATTTAGAAATGTCCATTAAAAATACATAGAAATGTGTGAAATTATTGTCTGTAGACTGGCGGAGAGGAGAGCAGGCGGTCTGAGAAGGACCATAGAGGCAGAAACCAGTGCTACTCCCAGCTCTGTGGAGCACTTGTGGCGTATTGCGCGCCAGGGTAGACGAAAGGTGCAATAACCAACCAACCTATCTTTACTGCGCTAGCACATTTCCTTACAATGCTTATGTATGAATGTCAATATGTTTTTTTTCATTTTAAAAGAAAAGGGTTTATTAGAAATCCTTCTATTATATACAAATCCTAATATTATATACAAACAATTGTGACTGATATATACAGAAATCATTGGAGACCTTGAGAATCATTGTTGCCTTCCTTCCTGTAAGCAGCAGCTCAAGCATGTTGCTGATCCCCTCAGCAGACACATGCTCTGTTATCCCATGGAGCTTCCAAAACTGAATGTGGTATTGCCTACCCCAAAAATCCCCTATCCAGTGCCCAGTCTGCCAGCTCTGAACATACCACATCGGGGGTCTTTGCCAGCCATCAATTCCAAAAAGTGCCATTCTCGCTCAATCAAGGTAATCACAAGCTGACTGTGGAATCAATTCCTGATCATGATTTGTTTTTATTTAAATTAAGTACTACACACTTTTTCTTCACTACTGTACTTCATATGCATGTATGGTATATGCATCTTTAAGTGACCTCAGGTATCTACATATTTAAAGCTAAATTAAAAAAAATAAGTGCTCTGATGGAACAAAATTACTTTTTTTCTATGTGTTTTCTGAACTGATCTGGATTCCTTTAACTTTGCAGCCAAGGGAAGATATACACTGTTCAGCTTTGAAGAGATATTACATGCCCCCTCTGGAGAGGAAAGGAGGAGACTACTGAAGTTCAGACTCTGAATGCAGGACAGACTGTACTAACATGCAACTGATACCTGAGTACACAAAAAAAACATTAAACCATGCTTGACCTTTAACTGAAATCTACAGGTAGTGTGGAGGGATAAATTCCATTATGTGACTTGCCCAAGTTAAATATTTCATTAAATAGGAAACTGATTTCAATAGTTTAACTTGCACTTTCCTTGCATTAGACATGGCTAATTCAGAAGTCAGATTTTATAACCTTGTATTTGCTTGCTATGCCTAAAGGAGGGCATGACAAAATAGTTGAAAAGAAATAAACCAGGAAGGGTGATGTTTAAAGCCGAAATTCATCCACACTTTGGAAACATAAGATAACTGCTTCTAAACAAAGAAGGAACAGAAGTGAATGACATCTTTTACAATTCTTAGTAAACTACAGTTAAAATGTCCAAATGTTTGAGTGGTGATTTAGACACAAAGGAGAGACATGCTGAGCATTATATACTGCTAAATACTCTCTAGGATAAGAGTAGTAGTCCTGTTTTTGACATAGAAACCAACTTAACTCTGTCTAGAATAACTCCTAATAGAGAGAAATGTCTTTAAAGCCATTTATTGGCAGTTACATTATTGGTTGGAGTTGCACTTTAAAGGTAAGATAGAAAATCAATGTTAATAGGGCAGAGCTACTTTCCTGTATATTTTAGATTGAACCCTAATCCACCCCACCTGATGATGACCCCTGTAATAGGCTGTACTGTCTTTCTTATTAAAAGCCAAAGGAAAATTTTAACACAAATGGTCAGTTTTACTGATATAACCATTTATTGCCTGACTTGATTTTAGGAGTCTAAGCATCAATCATACTGTATATTATGTAGCGGCTTGTTATTAATCAAGAGATCACATTACAGCATGATGACTGAAGTTGATTTGTTTTAGTGTTTTGGTTTACAATCAACTACAACATTATGACCACCTCCTTTCTCCTTTCCTTTCTGTTGTTCATTTTTATCAGCTTCACCTACCACACAGCAGCATATTAGTTGTATAATTAAACTGCTGCATACCTTGTTAGCCTTCCTTCACCCTCTTCAATGTTCCGGACCCAACAGGACCACCCCAGATCAGGTTTTATTTGGGTGATAAGTCATTCTTAGCACTGCAGTGACACTGGATCAGACACAGCAGCACAACATTGCACTACCATGTCACTCATACCAGCACAACACACACAACCACCATGGCAGTGTCATCGCAGTGCTGAGAATGAGCCACCACCCACATAATACCTGTCCTGTGGTGGTCCTATGGGGTCTAATTGTCACATGTAACACTAAGTGTCACATGATCTGTCAGTATATGCAATGCATCCAGAATGTATTCACAGTGCTTCACTTTTCCCACATTTTTATGTTACAGCCTTATTCCAAAATGGATTAAATTCTTTTTTCCCCACAAAATTATACACACAATACCCCATGCTTACAGTGAGAGTTTTGTTTGAAAACTTTGCAAATGTATTAAACATATTTTTTATTTATATACTCATCTTCCTTCGGCTGCTCCCTTTAGGGGTCGCCACAGCAGATCATCTGCCTCCATCTTGCACTATCCCCTGCCTTCTCTACTGTTACACCAACCATCTCCATGTCCAATTTCACTACATCCATAAACCTTCTCTGAGGTCTTCCTCTTCTCTCTTGGCTCTTGGCGAAGGCAGTCGCACTTTCCTCCTTCTCCTCCCTTATCTCTCCTGCTTAGCTCTTCAGTCTTGTCTGCTACTATCTCACTTGGGAGATTTGCTCAACGCTGTATGGATTTGATCAACTGGTCTCTCAACACAATTGACACCATCTTCTCGAAGAGAAGTCTGGGTTCGGGGGAACCTGCGTGTCCTAACGGGACATTTGTGGCTGGATACACGATGGACTCCTGGGAGAGGTGGAGGGTCATGTGCCTGGCGGCGCTGTCAGTCGAGGATGTTGAGGATATTTATATATTTGGATTTTTGATAGTGAGTACTCTGCTGATTGGAATGGGCACTGCACTGGCATATCGGAAAATTAGAGAAGTGTGGGCAGCTATCAAAGGCCCCTTTAAGCTGCCTGAGATGTTTGACATTCTGGGCAAAGCTGTCGGGACTCAGACTTTGACTTTACATCGCACATTGGAGAACATCTCGGAGAAACTATGCGTTTTGCAAAGGAGTATTGATTGTCTGGGAGACCATACAACAGGAGATGAGTAAAATGGACCCTACTCTCTCCCAGCCAAAATATTCCTGTTATCAGCTATTCAGCTCCCCCCTATCAGCTCTGACCTTGGCAGATGCTGGAAATCTCCCCCGGAGGACAACGTTCTGGGATGCTCCCTCCCTTCTCCTACCTAATGTTGATTGCAGTCTCTGGCTGGCTGCTCAAGGCTGTTTTCGGGAGTTGTTGAGCATTGTTATCTAAGAACTGAGACATTGTAATGACAATTCTGGACTTCAGGTTTGGCTTCCGGGCAAGGCGCCATCTGCAGGAGGAAAAACGTCTTTGCAGCTCTTCTTCCCTCCCTGGATGAGCAAGGACTGCAAATGTGATAAGGCTGGCTGCCGAGCGGGACTTGCTTGTTGTATCCCATACACACATACCCCAGTCTGTGTTGATTATGTGTGCTTAAGTGCTTGGATGTTTTCCTTTCTCACCTCATGAACACTGCTTTTGTTTTTCTCAATGAATTTCCCTTTCCTTCGGGATTGTAAGGGATCAATAAAGTATCGATCTAATCTAATCTAATCTAATCTTCTTCTTCTGCCTGGCAGCTCCATCTCCATCATTCTTTGTCCAATATATCCAATGTTCCTCCTCAACACATGTCCAGACCATCTCAACCTGGCCTCTCTAGTTTTATCTCCAAACTGCTCCACCTTCACTGTCCCTCTGATCTGCTCATTTCTAATCTTGTCCATCCTCGTCACTCCCAACGAAAATCTCAGCATCTTCATCTCTGCTACCTCCAGCTCAGCCTCCTGTCTTTTAGACAGAGCCACAGTCTCCAAACCATACATCATAACAGGTCTCACTACTGTCTTGTAAACCTTCCCTTTCACTCTTGCTGCTATCCTTCTGTCACACATCAGCCCTGACACCTATCTCCACCCACTCCATCCTGCCTGCACTCTCTTCTTCACCTCTTTCCTGTACTGTCCATTGCTCTGGATGGTTGACCCAAGATATTTGGGTTTTTTACAAACTCTACTCCCTGCATCTTCACATTTCCACCTGCCTCCCTCTCATTCACACACATGTATTCCGTATTGTCTGGCCTTCATTCCTCTCCTCTCCAGTGCAAACCTCCATCTCTCCAGGTTCTCTTCCACCTGCTCTCTACTCTCACCACAGAGTACAATGTCATCTGTAAACATCATGGTCCATGGAGCCTCATCTTTCAACCTGTCCATCGCCATTGCAAACAAGAAGGGGCTCAAAGTTGATCCCTGATATATAACCCTACCTTCACCTTGAAACCATTTGTCCCTCCAACTGCACACCTCACCACTGTCTCACTATCCTCATACATGTCCTGCACCACCCTCACATACCTTTCAGCCCCACCTGACTTCCTCATACAGTATCACAGTTCCTTTTTGGCACCCTATCATATGCCTTCTCTAGATCCACAAAGACACAATGTAGCTCTTGACCTTCTCTGTACTTCTCTACCAACACTCTCAAAGCAAAAATTGCATCTGTGGTACTCTTTTTGGGCATGAAACCAAACGGCTGCTCACAGATCTGAACCTCTCGCCTTAGCCTTGTTTCAACAACTCTTTCCCATACCTTCATGGTGTGGCCTATCAACTTTATACCACTGTAGTTCTGTAGCTCTGCTCATCACCCTTGTTCTTAAAAATGGGGACCTGTACACTGCTTCTCCACCCATCACGCATCCTCTCACTCTCCAGGATTTTGTTAAACAACCTGGTCGAAAAGTCCACTGCATTCTCTCCTAAACATCACCATACCTCCACAGGTATGTCATCTAGACCAACTGCCATTCCATTCTTTATCCTTTTAAAGCTGCCCTCACTCTGTCTTCATTTTCCTCCTCTTCTTTGTTTCTAATCTCATTTTACAGACAACCACCCTATGCTGCTTTCCCTCACTTTGCCCTGGCATGGCTTTACAATCTCCAGTCTCTTTTAGGTGGCATCTCCTGCTAAGGATATAATCCACCTGTGTGCACCTCCCTCCACTCTTGTATGTCACCCTTTGTTCTTCACTCTTCTGAAAATGTGTTCACCACAGCCATTTCCATTCTCTTGCAAAATCTACAACCATCTGACCTGCATTTCTGTTTTTCACACCATACATACCCAGCAACTGTTCATCCCTTCCGTTCCCTTCTTCAACATGTCCATTGAAGTCTGCGCCAATAAATAGTTGCTCCTCTCTAGGGACACCTTCTACCACTTCATCCATCATATGCCAAAATTTATTTTTCTCCTCTAACTGACAACCAACCTGTGGTGCATATGAACTGACAACATTCACAATTACAACATCAACTTCCAACTTCAAGCTCATGATTCTTTCTGACACTCTCTGTACATCCAGAACACTTTTCACAGGCTGTTCCTTTAGGACTATCCCTACTCCATTTCTCTTCCTATCTACACCATGATAGAACAGTTTGAATCCACTTCCAATGTTCCTGGCCTTGCATCAAATCAAATCAACATTTATTTGTATAGCGCTCTTCACAACTGAAGTTTTTATAGAGCAGCTTCACAAATCAAGAAATAAAAAGGTTAACACAGGAACAAAGGATAAGAGACAGATCCCCTAGGGAGCAAGCCAAATGGCAACAGTGGCAAGCAAAAACTCCCTCAGAGCTGGAGGAAGGAACCTTGGGAGGAACCAGGCTCACAAGGGGGAGAACCCATCCTCCTCTGGTCAAACTACTTATACACAGTTAGGGGACACTGGACCCCTACACCTCTGTTCTAATACTCCGGTATACTGAAGAAATGTTAGTTCGTGGGTGGAGATAATAGTAACAGTACATTTCTACACAGTTGGTGTTGGTGGGTGAGCAGCTAGTCCATGGCAGGGTGGGAAACTTGTCCAGGTCCAGTAGCAGGAATGTGGAAAGCCAATGTAAAGATGTATCAGGGGAGCTTGGGGTCCTTCTTAGATGGGGCAGAAGAGCTTGAGGTTAGGACCTAATCAGTTCAGGCCAGTGGGTCATCTTTAACTTGGAAAAGATACAGAGATGAATTAGTTTGATATTTTAAAAAGAGAATAGAGAATGTAAACATTAGAAGACTCCGGCAGAGCTGACTATAACAGCCTAACTAAGGAGAGAACCAGAAGGTAACATAAGAATGGGAGCGTCCTGAAACATTGATGTCTAACCACTCCACCATCACGAATCTGAGTGATCATGTGAAGGAGTG
Source organism: Acestrorhynchus altus (assembly GCA_034509495.1). Taxonomy (NCBI): domain Eukaryota; kingdom Metazoa; phylum Chordata; class Actinopteri; order Characiformes; family Acestrorhynchidae; genus Acestrorhynchus; species Acestrorhynchus altus. The sequence continues at coordinate 22,849,138 of CM067513.1, forward strand.
TGCTTGCAGTTTCTTGTACTTAGAATCTTTCTTCTCTGCTTGTAAGGTTAGGCTGTTTTCTCTGAATTTTACTTAATTAGACTCTGTAGGAACTTTTGTCTGTCTTATCTAACCGTGTACCTATCCTGTTAGTTGAAATCAGGTGTGGTTTCGGGTTAGTTAAGGTGTTAATTGCAGGGGCAGAGTTCCAGACTGCAATTCTCGATATATTGAAGGGATATCCACATAGAGGTCAGTGTGCTTGCAGTTTCTTGTACTTAGAATCTTTCTTCTCTGCTTGTAAGGTTAGCATCTCAGCCCTGGCATCTGCACGATCTCTGGACTTCTTGGCTCTGACAGAAACATGGATCACCCCTGAGAACACTGCAACTCCAGCTGCCTTGTCCTCTGCCTTTACCTTCATTCTACACGAAGGGTTGGTAGAGGTGGAGGCACAGGCTTGCTTGTCTCTCGGGGGTGGCGATCGGCTCCACTCACACTCTCTCATCTTGACATTTCCTTTACATCATACCTGGAAGAGCGTTCTTACCAGGTCACATGGCAGGGAGCCACATCAGCTCCACGCAGACTATCCATTGCTATTCATTGCTATGCTGACGACACTCAACTCATCCTCTCTTTCCCACCCTCCGACACCCAGGTCTCATCCCGGATCTCAGCTTGCCTCTCTGATGTCTCATCATGGATGGCAGCCCATCACCTCAAACTCAACCCCAGCAAGACCGAACTGCTATTCATTCCTGGTAGCACTGGTCCTCATCCTGACCTTACCATTTCCCTTGAGAACTCACTGGTCACTCCATCTGCTGAAGCACGCAGTCTTGGTGTAGTAGTGGATGACCAGTTATCATTCTCAGCTCATGTTGCAAATCTGACTCGGTCCTGCAGATTTCTCCTTTACAACATTAGGAGAATTCGACCTTTTCTGTCTAGAGAGGCCACTCAGGTGCTTGTTCAGTCTCTTGTCATCTCAAGACTAGACTACTGCAACTCCCTATTGGCTGGCCTTCCTATGCGGACCATCAGACCATTGCAACTCATCCAGAATGCAGCAGCACGGCTCGTCTTCAATGTTCATAAATTCAGTCATGTAACTCCTCTGCTGCGTTCCCTTCATTGGCTCCCTGTAGCTGCCCGCATCAGATTCAAAACCTTGATGCTGACCTACAAAGCCAAAAATGGACCAGCCCCTCCATACATGATGGCAATGGTCAAAACTCGAGCTGCACCAAGAGCCCTTCGAGCTTCAAGTACAGCTCGGCTTGACCCACCATCCCTCAGGATGCAAGGTAAACATGCATCCAGACTCTTGTCTGTTCTGGCACCAAAATGGTGGAACGAACTTCCCCTGGGAGTCCGAACAGCCGAGTCCCTCAATGTTTTCAAACGCAGACTGAAGACTCATCTGTTTCAGGAGTACTTAACTCCATAAAGACTTTTGTTTCAACACGGTCTAAATGTGTGGAATCTCTAGATTCCTGCCTTATCTACTAGCTAAGGATGTTCTAAGTAAACAGCAAAGCACTTTTGTAAGTCGCTCTGGATAAGGGCGTCTGCTAAATGCCACAAATGTAAATGTAAGGAGTCAGACAGCGGCACCAACATCTCAGTTCATGTCCATGAACCCCTGGATCTGCAGCCTGTAACTAATCTAAGACATTAATGACCAAGTGCTATACTGAACAAGTAAGTTTTCAGCCTAGACTTGAAAATTGAGACTGAGTCCCGAACATTATCTGGAAGGTTATTCCAGAGCTGGTGGGCTTTGTGAGAAAAGGCTCTTCTGAATTCTGGGAACTAATAGGAAGCCAACACCCTGTGATCTGAGTGATCGTGGTGGCTCATAAAGGTAAATTAAATCCTGTAAGTATTCAGGGGCAAGCCCTTGTAGGGCTTTATATGTAAGTAAAAGAATTTTGTAATCAATACTGAATTTGACTGGAAGCCAGTGCAGTGCTGATAATATTGGACTGATGTGGTCAAATTTTTTAGTCTTAGTTAGGTCCTTGGCTGCAGCATTTTTAACTAACCGAAGTCTATTTAGGTTGCTGCTTGAACAACCTGACAATAATGCATTGCAGTAATCTAACCTTGAGGTAAAAAAAGCATGCACCAGTTTTTCAGCATTGTGCAAGGATAGGGAATTTCTTAACTTGGAGATATTATGAAGATGAAGAAAAGCTGTCCTAGTAATATTACCTATGTGTTGGTCAAATGATAAATCTGAATCAATTATGATACCAAGATTTTTGGCTACTGAACTAGGTACAACTGATCTTCAGGAGAGTTATGTCTATGTGTCATAAAAGGGAGGAGATATGGACCTTAAAGTTTGATGCTTCAATATAGTGCCACCATAATGCCAATCAGGCTGAGCTGTTGACCAAGTTGTTCATATGACCTATGGCTTGGTCTTTAAATAGATTGATTGACATTTTGTAGATCACTTCATAAAAATAAATGAGTTTTTGGACAATTATTTACTTCATGTGCTGTTTTAATTCCAGATGTGAACTGTAGGACTAGAACAATATGTGACATGTTCAATGTGTCATTTGTCAAAAAATGGTAAACATGTCTTAAAGACATGCTTTAGCAAAGTTCTCAGGCTCATTATAGTGAATTAACTGACACCTGCATGTGTGTCTCACAAATGGTATGAGAGAAATGCTCATTTTAGTGTTTTTAAACATGACCAGCATCTCCCAGTGGTAAATAAGTTAATCTTTTGGCAATATATGCCAAAAGTGTAAATCTTGTTTTTTCTAATCTGAGGTAATACATAACATCTTGGACCCAGCATGAGATTGAGGGTTTGCAGATTTCCACAGTAGAAGAATACAACGTCTTGCTAATATAGATGTGAACAGGAGGATATCCGACTGAGGCCTTGTGATCAGTAATTATTTATTAGTAATTATCATTAGTTATTAGTTATTGCTAATGTCAAATAAAGCTATAGAAGATGAAATATCTATGTTAATATGTAAGACCTTGGACATGATAAAAAAAAAAATCGGACCAGAATTTGCGAAGAGTAGGACAAAAAAACAAAAAAAAAAAACACATGGCTTAAGTTACAAGGTGAGGCCGAGCATCTATCACATTGATCATTAACAGAATTGGAATAGATCTTAGATAGTCGACTCTTAGGCCAGTGAGCCCTGTGCAGGACCTTAAATTGAATTAGCTGAAGCCTAGCACAGGGTGCACTAGAACATATTTTATTTACAGCCCTGTCCCACCATTCGTCTGTAAAGATCATACCCAGCTCATCCTCCCAGGCCTTCTTAACATTGATTAGGGATTGTCTGTCCCAAAACATTATGCATTAATATATTTTGGATATATTGGATTCTAGGGAAGTATCCAGGTATAGAAGTACGTCCCACGGCTGAGTCACTAGGGGTTGGGTATCTCTGGTAAATAAAGAAAGTGCACAGTGTCTAGCTTGAAAATACCTAAATAGATATGATGGGGGGAGATCATAATCACAAGCCAGCTGCGCAAAGCTGCTAAAAATGCCATTTAAAGTTAGCTAAAGTGAAAATTGTGTCTGAATTGGAACCATATACAAAGCGTAGAAATTACTAAAGGATTCACGGAATGTTGTGAAATCCGACTTTGTAAAGGAGAAGTAAGTAAAGCAAGACCCGATGACGAGCAACCAGCCATCTCCAATTTACACCACTGCAAATCTGGTGACCTAAACCAGTACATCACCCTGTGAATGTTTGCTGACCAGTAATAATACAAAAAATTGGGAAAGAAAAGCCCACCGTCCAACCTGAAACTTTGTAATAAGGATCGTCTTATTCTTGGTATTTTACCATCCCAGATGAACATGGTAATTAAATGATCTAAAGTCTTAAAAAAATTTAGGCAAGTATAAAGGGATTGTCTGAAATAAAAAAAGAAATTTGGGCAAAATTGTCATTTTAATTGTATTTATTCTCCCCAGCAGTGTTAATGGAAGAGGTCTCCATCGCTGGAGATCTATTTTAAGCTTATTCAGTAACGGGGTATAATTGGAAGAAAAAAGACAGGTTAAAGTGCGAGTGACATGGATCCCTAAATACGTAAACCCAGAGGGAGCAAAATTGAAGGGAATAGTTGAATGATTCAACTTCCTTGCCAAAGTATTAACTGGAAAACATGTGTACTTGTGAACATTTACCTTATAGCCAGAAAAGGATCCAAATTCATCCAGGAGAGACAGTATTGAGGGAAGCGACTTGACTGGATTAGTAATATATAGTAATAAATTGTCTGCATATAAAGATCATTTTAATTTTATACCCAAACGAGAAATTTGTTCAAATGATCCGAGCGATTTAAATGCAATTGACAAGGGTTCGATTGCAAGGGCAAACAGTAAAGGAGAAAGGAGGCAGGCCTGTCTGGCCCCACGGTATAAAAAGAAATATTCAGAATGATTACTATTGGTCTTCTCGGCATCGAGTGAGATTACAACCTCAGGAAAAGTGAGGGAGTGATTGGAATAAATTACATTGAGGAGCGAGTGAACATTAAAGAAAAGTTGTCGACCCTTAATAAACCCATTCTGGTCCTCTGATATTATGTTTGGAAGTATATTTTCCAGATGCTGAGTGATGGCTTTAGCCAAAATTTTTGCATCAACATTTAGCAAAGAAAGAGGTCTATATGAGGAACACAACAGAGGATCTTTACCCTTTTTTTAAAAGCAAAAATATGGAAGCTTGAGACATGGTTGGGGGTAGATCACCCATAGCTATCACCTCTTCATATACAGCCAAAAGCAAGGGGGCCAGCTTGTCTCTAAACTTTTTATAGAATTCAACAGGATAACCATCTGCTTTATATGCTATGCTGGACTGCATAGCTTTAATTGACCTTACGATCTCTTCCAACTTTAACGGTTGGTTCAGATCCTCTGCTTTCAATGAATCGACAGTAGGAAAAGTCAATTGATCCAAAAATGAGGACGTGAGTTCAGAGTCTGAGGACTCTGAGTGATAAAGATTGCAGTAGTATGACTTAAAAGTTCAATCAAATCAAATCAAAATTTATTTTTATAGCGCTCTTCACAACTAAAGTTGTCACAGAGCAGCTTCACAGAAATAACATTAATAAATAAATAAAAAGGTTAAAACAGAAACAAAGTATAGATGACAGATCCCCTAGTGAGCAAGCCACATGGCGACAGTGGCAAGGAAAAACTCCCTCAGCTGGAGGAAGAAACCTTGGGAGGAACCAGGCTCAAAAGGGGAGGACCCATCCTCCTCTGGTCAAACTACTTATACATAGTTAGGGGACACTGGACCCCTACATCTCTGTTCTATTACTCGGGTACTGAAGTAATGTTAATTCTCTGGTGGACATAATATTAACAGTAGATTTCTACAGTTGGTGATGGTGGGTGAGCTGCTATTCCATGGCAGGGTGGGAAACTAGTACCTGTAATCTAACAACCTGACAATAGTGCATTGCAGTAATCTAACCTTGAGGTAATAAAAGCATGCACCAGTTTTTCAGCAGTGTGCAAGGATAGGGCTTTTCTTAACTTGGAAATATTACGAAGATGGAGAAAAGCGGTCCTAGTAATATTACCTATGTGTTGGTCAAATGATAAATCTGAATCAATTATGATGCCAAGATTTTTGGCTATTGAACTAGGTATAACTGAGAAGCCAGATTTAGCATCAAGTCTGATTTATTTTTATTTATTTCTTGCAATTTTAGGACCCAAAAGGAGGACCTCTGTTTTGTTACTATTTAGAAGGAGGAGGTTATGGCCCATCCAAGATTTTATGTCTTTTATACAGTCTTCCATTTTCTTTAATTTAGTTTTATCATCAGGTTTGGCTGATATATACAATTGAGTATCATCTGCATAACAGTGGATATTAATGCCATGTCTGTTTATTACTGTGCCAAGGGGTACCATGTAAAGAGTGAACAGTAGTGGTCCTAAAATAGAGCCTTGTGGGATTCCATATCTCATTTGAGTGTGATTGGAAGACACATCCTTTACATTTACAAATTGAACCCGATCAGTTAGGTAAGATCTGAACCACGAGAGGGCTGTCTTGGGCTGTTTTGTAATCTTTCTAGGAGAATAGTGTGATCTATTGTATCAAATGCTGCATTAAATCTAGCAGCACAAGCAGGGATACACAGCCTTGATCAGAGGCATGAAGGAGCTAATTCGTAATCCTAACTAGGGCTACTATGATGAGGCCTGAATCCAGATTGGAATTTTTCATATATGTGATTCTTGTGCAGGTATCTGCACAGTTGTTGGGCCACTGCTTTTTCTAAAATCTTAGATATAAATGGTAGATTAGAAATATGTCTGTAATTATCCAGTACACTCTGATCCAGATTTGCTTTCTTGAGCAGTGGTTTAATGACTGCTACTTTAAAAGCTTTAGGTATGTAACCTAAACTAAGAGAGGTTTGATTATAGCTGGCAGCACGTCTTTAAGTAGGTTTGATGGGATTGCATGGTGGCAGAATTTGAGGAGTAAATAATTTTCTCTAATTCTGACTGTGGAAGTGGGTGAAAGGTTTCCAACTTTCCTTCTAGATCTATATTTTGTTCTATATCAGACAAACTTTTGATTTAATATTATGGGTTGAATTTTCTGCCTAATATTTTCTATTTTATGATTGAAAAAAGTCCATAAATACTGTATGTTACTGGTGAAATTTGATGGAATCTGAGGTGGTGTACCTGTCTGAGTTTTTGTAAGTTTTGAGATTGCACTGAAAAGTACTCTGGGATTGTTTTTTTTTTCTTTTCGATCATTGTGAATAAATAATCTGAACGAGCTCTAGTGAGAGCCCTTCTATAGTCAATTAGGCTGTCCTTCCAAGCTGAGTGGAACACTTCCAGTTTAGTGGAACGCCATTTCCGTTCTAGCCTTCGTGCTGACTGTTTTAAGGTACGAGTCTGATCGTTGTACCATGGGGTGATTTTCTTCTGTCTTAATTTTTTATATTTAAGTGGTGTTACATTGTCCAATGTTGATCTGAGGTTATCATGTAAACAGTTGGTTAAGTTATCTAATTCCTCTGGATCTGTTGGACAATAATCTGGTGTTAATAAATCAGGTAGGTTTTCAGTAATTTGTTGGGCTGTAGTTGATCTTATTAAACGCTTCATGCAGTAATGAGGGGATGTACTTACATTTTGGCTAAGCTGTAGCTCAGAGGAAATTAAATCATGATCTTAGATTGCTGTGGTTTGGGGAAGAGTATTTAAGTTATTTATGTCAACACCCAGCGACAGAACCAAATCCAGAGTGTGATTACAGTAATGTGTCGGCCCAGTTACATTCTGGATAATACCTATAGAGTCTAGGTTTGAGGTAAATGCCGTTTTTAATGGATCATCTACCCTCTCAAAGTGAATATTAAAATTTCCTACAATTATTACTTTATCACTGCAGACTGCTACATCTGCAGCAAATTCACTAAATTCTTTAAAAAAACTCTGAGTAGGGTCCTGAAGGTCTATATAGATTAATTAATGACAGTATGTTCTTGTGTGTGGCTGGATTAATGATGTTAGTAGACAGACTTTCAAAGGAAGTGAAGGTGTTATAGTGTACCTGATTAATTTCTATTAATCAATATTTTGGTAGATTATACAGACTCCACCTCCTCTACCTGACAGTCTTGGGTTGTGCACATAAGTATAACCTTCAGGTGTGGCTTCATTTAGTACTAGGTGTTCATCAGGTCTGATCTAAATTTCATTGAGGCACAAAACATTGAGTTTCTGATCATTTGCAATTTCATTCACAATGACTGCCTTTGAATTAAGTGATCTAATATTGAGTAGACCAAACTTTAGATTTGAGGTGTTATTTTTATAATTTAAATATGAAGTCTGGATATTGATTAAGTTTTTAAGACAGGCTGTTTTAGTTTTTCTGTGTTTAGCTTTAGTTCGGGGCACAGACACAGTCTCAATAAAGCTAGGTGACGTCTCAAAGCAACTCGCAGACTGTCGGTTTAGCCAACATTAGTTGCATTAATAGAAAAAGGGTCAGAATGTAAAATATTTGCTGAGTCCTCAATGCGCGGAATAAGATGGGATGATGCCTGCCTCTTTAACTGATGGGCCAGATGCCTAGATGTTTTCTCTCCATGTTCATAATAATTACTGCAAGTATGTAACAGTAGCCTTTCTGCCTCCTTTGTTGTAATGAGATTGAATTCGGCCTGAAGCTCAGTATGACGTTTCAATAAAATAGGGGTGGGGCCAAGAGCAATCAAATGATCCACCTCCTCAATTTGCGACAACAGGGATTGTACCTTATTTTTTACAAATGTTATTAGCGTGGGCAGAGTAGGAAATAATTTGTCCCCGAAGGTAAGCTTTCAGGGTTTCCCACAACAAGGAGTACGACGTGTTACCATTTTTATTAATAACAATAAACTTGATAGAGGACGAAATGAATGCATCGAATTCGGAGTCTGATAACAATAGCGAGTTATATCTCCAACGTGGTGGAGATGACTGATAATTAGGAAATTTAATATCAACCGAGAGTGGTGCATGATCAGAAATAACTATAGTATGGTACTCCGTGGCAGTAACTCTAGATACAAATGAACTGTCAAAGAAAAAAATAGTCGATCCGTGATTGACTGGATGAGAGTAGAAAGAGTATTTTTTACTATTGGGATTGTAAAATCTCCATGGGTCTATCAGACCATACCTGGATACCAATTCAGAAATAGATTGAGACATGTGCGAAGAAGTTAGTGTACGTGGGTTAGAATGGTCTAAACTCTGGTTGATCATGCAATTCAGATCTCCCCCCACGATAAGACACTGGGTATTTAAAAAAGGGATAGAACCTAAACAATTTATTAGTAAGAGTTGGGTCATCGTGATTTGGAGCATATATATTAATCAAAAGTACTGGGGTATTAACAAACGAACCCTGAATGATCAGATACCGGCTCTGCACATCTGCAATAACATTGTCTGCAGTGAAAAGTACCCCATTTTTTATCAGAATGGCAACCCCTCTAGTTTTAGAATCAAATCTAGTATGAAACACATCTCCAATCCATGCGCATTTTAACTTTGAGTGATCATTGTTTTTTAAATGAGTTTCTTGTAAAAAAATTACATCTGGATTTAGCCGTTTCAAATGAGTAAGAATCTTTAAGCGTTTAACTGGGTGATTCAAACCTTTTACATTCCAGCTCAGAATCTCATGCTAGCTCCGTTATCTATGCATCTTGTCATTTAGGTTACCTGTAAAAGCAAACAAATGAAATGTCTGCCATACATAACTGCGATGGATTGTAGGACCCAAACAACTCCACAAAGAGAAAAAAAAAGGAACACACACACACACGCTCCCCTCCAGTCACACTAGAACAAAGCCCCCTCCCACCTGAAGCCCCCACAAAACTAAGGAACAATGACTCACAAAAGGAGTCAACCACACATCTACAACACTTCCGATAGCTGAACATGGTTCCCTTAGATGCGTTCTCACAGGACAGAAAAAAACCACCCATTTTATATCTTATGTAAACTGAGGCTCTGCTGACCTGAACCAAAGCAGTTTCCGTCTGAGAGTCAGTTCAACAGTTGAGCACATGTAATGAATGTATGCACACATAGAAATGTGAGTGAAAAAGGTCCTATAGTCAAAAAATGGTTCCAGAATAGGCAGCGATTAGCTCGGTGACCTAGCAACAAATTGTGCAGCCTCCTCTGGTGATGTAAACTCACGCTGTCTGTCTTTGTATGTTATTTTCAGATGCACAGGGTAGAAGAGTCCATACTTCACTTCTTTTACCGAGTGAAGTTGGTTGCGTACATCGTTAAATGCTGCATGAGCCCTCGCCACCTTAGCAGTAAAATCAGGAAACACCGAAAACATCACGCCAGACGCTGTAACCTGCTGCATTCATCTAGTTTTAGCTATAATGTTCACACAGTCTTCATAATAATGCAGACGGGCTACAATAGGCCAGGGGTGGCCCCCGGGTTGAGGCCTCTTGTAACAGTTTTCCAGTGTTAGAGGCCGTTACCGTAAAGTCTAAGTCCTCCAGAACACCAATGAGCCTCAGGTTTTGACGGCGGGATCTAGACTCTAGATCTTCACATTTTGCATCTAGTTTATGTAACTCCTTAGCCATAAACTCAACTTTGCCTTTTAAAGTGATCACATCGTCCATACACACAGACAGTGACTGTTCCATGCCAGCCATTATCTTCTGTAGGTTGACGAATTCAGATTTTGTCACAAAATCCCTGGAAAACTCAACTTTCATTTCATGTAGCTCCGCTCCAATCTTTGAATGATGGTCCAATAAAACCGTTCGCATTTCAGCAACAACAGCCTGAACCAGTTCGGTTTTCAGTGCCAAGAGGTCCATCGGTGGGCGTGTGGGCGTGCACTTCCCCCGGTGTGTTCGCAGCGGCAGCAGTCGGGGATGAGGCCTGTGAAGTGGGCCTGAAAATTGGCGCTGTCAAACCAGGTGTTTTCCTCGCTTTAGGAGGCATTGTGGCGCAAAACTAAACTAGAAATATTATAAAACTAAACCAAATTGAATAGAAAAGAATATGAAAAAACAAACAGATGGTGCCTTGATTTATTAAGTTAAATGAACGCTTGCACCGCGGAGAGCACAAACCGCACCACGTTGAGCTAAACCTGAAGCCCATCCAGTGCTAATTTTTTAATGTTCATTTATTATTTATTTTTGATCATTATTAAATTTCAGGTTATTGCAATTTGTCTGTTACACAATATCTGCAGATTGTGTGAAAATTCAGACTAGTTTGTCCTAAAAATAATTGTACACTTTTTGCATATTTTGCTAACTAGCTTAAAATCTGAGTAGGTGGCGCTATATAGTTCTTGAGGCTTTTATGTACCACATGAGGCATGTAATAAGGGGAAAAGGAATTTTGTATCAGTCAAATGGGGTGGGAGATTCTAAGTGGGAGGGACTTCTAAGCTTGATGCTTCACTTTCATGCCACCATCAGGCCAATTAGGCTGAGTTTAAGTATTAAGTATAGCAATATCACAGACTAATGCAAGTTAATTGGTTTCAAATATTTTGCCACTGATGCAGGAATGGTGTTGTGAGTGGAGTTAAAAAGTTGCATTGCATGTTTTTACCATTGATGGGATTTCTGTTCATGTCTCATGGTTCAGGAGATATTGCGTAATATGCAAACTGATGCTCTGTAGTGCCATAAAAAATTATTTTGAAGTGTCATACATGGAAAGTATTTGAAGGCTAAGATCTACACAGAGGAAGTCAATGCAAAGACCTCCCACAAATACAGGCAGAGCACAGGTTGGAATTGAACCCACACACTTCATATCCAGAAAGTGGCCTATGGAAACAAGGGAATTTTGGAGGGCATGTAAATTGAGGATCAAAAAAGAATCAAGCGCCATCTTTAGCATGTAGTTCTTAACCTTGAATTATGTTTTTTGTTGAAAACTATTTTTACAAATTCATTGAACATAATCAGTATGTTATTTTGAAGATATGCACCAAATGTGGTAACAATTCTGCAATGTCTGATGAATGTATAGGACATTGTTGAGCATTATCGTACCTGCACTGGTTTATTCAATGTACTCAAGGATGCACTATGCAAAGTTTCACTGAACATTTTGATACCTTTATTGTTGGGGTATCATGAAATGTCTTGGATTAGTACAAGTTAATTGGTTTCACATATTTTGCCAATTATGATGCAGGGGTTGTGGGTGGAGCTATATAATTTTGCAGAATTCTTCAAGGATTAAGGTGAAGAAAACTATTTCTGCTTATGTCTCATGGATCAGGAGATATAAGGAAAAACACAAACTATAGCGCTACACTGCCAATTTGTTTGATTTTCTTTGTATGGTGAGATCTTTATACAACAAGTTTCATGTCTCAATGGCTTATGGTGTCCTCTTGAAGTGCAAGGCTTTAAAGTACAGTGCATCTGTTACAGCCTTATTCTACATTGGATTAAATTAATTTCCCCTCAAAATACACACAATTCCCCATGATGACAAAGTGACGAGTTCATTTGAAATTTTTGCAAATGTATTAAAAATAAAACACAAAAATGTAATATACATAAGTAGTTACAGTCTCAAAACAAATCAAAATTTATCTGTATAGTGCTCTTCACAACTGAGGCCACAGAGCATCTTTACAGAAATCAAATAATAAACAAAAAGGTTAACAACACAGATACAGAGTACAAGAAATAGAAATAGACCCCCTGGTAAGCAAGCCAAAGGACGACAGTGACAAGGAAAAACTCCCTCAGAGCTGGAGGAAGAAACCCTGGGAGGAACCAGACATTCTCCTCTGGTCAAACTACTTGTACATACAGTCACTTACATAAGTCTTGTCACATAAGAACATAGTAACTTAAAAAGGTTTACAACTTCATTTGTAATCAGTCAATTGGTAAAACCCAATAACATCTGTTTTTGCAAGGACAAAAGTCTTGTGTCTTTAAATTATTCAGCCAATCACAGATTAGAGCTTCACCTGGGACAAATGATGTAATCAACACATTCACAGTTGCGTATAAAACGATCCCCAGCACACCAGTATTTCATGTGAAGTGCAGCCTGTCAAAGTGCAGACAATATGCCAAAGATTCAACCTCAAACCAAAGTGCTGATCATCAAGACCTTGAAGACCAAGTCTGCTGCGGAGGTGGCAGACATCTTTAATGTATCCAAATGTCAAGTGGAGAGGATAAGAAAAAGATTTCAAGAAACTGGTGACGTACATGACAAGCCCAGGTCAGGCAGACCCCATAAGATAACTGTTCGAGAGGAGCGTTTGTTGCTTCGACAGTCCAGGGCTGCAGTTTCAACTGCAGTGGAGCTACAAAAGAACTGGTCACCAGAAAACGCTTTATCTGCAAGAACTGTTCGTCGAATTCTTTCAAGCAGTGGTCTCCATGGGTGAATTGGTGCTCAGAAACCAGCATTAAACAGAAAAAAACAATTGTGTTGCATTTGCCAAGGCCCACAGCTTACAGAAAGGATGGACAGTGGAAAAGTGGCAGAAGGTTGATTTTTCTGATGAATCATCCATTGAACTGCATCCTAATCGCTGCAAATACTGCAGAAGACCTGTCGGAACCCACATGGACCCAAGATTCACCCAGAAAACAGTCAAGTTTGTTGGAGGAAAAATCATGGTATGGGGTTACATTCAGTATGGGGGTGTCCGAGAGCTCTGCAGAGTGGATGGCAACATCAGTAGCCTGAAGTATCAAGACATTCTCTGCCCATTACATTCCAAACCACAAGAGAGGGCAAATTCTGCAGCAGGATGGTGCTACTTCTCATACTTCAGCCTCCACATCCAAGTTCCTGAATGCAAAGAGGATCAAAGTGCTCCAGGATTGGAGCCCAGCCCAGTCACCAGACATGAACATCATTGAGCATGTCTGGGGGGAGATGAAGGAGGAGGCTTGGAAGATGAAACCAAAAAATCTTGATGAACTCTGGTCCTGCAAGACTGCTTTCTTTGCCATTCCAGATGACCTCATCAATAAGCTATTTGAGTCATTGCCAAGACATATCGATGTAGTCCTCCAAGCTCATGGAAGTCATACAGGATATTATTCTTTTTTTCCAAGGCACCATGACTTTGTTTTAATGTTTTTGTAGCATGTTTGTGAATTCAAAATAAAGTATATGTATAATCTCAACATTATTTCTGTAAACGACAAGACTCATGTCTAAGCAAAATCTTTCTGTTCTAATGAAATGATAAAACTCAATGACTGATACAAAACTTTCTTTTGGTATTATAAACATAATCTAGAGGGCTCTGCCTTTCATATAAGCCATTTCTAATTTAAATTCATCAACTACACGTCAAGTTATTATTTGTTGTTCCTACAACTTGGATAAGTGACGAAACTTAGTTATTTAGGGGACACTGAACCCCCACACATCTGTTCTAATACTCTGATGTACTTGTGTGATGTTAGTTTGTTGGTGGACATAGTAACAGTAGCAACTAATTTGGGTCTATATAAATTTCTACATAGTTGATGGCAGGTGGGCAACTAGTCCAGGTCCAGTAGCCAGAGGGTGGGAAGCCTAAGTGAAGTAGTGGCAGGGGAGCTTGGGATCCTTCTCAGGTGGGGCAGAGGAGCTAAAGGTTAGCGTTTCATCTAGGTCATCATTAATTCTGAAAAGGTACAGAGATGTATTTAGTTTGATGTTTAGATTTATAGAAAATAGAGAATGTAAACATTACCAGAGTGTGGCGATTGATTCCGGTGGATCTGTCTAACTAAAAAGAGAACCAGAAGGTAACATAAACATCCTGAGACGTTGGTGTCCATCCACTCCACCGTCAAAACATGAGTGAAGGAGTCAGACGGCAGCACCAACATCCCAGTTTACCATAAATCCCTATGTCCATGAACCCCTGGATCTGCAGCCTGAAACTAAGCAAATACTTTAATTATCAAAAACTACACTGAGCAAGTAGGTTTTCAGCTAGACTTGAAGATTGAGACTTTGTCCGAGTCCCGAACATTATCTGGAAAGTTATTCCAGAGAAAAGGCTCTTCCCCCTGCTGAGGCCTTCTGAATTCTGGGAACTAGAAGGAAGCCAGCACCCTGTGATCTATGTGATCATGATGGATCACCTTTGTTCAATACTTTGTTGAAGCACCTTTGGCAGCAATTACAGCCTCAAGTCTTTTTGATGTTGATGTTACAAGCTTGGCACACCTGTCTACACCAGTATACACTAGGTCATTAGCAGTGCTTTCCTGCAGGTTTCAACTTCAACCCAAATCTAACACATCCCATTGAGTCAAAAACGACTTTGGAAGGCAACAATTCATTCATTCATTCATTCATTCATTCATTCATTCAATCAATCAATCAATCAATCAATCAATCAATCAATCAATCTTTATTTTCACTCAGGAACACATTGAGGGCAACCCTAATTTACAATCAAGCCAAGCATTTACATTCCAAAGGGAGTGATACATTTAAATTAATTTTACTAGGGAGAAATTAAGGGAAAGAAAAGAAGAAACAAATTCATAGTTTAACTAAGTAAATTTCATATAAAAGAACATTATATATACATAAATATATTTATTATGTGTGTGTGTCTAAATATAAATAATGTAACCAGGTTAAATTAAATATGTAATATACAGAGTTAAAAGTAAAATAAATAATAAAAGTATATATATATATATATATATATATATATATATATATATATATATATATATATATATATTAATGTTAATATATGTGTATAAGAAGAATAAAAATAATTATGCTAAAAAGGAATAAAAGAAATGATAAACCATACACATTAAAACAATCACAGGTGGTGAAGGTGGCTAGAAATTAAAAATTTTAAATATTTACTTGACACCAGCGAGCCAAGTTTTAGAGACTCCTGTAGATACAATTTAGGAATCAAAGCTTTTGTCTGCATTTAAAAGAGAGTTTATCATCCACCCAGATGCCAAGGTTTGTATTTTAAGACTGGATCCGGTTAGGGTAGTAAGAGTTGCATGAATGGTTTTGCATGAACATGGTTTTATGAGTATTTACAACCAATTTGATTCAATGCAGATTCTGCTGTGTAATACAAGACCCCATCATAAATGTGCACTTTGCAACCTAGAATAGGGGTGGCAAGTTCATTGATAAAAATATTAAATAAAACTGATCCCAGGATTTCTTTGGATATCAGCTTTGGGTCTGATTTATGGTTGCCCAAAGCCACACAGTTTCCTGCCAAAAAATAGTAGTTCTGGGGCCTTGCACTATTGCTGAAACCAATTTTATGTTGGGAATCTAGATCGTGGTCGACAGTAGAGGTTATTTAAAACCAGTGTGTTTGCAGAGATGGTGCTGTCTTTCTCTGAAGTCAGATTGATAGTTAGTCAGAATAGTTTTCATATAGGAATGCTCAGAGTTGGTTATTCACAAAAGATTCCAAAATTTTCAATTAACAAGACAGTTAAGATCTGCCACTTTTACTCCTTTATGCAGAGGAATAACATGAGCTGTTTTCCAGATACTGGGAATTTGGTAGGGCACGGTGGTGCAGTGGCTAGTGCTGTTGCCTCACCTGGGTTCGATCCCCGGGTGGGGCGACCTGGGAAGTTTCTGTGTGGAGTTTGCATGTTCTCCCCGTGTTCACATGGGTTTCCTCCGGGTACTCCGGTTTCCCCCACAGTCCAAAGACATGCATGGTAGGTGAATTGGTGACTCTAAAATGGCCCTTAGTGTGTGGATGTGTGCACGCCCTATGATGGCCCTACGATGCACTAGCGCCCTGTCTAGGGTTGTTTCCCGCCCTTGCGCTCAGAGTTGCCGGCTGGGCACCGGCTCACTCGTGACACTATTCAGGAATAAGTGGTTCAGAAAATGGATGGATGGATGGGAATTTGGTAGGATAAAATATAAAAGTGCATGTAATATGTTCCAAGATAACTAGGGTTCCAGATCACCCTCTCCTGTTGTGTTTTGAGGATTACAAATAGAAATCTCATTAGTCACTGGTGAGCAGGTCTGGAGAGTGAAGATTCTTTGTGAAGGTTCTGAGCAGCAGTAGTGGTGATATTAGACTGATCCATAAGCAGGTTTATGTCAGTGTTTTTGAGTAGCTGCAGCAAAATGTACACTTGGCACAGTTCTTGCTGGTCAGATATCAAATCATTTTCAGCTAAAATTTAATTGGGATAAAAGTTATTGTTTTTGAGTTAACTGCTTTTGAATTAACTGCTTTCTAGAAATGTTGAGGGTTTGAGGAATTTATAATCAGGCTGGGGTAATAATCTGATTTGGCTTTTCTAATTGCAGAGATGCAATTAGTTGTCTAAGCCATTTTTCACTTTCCCCTGTGCATCTAGCAGACCAAGATTTATTTGTTCATTGTAGCAGTGAGGAAATTTCACCAGTAAACCAGGGGCCTGATCTGTCTCTTTTTGTGGAGAGCATGTTTATATGCTACTGAAAGCAATTATTTACTAAAAAGATGTAGCGCTAAATCCATATCTGAACTATTGAAAGGTAAATGAATTTCTTGTAACCACCATCAGAGAGCCTGTTTTTATCCTGGAACTGAAAATTAAAGATTTGGTAGGGTCCTTAAAGTTTGGAGGTTAACTCAGATTATCTGTATCAGGAAAAGATTAAGCAGTGTAGTGTGATAAAAGCACAGCTAATTCATCCATTGCTGAAGATGGAGCAGAAGGTAGACCCTACTAGGATGAAAAAGTCATTTTTCCCTGGGGATACCTTCAGAGCCAAAAATTCAAAGCACTTTTCTTTTGAAACAGTCTATAATAATAATTTAACTTGGATATTAGGTTTTATAAAAACACTTATCCTACCCCCTCTTGTTTTTCTGTCAATTCTATCCATAGTGCAATTGAGGTACATCTGTGTCACCTGTAGGCTGCCTAAGCCAGGTTTCTGTTAGGATTAAAACATCAGGATCAGATTAATTAAAACCTTCAGTTGATCCATTTTGTTATTCTGTGGTAAGCTTCTGACGTTTTCTGAGTATTCCAAGACCTTTAAGATCATCATCAAGACTTTAATGAGTTACTCTGAAGACTCACAGGTAGAAATGAAGGCTCAGTGTAAATTAGATCATTTTAAAAAATGTTAGATGCTGCTTTCTTTCTTTTGGTATTTATGAATAATGCTGGTCATAGGTAGAATGATGGACGGTTCCAGAACAGATTAAAATTATCAATAGAAGCCATGCCAGAGGAGAGGCGGGTCTTTCTAAGATAGTTATAAAGGCTTAAACTATCGGAACTTCTCCCAATAATGGGATTGGGCCAGAGATAAAAACTGATTTCCCAATCTTTTCTAATATTTCTGAGCTTGAGCTTCGGTATCATTAACTACAAAAGGTATTAATACAGGCTGTGTAGCAATGTCCTGAGGCAGGGAGCTGCAGGGCCTTGTTGGGGGGCAGGTGGACAGTGAAGATGTTCCATTGGAGAGCAGCGTTTTTGGGTGCTCAGCTGTATCCAGCCAAGGGGCTTCATGGTAGAGTCTGCTTTTGCAAAGGCTTCCAGGGTGGGTCTGATGTAAAGTACTGGGGAGCTCACTCAAGTGCACAGCAACTGAACCAGAGAGGAATGAAGTCATCCAGCTCCTCCAGCACAGAGAACCTGTTACTCAGCCAGACTTTTTGTGGTGCCGTGTGGCACACCACATGCCACTACACGAGTTCCCTATAGCAGCGGTCCACAGCTCCACCATTCGCAGGGCAGCTCACAACCCCCAGCAGTCCTGACATGTAAGTTGCTGTTTCTGTGTAATAGAATAATTAACTAAAGGGGTGTTTAAAATAATAGCAGTGTGGAGCTCAATTAGTGAGGTAATTCATTCTGTGAAAAAAACAGGTGGCCTTTGTTAAAGGATGAAACAGATTGCATTTCTCTTAAAAAGTTTGAAGAAAAACTTACTTTAAAAAGTTGACTGGGGAGGGCCAAACAAAGAAGAAGTGCAGGTAATGATAGGCTGCTAAAGTACAATGATCTCCAGTGGTTTAAAATGGTAAACAAAACCAGAAAGATGTGGAAGAAAATGGAAAACTACCATTCAAATGGCTCAAAGAACTTCCAAAATGGTAAAGACTCATCTTCAGGGAGCTCAAGAAAGGTCTAAAATGATCTGAGGTGCCTATGTGAAGCCAAGCTATCCAGACGAAGCCCTCGCACTGACAGAAAAATTGTGCAACATTTTGTGAACTGATAAAAGCAAGGTCCCACAAAAACTGAATTCAAGTCACAGTACACTGAAGAAAAGAATGATGGTGAAAGACCCATTATTTTGAACACACATACACTGAACACAAATGTAAATATTCAAGGCTACCCACTTCCCTGAAACCACAATTTGAGATTGTTGAAAGAACTCCAAGCAAATAAATAAAAGGAACACCAACACAATAAAAAAACAGTGGAAACAAAGATCCCTGTTATAAAATTTGATATAGAGGAGACAAACACTGTCAATATGAAACCGTTTACATGGTTAACATATTGTACATGGTTACAAAAAAACATTTTTCTAATTTTGGTTCTAGACATTACCACAATTAATTTTAAACAAAACAATTCAGATGCATTTGAAGTTCAGACTTTCAGCTTTAATTCAATGGGTTGAACAAAATGATTGCATAAAAATGTGAGAAACTAAAGCATCTTTTAAACACAATCCCTTCATTTCAGAGGCTCAAAAGTAATTGGACAGATTTAATAATTGTAAATAAAATGTTCATTTCTAGTACCTGGTTGAAAACCCTTTGTTGGCAATGACTGCCTGAAGTCTTGAACTCATGGACATCACCAGACGCTGCGTTTCCTCCTTTTTAATGCTCTGCCAGGCCTTCACTGTGGCGATTTTCAGTTGCTGTTTGTTTGTGGGCCTTTCTGTCTGAAGTTTAGTCTTTAACAAGTGAAATGCATGCACAGTTGGGTTGAGATCAGGTGACTGACTTGGCCATTCAAGAATATTCCACTTCTTTGCTTTAATAAACTCCTGGGTTGCTTTGGCTTCATGTTTTGGGTCATTGTCCATCTGTAGTATGAAACAACAACCAATCAGTTTGGCTGCATTTGGCTGGATCTGAGCACACAGTATGGCTCTGAATACCTCAGAATTCATTCAGCTGCTTCTGTCCTGTGTCACATCATCAATAAACACTAGTGACCCAGTGCCACTGGCAGCCATGCATGCCAAAGCCATCACACTGCCTCCATCGTGTTTTACAGATGTGGTATGCTTTGGATTATGAGCTGTCCCACTTTTCTCTTTTCATCACTCTGGTAGAGGTTGATCTTGGTTTCATCTGTCCAAAGAATGTTGTGGCATGTGCTGGTATTTTTAGATCTTTTTTAGCAAAGTCCTGTCTAGCCTTTTTATTCTCGAGGCTTATGAGTGACTTGCACCATGCAATGAACCCTCTGTATTCACTTTCATGCAGTCTTCTCTTTATGGTAGATTTGGATATTGATACGCCTACCTCCTGGAGAGTGTTGTTCACTTGGTTGGCTGTTGTGGAGGGGTTTCTCTTCTCCATGGAGATTATTCTGCGATCATCACTGTTGTCTTCCGTGGGCGCCCAGGTCTTTTTGCATTGATGAGTTCACCAGTGCTTTATTTCTTTCTCAGGATGTACCAAACTGTAGATTTTGCCACTCCTAATACTGTAGCAATTTCTCGGGTGTTTTTTTTTCTGTTTTTGCAGCATAAGGGTGGCTTGTTTCACCTGCATGGAGAGCTCCTATGACCGCATGTTTTCTTCACAGCAAAACCTTCCAAATGCAAGCACCACACTTCAAATCAACTTCAGGCCTTTTATCTGCTTAATTGAGAATGACATAATGAAGGGATTGCCCACACCTGTCCATGAAATAGCCTTGCAGTCAACTGTCCAATTACTTTTGGTCCCTTTAAAAACCCATGGGTTTAATTTAATGTTACTGAGTCATGTAGCATCAACAAACAGAAGTACCTTATGAATAAGGGTTATTTTGGGGAACTGCAGTTTCCCAATCTGCCCTGAAAAAATGGTAATCCTTATTTACATCTCTTTGGACCTGGTTTGGACCTACATTTTAGATAACCTGTGGTATAACCTGTGAAAAATAATTATAGTGTGACCAGAATTTTAAAATGAATCTCCTCACCAAGAAAGCCTGAAAAAGAGAAACTGTTTATAACTTCTTATAGGTTAAGGGCTTTAAAGGTGTCTACAACCATACTGACCTCAGCTAATGATTGGCCTCTCTGTTAAAGTATTCAAATCTGCTATAATTGAACACAATATGTGTGTACAGATTACTATACCCAGGAAGGCTCAAACTTTACTCTTGGATGTAAACCCAGGGAATGCAGGGACTAGTGGGATATCTGGTTTGATATGAACAAACTAACAAACATATAACCCTTAGGATCATACGATACCAAAACAAGATTTTGTGGAGTTTGTAACATTTAAATGTATCTTCTGTAGTGGTTAATTTGTCAGTTTATTTAGCTTGGGAAGTTTCTTTTTCCAACAATAATCAGAAATTAGTATTTAGTATTACAAATATGTCTTATTATTGCACATTTTGCCTTTGCTGTCTCATGAGATCGCAGTATTCACTAAATAAGCTGATCAAAACATTACATTTGATTTTAAGCATAGAAAGTACAGGGGTTAGACAATGAAACTGAAACACCTGTCATTGTAGTGTGGGAGGTTTCATGGCAAAATTGTACCAGCCTGGTGACCAATCTTCATTAATTGCACATTGAACCAGTAAGAGCAGAGTGTGAAGGTTCAATTAGCAGGTAAGAGCACAGTTTTGCTCAAAATATTGCAACGAACACAACATTATGGCTGACACACCAGAGTTCAAAAGAGGACATATTGTTGGTGTATGTCTTGCTGGCGCATCTGTGACCAAGACAGCAAGTCTTTGTGATGTATGAAGAGCCACGGCATCCAAGGTAATGTCAGCATACCACCAAGGATGAACCACATCCAACAGGATTAACTGTGGACGCAAGAGGAAGCTGTCTGAAAGGGATGTTCGGGTGCTAACCTGGATTGTATCCAAAAAATGTCATTCTCAAGATGACTTGACGCTGTATTGGCTGCAAAAGGAGGCCCTAGTACACCATACTAATAAATTATTGTAAAACCAGGTGTTTCAGTTTCTTTGTCTAACCCCTGTAGATGCCTTAGTCATGTAGCCCTTCTCCCAGTCCATGCTTTTGCAATGGCAACAACTTGCAGACATTCAAAAACCTGAGGGCACATCATATAAAACAGACTTCACTTGGTTCTAGCTCATAGCCACATTGGATGCAGAAGGGATTTCATAACCTACACAGTGCCTTCAAGGCTTCAGCACCTTGCTAAAGTGTTCACCACCCTTGGCTTTTTACCTATTTTGTTACATTACAACCTGTATTTAAATGTTTATCTTTTTATCTGAATTGTGATACTTTTGCACAAATTAAGTTGAAGTGAAATGAGACATACATAGAAAATTGGCATGTGCAAATGTATTCACCACCTTTGATATGAAGCCCTTAAATACTGCTACAATTACCTTCAGATATCACAGGTGTGCATCTGTCTAAGTGTCACATGATCTGTCAGTATATAGAATGCACTAAGAAAGTATTCACAGTGCTTCCCACATTATGTTACATCCTTATTCCAAAATGGATTAAATTCATTTTCCCCTTCAGAATTCTAAACACAGTATTCCATGACGACAAAGTGAGAAAAGTTTAAAATCTTTGCAAATTTATTAAAAATAATAATACAAATCCAATATGTACATAAGTATTCACAGCCTTTTCCATAAAACACAAAATTGAGGTTAGGTGCATCTTGTGTCCACTGATCAACCTTCAGATGTTTCTACAGCTTGATTGGTCATCTGTGGTATGTTCAGTTGTTTATATAAAGGTCTTATATATACAGCACCAACCTTGCAAGAAAACTAAGGAATTTTCTGTAGACCCCAGAAACAGGACTGAGGTAGAGGACAGAGGTAGATCTAGGGTACAGAAAAAAAATCTGCTGCATTAAAGGTCCCAATGAGAACAGTGGCCTCTATCATCCATAAAAGGAAGCAGTTTGGAACCACTTGGACTCTTCCTAGAGCTGACCCAAACTGAGTGATCATGGTACAAGGGCCTTAATTGGGGAAGTGACCAAGAACCCAATGGTCACTCTGGCAGAGCTCCAACATTGCTCTGTGGAGAAAGGAAAACCTTCCAGCACTCCACCAATCAGGCCCGTGTGACAGAGTGGCCCAAGGGAATTCACTCCTCACTAAACTATGACAGCCCATCTGGAGTTTGCCAAAAGGCACCTAAATTACTCTAAGACCATAAGAAACAAAATGTTCTGGTCTGATGAAATAAAGATTGAACTCAAAGCAAAGCGTCATGTCTGGAGGAAACAAGGCATTGACCATCACCATGATGTGGAGATGTTTTTCTGCAGCAGGAACTGGGAGACTATTCAGGGTTGAGGGAAAGACGACTGCAGCAATGTACTTGATGATAACCTGCTCAAGAGAACTCTGGACCTCAAAGGCAAGACTTGAACTTAAAAAACATCAAAAACATCTCTGGAGATATCTAAAAAATGGCTGTGCAGAGACACCCCCCATCCAATCTGACTGAGCTTGAGAGGGCCTGCAATGAAAAATGGGAGAAGTTTCCCCACGGCTGTGCCATGCTTGTAGCATTATACTCAAAAAGACTTGAGGCTGTAATCACTACCAAAGGTGCTTCAACAAAATATTGAGCAAAGGCTGTGAATACTTGAGTACATGTTATATTTTCACACACAACCTCTCACTTTGTCATCATGAGGTATTGTGTGTAGAGGTTTAAAGGACAAAATGAGTTGAATCCATTTTGGAATAAGGCTGTAACAACAAAAAAGTAAAGTGTAAAAAGTGAAGCATTGTGAATACTTTTTGGATGCATTGTACACACCTTTTCTGAAAGGCTGCATCTCTATCTCTCTCTCTCTCTCTCTCTCTCTCACACACACATTATATGTATTATATACATATGTATTATATACACATATCCATATATATATCCATATATATATATATATATATATATATATATATAAAATTTCGGATCATCCCTGGAGTGCCATTAAATCCATTATCATAAAATGGAAAAAACATGGTACCACAACTAACCTGACAGGAGAGGGTTGCCCACCAAAACTCTCAGACTGGGCAAAGGTGTCATTAATCAGAGAACCAGCACAGAGACCTGAAGGAGCTGCAGAGTTCCTTGTCCATACAATCAGAATAAGCTGTACACTCCACAGACCTGGGCTTTGTGGAAGAGTGCTCAGAAAAAAAATAGTTACAGACCAAATTAGGAAGGCTTGTTTTCAGTTTGGCAAAAGGCATGTGGGAGACCCTATGTCTGGTGTAAAACCAACACATCACCCCAAGAACACCATCAACACAGTGAAACGTGGTGGCGGCATCATGCTATGGGGATGATTACAGTAGCAGTGGGGAAACTGGGTCAGAGTCTAGTGGAAGCAGGATGGTGCTAAATACATATACTTTATATGTGTATTCTAACATGTTTTGTGTGTCAGTGATTTGAGTCTTGGGCAGAGGTTCACCTTCCAACAGAACAATGACCTAAAGCATAGTGCTAAAGCAGTACTCAAGTGGTTTCAGAGGAAATGTGCAAATGTATTAGAATTGCTGGGTCAGACTTGAAGATCGCTGTTCAACAGCCGAAACCTTGAAGGAACTGGAGTAGAGTGACTTATCCAAAGCAGCTTGCAGCAGTAACTGTAAGTACAAAACTAGGGGTGCACAGTTATACACACTGAAGTTTTATTTATTTTTTCCCCCCAATTTGGTGTTGTAAGGTAGGAAAACATGAAAAATGCCAAAATACTGTATGTATAAGCTGCCAGCCCAAATCCATTATTTGGAATATTTAGATTGTAGTTTTATAGATTTTTGATAGTCTGAGCAAAAATACACAAATACATAATTGTGCATGTTTGGATGTTGTCTGAAATGTAATCATAATCAAAATGTATCTCTTTCTGGATGCTCTGGCAGCACAAATTGAATTTCAAAATGTCTTTTGAGTCACTTGCATTGCAGCAAAGAATTAGCACATCAAATCCAGAGCGATGAAAGTGCAGAGGTCCAAGAAGAGGGCAAAAAGCTATGTAGCTAGTTTACTGACACATTTGTCGCTTCCACAACAAACCTTGTGTTAAGTTTGTGATGTCCAGAGACTTGCAAATAACAGTGCAGTCAGTCATCTGAACAGATCTAAGAAACCAATCGTTAAACCTGAATTTTGTTTGTAAATTTGTACATTATAATATACAATAATAACAATAATAATAATAATAATAATAATAATAATAATAATAACCATTGATAAACTTGAGATAAGGAGACTATTTTCATTAAGTGCTTTAGGACACAGTTTACTGTAGTGTTCCATTCAGCATGTTTCTCCACAAGGGAGAAACATTTTTCAACCATACAAAGAACTTAAGAATAAAAACTCTCAAGATCACTTTCATTGAGATTTCACTCAGTCACATAATGATGAGTAACAAAGCACAAGGCCAAATATCTAGGTTCAATTTTTAATGAATTAAATGTGAACTGAAAAATGTTAAGGACATAAAATATGACCATGATAGAAACTTCATTCTAGTTGCTTCTGATTTACTGAATGTTCCAATAACGACTGAAAGTCACAAAAAAAAAAAATACATTTTCAAACTCAAACTAGGGTCACATAGTAATGTTCAGCCTAAAGCCTACCACTACTGTTCTGTGTGTGACTTAGAATTATAGCACTGCTGTTGGTTAGCTAAACATTAAATAGCTTGTGAGAGACTGCTTTTGTAGTCTGCCTGATTTCCTGAGCTTCATTTGTTATAGTTGCCAAATTCAGCTGCTGTGGTGCCAGACATTTTATTTTGTGCA
This sequence comes from Acestrorhynchus altus, assembly GCA_034509495.1. NCBI lineage: Eukaryota > Metazoa > Chordata > Actinopteri > Characiformes > Acestrorhynchidae > Acestrorhynchus > Acestrorhynchus altus. Next base: position 22,874,686 of record CM067513.1, read on the forward strand.
TTAAGCATGATAGCTCAAATTTTGAGCATTTTATACATAAATCTGTATCAAAATACATCTGTGATTTTGTACATGAATTTTATACAAGACAAAAGAAAAAAGAAATAAGCAGAAACCTGCATATTCAAGATTTTTTTAATATTATGTATATTTTTCTGCTTTAGAAATCACTATTTCCTTTAATGACAAAACGTCCACTAGAGTAGTACTGATCATTTGCTTTTGCCCCATTAAATCACTGAATTACAATATTATACATATAATACAAAGCAGATTTTAATCTGAAACAATATTAAAATAAATGCTCAATAGATACAAAGTTTTTTAATCATTTCATACTTTTCCACCTTATACCAGTCTGTGAGTCCTTGCACACAAAATGTAAAGCCATTCTCTTCTAATAAACTATTAAGTGCAAACAAATTTCCTTAAAAAACCAACAAAAAACTATGATTGCAGCATCCAGCTTTTTCATATTCAAATTTCAAGACAGAGGATATTAAAGCCGAGTGCATCAAGGCCATCCCCAAACCTTTCTTCTTTTTTGTCTTTTTGTCCTTAATAGTAGTTACAAAACAGACAACCAAAATAAAATCAGTGCAAAGTTATTAATGGGAGAGAATCTATTCCATACAAAAGAGAAAAAACCCTCAGGAAAATGAATTTGGATGGAAGAAAGTCCTTGGATTCTCTTTGCCCATGGTATGAAACTCTGCCTCTGCCCCTGCCCCCCCAGTTTGACGCTTGTTTCCCAGCTATAGCTAAGCTCCAAATTCAGGAACAACAAATGGTGAAATGTGTGTGGGAAAAAAATACATAAATACATTTCTTAAAAAAAAAAAAAAAAACAAAAAAAAAAAAAAACACAGTTGTTGGGGGCACCACACCATTTCCATCTTTGCACAGTATTATTAAGTCCACCATGCAAGTAGTTCATGTGAGGCAACCAATTACTTAAAAAAAAAAAAAAAAAAAAAAATTATATATATATATGGTGGTGGGGAGAGAGATATTAAATGAAGATGAAGTGAGGAGCAGCGCAGGGCTGTTTATGTGACAGCGGTGTGATGCAGGGTTCTTAGCAGCAGAAACATTGTGGCTATACTACTGTTCCACTGGGAGAGCTGGCTTGGTTTTGGGATGACAATAATCCCTGAAAAGAAAGACAAAAATTTATTTGGGAGCATTCGCAAACTTGAAAAACATTTCTATACAAATACAAAAAAGAAAACAAAAACATTCTACAAACTGATTTCCAAAGCACCATTATTGAAAATAATTTTCACATTCAAAATATTTAATGTAACCTATAAATATCAACACCATCTTTTTAAGTAGTCCAATTGGGAATTGTACAGGCAAAAGATATACTTACACTGGCATGTTTGGTCACAGTAAAGAATCTAACCAAAAATATTTAGCGCAGCATGCAATTGAAAAGTTTGGCAATATGGTTATTCTGGCAAATAATATTCCTGTGAATTTAAATATTTCAGATTTTTATGACACTGTTATGACACTGACACATGATCTTGTCAAAGTCTGCCACATGGCAAAGCAGAATTTAATTTCTGGTGCTTTGAATGCAGTACAAAAATCACTTGTGAATTAAAAAAGGAGAAAGAAACTAACAATTATTGGTAACACTTTACATTACAGATTGATAAGTAAATATTGACATGGTAATAGAGGTTTGTATTTATCCATTAAGTAAATTTAAATTTTATAGTTGTCACTCAATAATAATAGCAGAAATAAGTTGATAAAACAATTAAATGTTGCAAACAAACTGTATATACCCAATTTATTTGCATGTTTCCTAGTAATTAATCAATAAAAAATGTAATCACTGTAGTGGTAGTTGGTAATAAAATGGTAAATATCATCATAAGTTGTATTTATCTAAAACATATCTGCATGTCTTATAATCATTAATAAGTGGAAAAAAAAAAGTAAATCACTATTAGTAGTCAATAGTAAAATTGTTATAGTTCATAATAAGTTGAATATAACCATGAACCATTGATAATGAAATGAGAAAATACAATACACATACCCATACATATTACAGTTAACATAACCAAGTGTAATACTGAACAATGACATTTTTTTGCTAGTCATTTATAGGAATGAGGTGTCAGACATTAAATAACCCCCCCAATTTCTTTTTCATTTTATAATTCTGAGTTATTCGTTTTGCTTCTACATGAATGAAATGAAATGATGCTGTAAAATGCAAACTTGCTTCTTTCCATTATTTTTTCACTTATTCCAGCTCACATCAGAAACACCAGATTTAATTTTATTTAAATTTATTATTTATTTAAATAAATTATTTATTTATTTTATTATAATTTATTATTAACTAGGAAACCTGCTAATAAATATTTAGTAAATACAATAGTATTTCATCAATTTATTAAAAAGTTATTACTACAACTACTACTATCTTATTAAATTGTAATAGCTAAAAAATAATTATGTAATTATTAGGTAAATTTGGTATTTACTTGTTACCTCTACAATTAATGATTTGTTTTAAATGTTATTTTTCTATTTTTATAAAACCCTAACATTTGTGTTCTTTAAGTCAATGTTATTAAAACACAGTTACATAATTATTGACTATACCTTTGTATAGTCAAATTAATAGAGTTTGGTACATAGAAGAGACATGCCACAAACCTGAAGCACAGATGTCTCTTTACTAAGAATGAACAATACAAAAACTTGGACAAAAAAAAATAAAAATAAAAAAAATAAACATACTAATGATAGTCAAAGCTGGTTAGGTGGTAAAATTATAGCTACTTAAGGAGAAAATGGTGTTGATAGAAATTTGTTAATCAAACCTCATTTTCAAAACTCATTTTCCTGTGGCAGTGTCCATGGAAGACTAACTCAATCTGAGTGAGGAATTCAAAGGAGGGTAAATAAGCGGGCAATGTACTAGACTAATAACTAACACTAGGCTCCCTCTGCTCCACACACTTCCTTAAGAAAAAAAAAAAACCTGTACCATCAATTATTCTTTAGATATAACAGAATGAATAATATTAAAACATGTGATTAACAAAGAACTATTATGTTTGATTTGACTAAAGAGAAGCCAGAAAATATTGGTAATAAATGGTAATTCTGTCAACTGGGCTACTTTGTTTTAACAGCCATTTTCTGTTATCCCTGCAACACAAAATTACTGTTCATTTATATATATAAAAAAAATTAATAACAGAAAAATTGTCTTAAATTAACAAACATTAACTGTGCTAGCCTTCTTTAATTTGTGAATAAAATGTCAAAAGCCTTTATATTCTCAAAAGGTAGAATAGTGGGCTATTCATGTAAAAGCTGTAAATTGGAGAAAAAACAAACAAACAAACAAAAATTCTTAATAAAAGTAGCTTAATTCACATGAACAGCAGTCTTTTTCAGAAAAGCAACATTATTCTCACAACAGAAAACAGACACCAAATGTTAGATGACCAAATAAATCAGAGAAAAAAATATTATTGTAATGTTATTTTATTATTTGTGTCAATTTGAATGTTTCAGATAGAAGTTATTTAGTTATTAATTGGTTATTACATACCATATTCATATGCATAATCTATTTATCAAAAATACTTTCATTACTTTTTTATTATCTTATCTTTTAGCTATTACACTGTTTTCATATATGACATTACTGTATTACTCAACCTCACTAACAGTGAGGTCATTACCACAAACATCTTAATTTTCCTGAAAGAACCCTCCCAAAGGGATCAGTGAAGTTCTATCTATCAAATGTCAATGTATTTAAATATTTCATTACTAAGAGGAAATTTAGTAATTTAAAATGTCACATAAAATCAGGCCACTGGTTATGGTAATAAGAGCTAATTTTAAGCATAAAATGATCTAATGAAACATTTACAGTATTCCTTTACTTTTAATAAACATTATAATATTTAAAGATTTCAAACTATCAATATAATATTTTATATATATGGGTGCATCTTTAAGAATTAGCAATTTCCCTCTGGGATTAATAAAGTAATTCTGATATCTGATCTGAGTAAGAATGGCATATGTACTAGTAAAGCATACAATAAATCCTGTAACAAGTATCTACTGATACTTTATTTTACTTACTTGTTGACTTATGACTGTCCTTCATGCAAATTAATTTATGTAAGAAAATACCACAGTTAGGAACTCTATATCATCAATATTAATATTCTCAAAAAATATATATTGATCAGAGCAGCAAAGTTTTAGGGATAAACTGCAGTCTTATATAAATATATGCATCTTCCTTTTCTTTTAGGCAACATGCAATTTCTTGCACTGTGGCATTAATGTATGTATTAGCATAGACCATACCATTAAAAATTAATATTTTGCAATGTTTGCAGATCCAGGTTTCATGAATTCAAGTTAAAAGCTCATGACTCAAAACAGCTCATGACAGTGATGTGTAATTACACTTTAAGAAATTCCATCCCTGTTTACCTGGCAGGGGAGAAAAAAAATAGTCATTCAAACTTACTAACCAGATACTACTACAGATATAGGCAAGGTACCTTTACTGTTAACAAGATGGGTGTGGTATTTTGAGTGTAGAGGAAGGCCAAATTTGCAGGCATTTTAGATTCAAAAAGAACTTACCACTTTGCCAGGCCTCGCCCATGTGCAAATAAATCCCTCCTGACAAGCGGTGACTATACAGTCCTCTAGAAAGATGAGAACAGTGAGTCTCTCGTGTGCTATTTTTTTGCAGATGAGTGGCTCAAGCAGGGGTACATCCTCCATGCGTGGGCACAGCAGAGTGCCCAATGTCTTGGCTGGGTCCGTTTTGGTTTTGGTGAGCAAGTTGAGCTTGTCACTGCTCTTGCTGCTGATGTGGCCCATGCTGTGGTTGCGCTTGTGGTCCTTTTCATGGTGACGGTCTTTACGGTCGTGCAGCGAGAGTGTGGCAAACTTGCTCACACCTGAAGCAATGGCATTGTCCATCACGCTGCTTTTGCTGCTGTTGCCAGTGGTGGCAGCTGCTGAGTGTGGTAGGCTGTTGGAGCGTGGCAGCGGTGTCGGCAGTGAGTTCCCTGGCGTGTTTGTGCCACTGTTGTTGCTGCCATTCGTGCTGGGATTATTTGTCGTTGTGACAACAGTGTTGCTCCCACCTCCTCCACTTCCTGTGGCTGGGGGACTGGTAGCATTCATGACATTGGTATGGGTCCTGGTTCGAGACAAGGGGAGGTGGGGAAACAGGATGTCCTCTGTAAGGTCCCACAGGCACAGTTGTGTGTCTTGACCCACAGAGCCAAAGCGGTAGGTGACACTGACTGGTCGGCTGTCTGTGGAGTTGCGTTTGGAGAGACGAGACTGTGTGCTGTTTGCCCGGTCACGGCTGAAGTGGATCTGATCCTGGAAGTCCTCATCACTCCCACTGAACTCCATGGGGTCATTCTCCTCCACACTGGTGGTATAGTGGTCAAAAGCCACCACACTCACCCACGATTTGTGACCGTGGCCCCTTGCTATGACTCGACAATCCACAAAGGACCACACGGTCACTAGATCGTCTTCCCCGCCTGCAACAATGTACTTCCCATCTGGGCTCCAACAGACACACAGCAGTCCCCCAAAGTAGCTTTTCATTGTCCCATGCAACTCCACAGCATCAAAGTTAAACACGCGAAGGAAACCATCCTGGCTAACACAGGCCAAAAACTTCCCATCTGGGGAAAAGGCAAATTCGTTCAGTGCCCCCTCACCTACCATCCACTTCAGCAGAGGGTTGCGCGTGGATTTGCTCTTGCATGTGTGCACAGCATAGTTCTCGCCCTGCTTGAGCAGCTGGTAGTGAGGGGCTGTTGTGCCACATGTATGCTCCACATTATACAAGTACATGTTTCCACTGGAATGAGCTACAAGGAAGAGACTCTCAGAGCCTGGCACCCATTTTACACAAGTCACTCTAGATTTATCTATTAGTCTCTGAGAAAGTGGTTTTACGAATGGTGGTGGAAGAGAAAAAAGGAAAGGGGGGAGAAAAAACATCTGTTAGATAAAATTAACAATAACAGTTCATTTTGAAGTTACAGTGTTGTGAAAGTGTATAATAAAATTCATTTTTGTGATTATTGTGTCTTGTATGTATGGCTTTAGATGTGAAAGTGTTAATCCCTCTCAGGTAATGCATCTTAATTGAAGATTTAATTAGAATTATTGATCAGTACTAGGGAGCCTGAGAGGTAATTCAGACACCCAGCTTTACTTTTGGGCACCACACAGGTTGTCCAGTCAGGCCAATTCTGCCACAGAAAAGACATTCATGACCTCACAAAATGGATGTGGGTGCGAATTAGTCAGTTAAAGGGTACAAAGCCACTTATAAGGATCAAGGGTTTACCTAACTACAATCAGAACTAGTGTCCAAATGGAGAATAGAAGCAGTGACTGAAACAGTAGGAATATTACTGCTTTAAGCAGTGGAGGAAATGTTGTACCATGTAAATGTACTGCTCTGACACTGTGGAAAGACTTTTGTAGCCTTAAAATAACAAAATATAGATCAATTTAATAATGGGATACCTAATTAGTCTAGTACACAGTGGGGAAATTGGGGAAAATTATATGTGCATGATTTCAATTCATTAAACTTTTTTTGTAAAAATTCAGTGAGTTTTACTGTACCAGCTCTCCAGTCTGTTTGCACACTAGAAAAAGTCAGATTCGCCAACATTAGCTGGTTTTGCTAAGGCCGGGGAAACAAGCGATGCCATCACTGGGGACAGGAGTGATATTGTTGCCAAGGGAGAAAGTTGCCAGGATAGCATTAGCACACTATGAAGTGGGTTAGCAAAGTGTTTCTATGATTGCTGCTGCTAAATCACAAGTTGTAATTATTTAAAAACGTCACAACAGGACAAAATAATACTAAGTAATATGAAACAACAGAGTATAAACACAGAACCAGAGAACTAAGACCAGAGAACTAACAAATATTTACTAAATGAATTGAAATTGTGCACATATTTCTTTAAAATGTCCACAGACAATTCACCTAGTTAATACTACATGACAATTGGTTTTAATGACCCTTCACTGTGAATGAAATAAGTCATGTATTTTAACAGTTTTAGTGGTATGGCACTTGTATCTTTAGTGTCAATAAAACATTTTTATGATTTCTAATTTTTTTTTTATATAATTATCCATTTTAATCAAAAGTAATGATGTGATGTTAACTGGAACAGGGTTTAAGGTCAGCCAGATATTTTAGCCATTAAAAGATGTTGATCATTTTAAATTACAAAAACAAGTGATTTTAAATATTAAATCAATGTCTTGTGCTCTAAAAATGTCTCACATATTTTGGCAAGTTAACATAATTTACAACATATTGTGCTAAATACTGTTACTTCTCAATAAAATATCTCCAAAACAACTAGGTTTAATTTATAGAATATTTAACCATATATAACTAATTCACACCCTTAGTCTAAAATATGCATAAACACAGGAATTGACAGACAGGTCAAACACTGTAACAAAACTACATACAGCATATTATGTAAGCCATAACATCAGCACCACCTGCCTGGGTATACCAGTTTTAGTCATACCATGGAATGAATACTGATGGTTAAACCTACCATGTACTTTTGATCTGTATATCAAAACTGATACTGAAAACAAATGCAAGCAAATAGACAATCTAACCAATTTCACAATCCAAATCAATTCATTTTTGGATAAATATACCAGTCAATTACATTTATTTACTACTTGCATTGAATTTTTTTTGTCAAGTATGTAGAGAGTGGAGAGTAAAAAAATCACTGAACACAAACTACATGACAAACTCTTGAATTGTGAATCTTGAATCCACAGTGGGGAAAATAACCTACACTGCTGTTGATTTTCCAAGTTTTCCCACCTAGAAACAATGGATAGGTCTAATTTTATTGTAGGTACACTTCAACTGTTAGAGAGAATCTAAAAAAAATCCAGAAAATCAGATTGTATGATTTTAAAACAATTCATTTGCATTTTATTGTATGAAATAAGTATGATATAATAGATAAACAGAACTTAATATTTGGTACAGAAAGCTTTGTTTGAAATTACAGAGGTCAGACATTTCCTTGACCAAGTTTGCACACACTGCAGCAGGGATATTGACCCACTTCTCCATGTAGATCTTCTCAAGTCCTTGCTAGGCCACTCCAGGACCTTGAAATGCTTCTTATGGAGCCATTCCTTAGTTGGGGAGTCCTGGCTATGTGTTTCAGATCATGGTCGTGCTTGAAGTCCCAAAACCCATCTTCAATTTGCTTACTAAGCGAGGTTGATAGCCAAAATCTCCAGATACATGGCCCAATCCATTCTCCCTTCAATATGGTGCAGACTTCATGTGTTCTTTGCAGAAAAGCACCCCAAAGTATGATGTTTCCAGACCCATGCTTCACGATGGGGATGGTGTTCTTGGTGTTCTTCCTCCAACATGGCGCATTGAAACAAAAATTTATTTTATTTTATTTTTTTTTTTTTTTAATTTATTTTATTTATTTTTACTGCAGTAATTGCGTGCCCTGCAAAGAATTTAATTCATGACAGCATAGTATGTTACTACAGGTTAATCTCTGAGACTGGTCCCAACTCTCTTCAAGTCATTGACAAGGTCCTTCAATGTAGTTTTGGGCTGATTTCAGAATCATCATTGACACAGGATCTTGCATGGAGACACCTTGACAGTCACCTTGTGTTTCTTCTTTTTTTTTTTTTTTTTTATAACTGTGCCAACAGTTGTTGCCTTCTCACCAAGCTGCTTGCCTATTGTCCTGTAGCCCATCCCAACCTTGTGCAGGTTTACAATTTTGTCCCTGGTGTCCTGGTGCAATTATTACAGGTAATGAGTGCAGAATAGGAGGCCTTCTTAAATAAAAACTAACAGGTATGTGAGGGCCATAATCCTTGCTGGTTGGTAGGTAATCAAATACTTATTTAATGCAATTAAATTACAGACCTCTCCATTCTTTGTAGGTGGGAAAACCTGCAAAATCAGCAGTGTATCAAATACTTATTTTCCCCACTGTATAATAAAATTAACCATTAGATGAATACTTCAAAACAAGCTTCAACTAATGGTCAGCTTTTTTATTTTGAAAAGGGAAACTTCTTACATATACACATGAACAAATGTTTGTGGACACTTCTTCTAATGAAGGCATTCAGCTACTTCAAGCTTCCATTGCAGTTGATACAATCTAATTTTCAATATGAATGACATAAAAGCCAAAGAAAAAATTTACATCTTTTACCCCAACAGTGATTGTCATTCAATTTCATTCTGCACTTTTTTTGTTCCATACCACAGTATTATGGTATGTCAGTGCAGACCATAAATCATATTTTAAATGTATATTAAATCATCTGTAATACTGTACAACAATATATCTATAATGTCTGTAGAGATCCATTGAAGTAGGTCACCCTTGTACTACCAATAGATCTGAAAATTTGAGGCATGGTCTCAATAAACCTGCTTTTCCAAAATACATTCACAAATGGAGTATTTATTTGCTCCCTAACTTACAGATGCTAATGTTATGGTTTTATACTGCACAAAATATACAGACACTTTTCCACTACATTGTAGATGTCTCAGATCTTAACTAACTTGTTAGGTCTTGGCTTGTTCACAGCCATAAGCAAAGTACGCTTGGTCAGCAGTTTCCTCCCCTGTGGTGGGGGTGAATAATTGGCAGTTATTCCTCCCTCAAAATAGATAAGGTGCTTTTGAGCAAGGCACTAAATCCCCCATTTGTTCCCAGGATACTCATGATGAAATCTGGTATTCAATATAATGGTGATAAAAGGAACTCAAATGAAAGCCTCTTATGCACCTTATGCATAATAACACTGGGGCAAATCCCTGACCGTCATTATCATCAATTATGGAAATATGGTGATATGGCATCTGCACATCACAAAGATGGCTGCACCCACTGAAAAGATCAAAGGTGACTTGATATAAAAAATAAATAAAATGATTTTTTTAATCACAATATGTACTAGCACTTGAACCACAAGCATCCCGGAGCACTTTTTCACTTGTAGTTGTTGACTTTTAAGATTGTTTCTTCACTGCTCCAAAAGTCATTTCCAGCCTTTTGACATTTTTCTGTTTACTTTAATAACTGTGTACAAATGCCAGTAATTACATTACATACACATTACCCTTGAGATTAAATAATATTTTATTTATTTAAACTTTACAGAAATCCTGCAAATAACGACTGGGGTTATGCATAGGGCCCACCCCTTTCCCAATCTAAAGTTTATCTAAAGTCGCTGTGGCCATTCATGATCCGATCAGCAACATTTTCATTTCCACCTGTCTTTACCCAATATTGTAAACATGCTCCTACTCCAAACCACTAAAGAAACCTTCATGATCTGATCAGCAACCTTCCCTAGTAGGTTGATGAGATGCTACATCTAACAGTCATACATTTGACCCTGCCCATTCATTTTACCTACACTCCAATCACTTCCTTGCAAGCCCTTCACGGGGGTCTTCAGGTAAGTGTATAGGTTAGTTTTTAAGTCTAGTATTTAAGTAAAAATATTGATGATCAATTTCATATAAAGGATTCCTATGACATACAGTGATTAAATAAACCCGCCAGAGCAATTTGAACATAGGATATATTTTTTTTTGATCAGACAACTGATCATATCTGACCAGGGATGCCCAAACGTTTGCATGTCACTGTACAAGACACTTGCTGCAGAAATGTTTCACACTTACTTCTTCATTGAAGAGCTTGCTTGTCTCCTTCTTGATAGGGTCAATGAGCTGCACCTGGCCAGCTGAGAAACCCACCAACAGAGATACACTCTCAGCCGTGGCAGTAAGGTGGTTAAAGTCATGGCAGGTAGGCTGCGTTCCCTTGTATATCCTCTTGTCTATTGGCTTGCTTAGGTCTGCTGCCTATGAGTCATGTAAAAAAAATGAATAAAGTAATTGTTGCCTCCTCAAAAACCTTTCCTAGAACAAAGCTCAAATTTAAGAACTGTATCCAGACCTAAAAACAAAATTATTAAATGACAATAAGTGTAACGCACATTAAAACCTGTAAAGACACTTGAAATGCAGAAAGAGTCATTCGATCTATTTTGTTGATTCAAAGTGAAAGGAAACATGAGCCTATACACGGCAGAAAGAATTGGGACAAAAGTGGTGGTAATTCCCTATAGGCTGGAATAGGCAGAAAAATGGCATGGTGCTGCTAGGCTAGGTAAATGCTTTTCTTTAGAGGAAGCATTAATTAATGGTGCCATTTACAATGGATATTTTCATTAAACAGGAAAAATGAGCCACATTCCCTGACTTGTGCATGTACATATTCATGAAGTAGAATCCCAGTTTATGGCCAAATGTTTGTGGACACCCCATCTAATGAATACATTCAGGTACTTTAGGTTGGACCCACAGATGTGTAAATGTACACACATTGCTTGTCTAGTCCCTGTAGAGCAGAGCTCACCAATCCTTCTAAACAATACACTGACCATAAAAATGCTGTGGTTAAAGATGATAAACAGTGCATCTGGAAAGTATTCACAGTGCTTCACTTTTTGTTAAGTTACAGTATTATTTAAGAATGGATTCAATTAATTTTTCCTCTCAGACTTCTAAACACAATACCCCACAATGACAAAGTGATAAGTTAGTTTGAAATCCTGGCAAATGTATTCAAAATTAAACATAAAATATAACGTACATAAGTATTCATGGCCTCTACTCAATACTTTGTTGAAGCACCATTGGCAGCAAATATAGCCTCAAGTCTTTTGAGTATAATGCTATAAGCTTGGCATATGCCTGTTTTTGGGAAGTTTCTCCCATTCTTCTTTGCAGAACCTCTCAAGCTCCATCAAATAGATAGGGTGCAAAGCTTTTTTTAGGTATCTCCAGAGATGTTCAATCAGGTTCAAGTCTGGGCTCTGGCTGGGCCACTCAAGGACATTCACAGAGTTGTTCCGACACCACTCCTATGTCTTTGTACATCACGGCACTCATCTTTCCCCTCAACCCTGACTTGTCTTCCAGCTCCTGATACAAAAAACATCCCCAAAGCATGATGCTGCCACCACTATGCTTCACTGCAGGAAGCGTATTGGCTAGGTGATGAGCCTGGTTTCCTCCAGATATGCTTGGCATTTAGTCCAAAAAATTCAATCTTTTTTTCTCTCATGGTCTGAGAGTCCTTTATGTGCCTTTTGGCAAACTCTAGACATTTGTTATGTGCCTTTTATTGAGTAGTGGCTTCTGTCTGGCCACTCTACCATACAGACCGGAGTACTGCAGAAATAGTTGTCATTCTTGATGTTTCTCCTCTCTCCATAGAGAATTGTTGAAACTCTGTCAGAGTGACCACTGAGTTCTTGATCACCTCCCTGACCAAGGCCCTCCTATAACGATCACTCAGTTTGGCTGGGTGGCTAGTTCTAGGAAGAGTACCGTGGTTCCAAACTTCTTACTTTTACGGATGGAGGTCACTGGGTGCTTCAATGCAGCAGTAATGGGTTTTTTTTTAAACCTTCCATGTCTCAATACAATCCTGTCTCAGACGTCTACAGAACATTCCTTAGATTTCATGGCTTGGTTTGTACTGTGACTGTGATTATATAAAATGGTTATATACATTTCAAAATTATATCCAATCTGAATTTACTCTAATCAAGCTGTAAAAACATCAAGATGGACCTGAGCTCAATTTTGAGTGTCATGGGAAAGGCTATGCATATTTATGTACATGTACATTTTTTTGTGAATTTATTTTTTATAAAATTTACAAATATTTCAAACAAACTTCCCTCACTTTGTGGTGTATTGTGTAGAGTATTGAGGGGAAAATGAATTTAATCCATTTTAGAATAAGGCCGTAACAAAATATTCAAAATTGTATGGATGCCCTGTACAACAGAGCTCAGATGTCTAGGTTAATCCTAGTGTTCTCATGGTCAAAAAGAATTGGGATCTATAGTTTCCCTTGCTCAGGAGTACTCATGTTTAGGACAAAAATTAAAGCAGAGGAACAAAAGCAGACAAGGAGCAGAGCAGAGCAAAAACAAAAATTGCACCATCCTGTGACCTTGTTCAAAGCTGCAGCAAATATGTGTCATATGATCTTGCCATCTCTCAGAATCAGCTAAATTATCGACCAACCAGAGCCAATTAGTGAGAACATGACTGATTTAGTGGTAGAATGTAAAATGTTACACTACTGCTATCTGTGATGAGTAAACGTAATCTATCATATCAACACTGAAAATACATCAACAAAATTATAGGCCAACAATTTCTATTTTTGGTTTGAAAACACTTAATAAATGCTTTCCGTTTATACCAGTAATATTAAGGAATATGTTATAATATGCAATTCTTGCATGCATGTGGTCAGTCGTTTCTGGCTTCAGTCAGCTCCATTCAGTGTTGCAGTTCGACCTGGTTGAGAAAGAGATTACAAAATGATTCCACTCAAGGTCTGGAGAGTATGGGATTACTGAAACTAAATTTTTTGTGGACAATAAATTGTCTTGAAAATATTATCCACAATAGGATAATAGCATAATATTGCCACTTTACTTTCTTAAAGAGAAATACACTTTTGAGAATTACAAATATTCAAACATTCCAATATATAAAATATCCTGTTTATATAAAATAAAAATAAGTACTGACAAGTTGTGCTAGCTTGAGGAAGTGTGCTTCCATAGAGTGTATCTAAATGTAAAGCTGCCTGAAGAAAACTGTAGGTAGGCTATTTTGATAGGCTATCAGCAGCATACCAGAAATGCTCCCAACAGAAGTATAGGATGTGAACCTAAATCACAAAGCGTAAAAACAAGGTAATTGAAGTGATACATTTTTAAAAGACTTTTTTATAACTAATGCTATATTCCACCCAAGTAAAACAGAATTATCAGCAAAAACAGGAAAACACTAAAAGTTGTGGGTCAGTGCAAGCATAATGTCACTAAGATGCACACCTTGACATAATATCATGGTCATCAAAATGCTTGAGGTTATGCCCATTTATTGTATGATAAGTCAATATCAATTATTGGGACAGGCCTACTGAGTAACACAAAGTTGGTTTGAATATTGGGCATAGTTCTGATGGTAGACCAGAGACCCCAATGTGATGCAGCACCTCCCAAGGGATCAATAAAGTTCTATCCTATCCTATCCACCTGTGGGAACCTCAAAACCAAAAAAATAAATTACCAGTACCAAAGAGCAGAACCATGCAACTACAGCTAATCTCAATAATTAAATTGTTAACTAATCTAAATAATTATAAATTTTTCATAATGCAATGTGTTCCCTAACCTTAACCCTTCATATTGCCAACACTATATACATATGAATTATACTGCAGTTATTATGTAAACTGCACCCAACATCTCCCCAATTTCATTAGTGTTGATCTTAGAACATCTGGCTGGGGTGATCTGGCCTTTTGGCTTAATGAATTATGCTGTGATTTTAAGCATTTTTTATGTGGTTCGTGTGGGAGATTCCCAGTCTGCACAACTACAGTGGGTGAAATAAGTATTGAACATGTCACCATTTTTCTCAGGAAATATATTTCTGGTGCTATTGACATGAAATTTTCACCAGATGTTGGTAACAATCCATGTAATTCATACATACAAAGAAATCAAATCATAGATGTCCAGAAATTATGAAGAAGTTATGTGGAATAATGTGGAATGGCACAGGGAAAAAGTATTGACCATGTGAAGAAATGGAGGTGCAAAAAGGCATGGAAATCCAAGACACCAGCTGAACTCTCTCAGCAATTAGAAAGCAATTCTGCCTCTTGTCAGTGCAAATTAATATCAGCTGGTTCAGTCCAAAATGAAGGCCTGGTATCACACAAGAAACATCTCAAGATGGGTAAAAGTAAAGAGCTCTCTCAAGACCTTTGCAAACTTATTGTTGCAAACCATAATGATGGCATTGGTTACAAAAGGATTTCTAAACTTCTGAATGTTCCAGTGAGCACTGTTGGGGCCATAATTCGAAAGCGGAAAGAACATCAATCCACCATAAACCGACAATGACTAGGTGCTCCTTGCAAGATTCCTGACAGAGGAGTGAAAAGAATTATCAGAAGAGTTGTTCAAGAGCCAAGGACCACTTGTGGAGAGCTTCAAGAAAGACCTGGAATTAGCAGGTACAATTGTTTGAAAGAAAACAGTAATTAATGCATTTAACCGCAATTGGCCTGTGTGCATGCTCACCATGCAAGACTCCATTGCTGAAGAAAAAGCATGTTGTAGCTCAAGTTTGCTGCACAACATTTAGACAAGCCTGTGAAATACTGGGAGAATATGCCATAATATACATCATGTTTGGAGGTCAAATGGCACTGCACATCACCCCAAAAACACCATACCAACAGTGAATTTTGGAGGTGGGACATCATGGCGTGGGTCTGTGTTTCAGCATATGGTACTGGCAAACTTCAAATATGCTTCAAAAATGTGTGGAGACATTCTGGATAAAAATCTACTGCCATCTACCAGAATGATGAAGATGAAACGTGGATGGACATTTCAGCAAGACAATGACCCCAAACACACAGCCAAGGAAACTCTCATATGGTTTCAGAGAAAGAAAATAAAGCTGCTAGAATGGCCCAGCCAATCACCTGACTTGAATCCAACAGAAAATCTATGGAAAGAACTAAAGATCAGAGTTCATAGAAGAGGCCCACGAAATCTTCAAGATTTGAAGACTGTTGGTGTGGAAGAATGGGCCAAAATCACACCTGAGCAATGCATGCGACTAGTTTCTCCATACAGGAGGCATCTTGAAGCTGTCATTGCCAACAAAGGTTTTTATACAAAGTATTAAATACATTTCAGTAAGCGTGTTCAACACTTTTTCCCTGTGCCATTTCACATTATTACACAACTTCATTTCTGGACATCTATGGTTTGATTTCTTTGTATGTATGGATTCGTTCGACTTTGTTACCGACATCTGGTGAAAATTTCATGTCAATAGCACCTCTAGAAATATATTTACTGAGAAAAATGGTGACGTGTTTAATACTTATTTCACCTGCTGTATGCGGTACTACACCAATAAGAGTACTCGGACATGACTCCTTACACTACTCTGAGCCACCTCTGTAAAATGAATCAACTAATGAATGAGATCAACATTCAGTTAAATTCAAAATTGAACATCTTGTGCTGAACTACTGACTAGTCGATATATTGATAGATATTAAATAGTAATTAGTGGCAGATTTAATCTGAATAGCATGAAATATATTTCAAGTGCAAAGTTTGTTAGACAACTATATTTTATCACCATGAAACACCATTACAATATCAACCAAAGTCTTTCAACATTCAGCTTGCTTCCTGTTATCTTGACTGTGTGCTTAGGGTCGGTTATCATCAAGGATGTCGCTGTACATCCCTGCAGTCATCTTTTCTCAGCATGGCAGGATGTCAAGGTCTAGGAAGAGTCCTAGTGGTTCCAAAAAGCCTCCATTTATGCAACCTTCAAAGCAGAAGGAAAGTTTCTGCACCCATCATCAGATCTGTATCTCCATTCAATCCTCTCTCAAAGGTCTACAGACAATTCCTTAGACTTCATGGATTGGTTTGTGCACTGACATGTACTGTCTAATATAGGACCTTATATAAACAAGTGCCTGCCTTTCCAAATCCTGTCTGATCAACAATTTACCACAGTTGTTCTCCTATCAAGATGTAGAAACATCTGAAGGATGATCAGTGGAAACAAGATGTACCTGAGCTCAATTTTGTGTGTTATGGCAAAGGCATGTTTCAAAGACTTCAAACAAACTTTTCATTGTCGTAAGGCTGTAACATAAAATGTGCAAAAAGTGAAGCTTTCTAGATGCACTGTATATTACAATAATAAGAAAAAGGGAAAAAAACTACTGGGCTGCAGAACAAATGATGTGACATTATGCATATTAAGTATGTAATCTGTATGTATCTGTGCAAAAACGATATGAATATCTTCGGTGGAAAGAAAGTAAGTCTTGGAGGGCATGAGATGAGTAAGTCCAGGACAGCGATCAGTTTCATGAGAATTCTCTTTTCCATCACCACCCCAAGGCTCTCCAGTCAGCATCCAGGAACAGAGCCAGGCTTCTTGATTAGTTTGTTGAGCTTCCTGGTGTCTCCAATTTTGATGCAGCCTCTCCAGCAGACTGCTACAAAAAAGACAGCACCCACAATAACAGACTGTAGAAAATGGCCAACATTTTGCTGCACACGTTGATGGACCTGAGCTTCCTCAAAAAGTAGATTCTGCTCATCCCTTTTTCTTCTCCTCAGTGTTGGCCCTCCATTCCAAATTGTTGTCAAGCAGGACACCTAAATATTTGTAAGTGGTTATAGACCTGATTGTGCTCTTCATCATTCCAAAGTCCACCACCATCTCCTTGGTGTTTTAAACACAGAAACAAATGTCATTTTTATTTAAAAATAATGTCAGAATAAAGTACCAAAAAAGTTCCATTAGGCACCAGTACCAGTATCTGTTCAAATTTGAATGGTAATGATCCTTAAACTGATTTACTTTGGTTTTATTTTATTGCTGCTACTTTAGAATATCAGTTACCAGCTTCAATAATCAATAAATTAACAGACTAATAAAATAGTCATATATGTTGCAACCATAGTCAGCAACAATGCTGAGGCATTCAAGCAACAATTAATTGATATTAAGTCCAAACTGTGCTAAGAAAACTTACTCTACATTATTACACAACCTCCAACAGTCTGCACTGGCGGGTTGGGTCTGTGGATTCAATCTGTTGGTGTCTGAGTTAACTGTGTGCCTCAGCAGAAACCGAGATTCTTCAGATCATTCTATGCTTCAGAGCAAGTAAGTTTACTGGCACTAACAAGGCTGACAACTATAAATGAACCGTTCAGTGTTTTTGGAGCAATACTGTTCAGCTGATTGAAATGTACTTTGGTTTTTGGAATTGACCACATAAAAACAGTATTTTCTATTCTGTGAATTGTTTTTGCAGAACTGCTATGTGTATAAGTGTTGAAGTTGTATACGTTGTTGGTAACCTACCCCTAACTCACCTAGGCTTGGAATATCTTAATTTATGATGTGTCATTTTTGGAAAACACTGAAAGCAATAACCCTAACTGATGAGGGTTGCCTAACCAAACCACAGCAATTGTAGTTTGTGTCACAGTAATGTACTGTACATTTCCTGTCTAAATTATGATGGCATTTAAAACTATGGACACTGTGCAAATTGTGTTCTGTGAGAAAATGATCACTACCACTTATTAAAATATAATGAGTCTCCTAAAATAAGCAATGCTGCCATACATTTCAGTGATATTGTTCTCATTTTAGCCAATTTATTTTAGCCAAAAGTATATTTTTATTTTATGTAAAGAATCACTGAGCTCCAATCCATTTATATTGTAGCATGTGATGGAGGTGCCAGTCATTCATGTTGCAACGTGAACCAGAGAACATGACTGTGACCATCCTCTACCACACAGTACCACCATCATTGAAATTAAGACTGATATTGCACTGTGTGGCAGAATAAAGTTGGTTTGTGCCAGAGGAGCACCGAGTCTGGCAAAGGTTTTCCACATCTAGCAAGAGAGGTCTTTAATGACAGAACTTCAGTAAACTTGTATTACTTTAAGGTGGTCTTTGGTCTCAAATAAAAACATAAATACACAAAAGCATGCCATTTCAAAAGCCATGTTAACCAACCTTTAGGATACTTCCAAGTCCTAACATTCATTGGACTCTCTTATAAACTCAAAAGTTCAAAACGTATTTAGTACTGCTGTAATTAATTAACTATTGTTCCCATATGCTTATACATTTCTGTATGCAAACTGTTCAGCAGTTTGATATTAAATATAAAACATTCAGTGTCAAATTCTTTTGGTTTGAAATTAAATGAAAAACGAATTGCCAATCAGTTACAAGCTCACTTCTTAAAAAATAAATGCATAGGAATTAACAATTTGTGTAGAATAAACTGTAATTGTAATATGCCACAATATATGGCTCTCCTGTACACTTACATCTGTCTGTCAAAGGGCCTGGCAGAGCACTGTACTGAGTCAGAAGCAGGTAAAACTTAAAATCTACACAATCCTCAATACATACAAACAGTAAACTGGTTTAAAGGACCAAATGCTTGTTGTAACAGATAAATCCTTATTTCTAAAAGAAACCATCAATATTTGGTTTAAACATGCAGCACTTCTATTTATATACATGTATAATCTTATTTTGTACTGTTGTATTGTTAGCTGATAGATACTGCTGTTTATGAAACAAGAAATAATGAGATGCAAATGGTGTTTGGACAGTGAAGTAATTTTACATTCACTTCCACAATAAGTCTCATTTAACATTTACACAGAAGCTCACTTAACTATGTAAGATCTGTAGAAACTCAGACACAGAACTTGGTGGACGTTGTTACATTCAGTCCTTCATATTTACACAGAAAAATCTGAGCTCACAGACTCCATACACATTCATAGTCCGTTCATAAACAAGCATCTGACTGTTTGACAGACAGACAGACTCACATTCACAACTGCGCACACACAGACAGACAGACAGACTCACATTCACAACTGCGCACACACAGACAGACAGACAGACTCACATTCACAACTGCGCACACACAGACAGACAGACTCACATTCACAACTACACACACACAGACAGACTCACATTCACAACTACACACACACACAGACAGACTCACATTCACAACTACACACACACTCACACGGTCTCACATTTACACTCACACCCACGGTCTCACATTTACACTCACACTGGGTTCTCCACCGCAGGTCGTGATAAACAAGCTGCAGTTGTTAGTACCCGTTATCTAGTTCACACTGAACGACCTGCTCAGCCTGAGCGCGGAGTTAATCTGCTGTGCAGGAGTGGCTTATTCTGACTCCTAAACCAGTCAGAGGGAATGGAGGTTTGGGTGGAGGGTTTGTAGGGTGTGCAGGTTTGTGGGATGAAGAGAAAGTGAAGGGAGCAGCGCGAGCGGCGCCGCTGACAGGTGAACCGTTAGGCCCAAACTGACAGCTGCGTTAGCGACCGACCGGGCTAACGTTAGCAGCTGTGGTAGCAGTAACGCGGAGGGAAACGCACTATTTAACCGCGACTTTCTCCGGATTCCGCACTTTCACTGCGCCTGCGAGTGACAGAACATAATAAGCGACGCACTGTTTACCTTTCGGACGCCTTTGTAGATGTAGAAATAGAGCTCCCGGCCCACATTGAAGCAGATTCGGTCGCCGTTGCCGGACTGGTCGTTTACGTTGACAAACGAGACTTTGACGGGGTTGGAGCCCTGCGAGTTGAAAGGCACCCGGTTGGGGCGGCTGTACTCGGAGTGCGTGAGGAGTTTGTAGGCGCCTTCTCGGGTCGTGAACTGAGTTTTGATCTCGTTCATCTCCTTCCCTCCTCCCTCCGCCGCCATCTTTGAAATTTGCATTCATCCTGAGCAGAGCCCGGATCTTACGCGCCACGCATGCGCAGTACCGATCACACGGGTTACTGCGCTCATTTAACGGAATTTAATAGAAAATCTACTAAAACTGTAAACATAAACTTTTATAAAAGTTTTCCAAATAACAACTATATTTAATTACAGATGAACGTTTTAAACACACAGAAAACATCCAACTGTTAACAAATGATTAATATCACAGAATATTTTCATCATAAGACAATTCTTTCCAAATTATACAAATAATATTATTACGAAATCAAGAGTTTAAAACTGTTTCATACCAACATGCTTATCATTACTGTTCTGTTTACTGTTCTTTACCTGTTAAAGCATCAGATATAATGTTTAATTAATCTGATTACTGCTGCTCTCGAGTGACACAACAAATTACTGAACTGTTATGTGTTTATTATAAGAGCTGAACTGTTATGTTTATTATCAGAGCTGAACTGTTATGTGTTTATTATCAGAGCTGAACTGTAATGTGTTTATTATCAAAGCTGAACTGTTATGTGTTTATTATCAGAGCTGTGTTTATTTAGAAAACCATGAGACCATTCGTCATAGTTACACAGTAAGAAATCTCATTCCAGCCTTCTGTCTCCTAATCATGTCTTAATATCTGAGTTTCAGGACTGCTCGGACTGTTTTATTTTCTCCAGATGGTGGAAATGAGCTTCCACACGACCATAATTTCAGGATAGAAAAACCGATGTCTGCAAATAATCAAATAAAAGTCTGTGTCTCAATGAAGACTAATGCTGAAGGTCTTTTAGAGGATTCAGGTCGTTTCCGACTGAAATCATGTCACACGTCGTACGTAGGAACCGAGTATGACTTGAGGAGCAAATGTAAGTTCGCCCTCAGTGATCCTCAAAGCTCCTTGTAATTCACCACCATGCCGAACAGAAAACCACGACGCCGTGAACAGACTACTACAGGTACCTGAAGCATCTTCACACATCTTTTAATTAACACCTATAAAGTTCTTCTGGAGATCTGAGTAATAATGTCAACACACCTCCTCACAGACAGAAGATACACAGACACCGTCGACAGGCTGGCACTTAAATATATGGTAGGTTTGCGGTGAATAAAGTACATTAATACACTTTTAGGAAAAAACAGGAGTTTATTGATTGTTTTATGTTGTGTCAGGAGATGTGTAAAGTGGATTCAAGTTCAGACTCTGAGTCAGACACAAGTCCACGATGTTCCGACTTCAGCAATCAGGTACAGAGTCTTTCAGGAAACAGTCCAAATGACACTGAAGTTTTATGGTTCTTGATTTTGAAGAAATGTTGAACGTTTTATGAGGAGAGACTTTTTTTTACACTACAAACAGGACATATCCCACCAGTTTGGTGTGTAGAACATGAGAAGCAGTGAAGATACATAACTAACATTCTGTTAGTTCACAGAAGAGGTCACCTATTCATTGCTGCTGTTTGAAGTGTGTGATTGAAGAAAGAGAAGAAGAAGAAGAAAAAGTCTTAGTTTGGTGAGTTCATTTATTTTTGCAAGTAAACAAAATGTTTTCATTCATGTTCTGTTTATAGTCATTGCAGTGCTGCACAGTTCTCTCACTGAGACCACAGAGGCCATTTGGACAACATTACAAACAGGTGAGTTGGGATTTCATGATCCAGTATAGGATTTAACTTCTATGCACTGCAATATTAAATCACTATGTTTCAAAACAAATGTTACACTCATCTACATATTTTTGTTGATGTTGTGTCTGGGCAGCTGCCAGTGCATATTTCTTTATGCACTAATTTTTATGCTCTAATTTTAGTAACTGTAACAGACAGCAAGAACTGAAAAACAAACAGTGTGAATCCTTGATAAATGCATTGAAATTTTAGTTCACCTGCAACTGGAGGTTGCTTGGTTTACATCAAAGTGCAATTTTTGAAATTTGCAGTAATGGTTGCATCAAAATACACTGAACGGTCAGTATTGTGATAGATGCAATCTTTCACTTTTCCCATCCATTACGATACGTCTTTCATATTTGAGAAACTTTTAAACATTTTTTGCAAATTAAGTACTATTTTTTTTTGCATTTCAGTTTTAAATAATTTGAATCTTTGAAATATTTAATTTTTGAAAGATGAGTATTTTTGAAAGATTAAAAATATTTATGTACTTTTATTTTTAGTAAATGACTACTTGCTAGTACTTGCTTACTTCTATTTGTAGTATACAAAGAGTATTTAATAAGCAAGTAATTCAATATAGCTGATAATGCTGCTTTTGCAGCGCAGTACTTCTGTTCATTTTTTAATAGTGAAAAATCACAACTGAGTATATTTTAGATTACTTAGCTTATTGTCTGAGGATGTAGAGCATGCTGTAAGCAAGGCTATATATCATTTTATGTGTACAGTAGGTGACAGCCTAGCAGGTTTCTCTTATCAGCCACGGCTTGTGTCTAAAATTAGATCACTGTTTTCCAAAATGTTTTTGTGTGGACATATCCACACGTTTGAGCCACATACACTAGAATATCAAATCTAGAATCTACATTAGAATATAGTGATTTGATTCTGACATTTACAGTGCATCTCAAAAGTATTCATAGCCTTATTCCAAAATAGGATAGGATAGGATAGGATAAAACTGTATTGATCCCTTGGGAGGGTTCCCTCAGGGAAATTAAGGATTACAATTTTAAATGGATTACATTATTTTTTTCACACAATACCCCATGATGGCAAAAAAAAAGAAAACTTTAAACTTTGCTTGAAGTCTTTGCACATGTATTAAAAATATAACATGTACCTGAGTATTCACAGCCTCTGGTCAAAACTTTGTTGATGCACCTTTGGCAGCAATTACAGCCTCAAGTCTTTTTGAGTATGATGCTACAAGCTTGGCACACCTGTTTTTGGGAAGTTTCTCCCATTCTTCTTTGCAGCACCTCTCTAGCTACTCTAGCGAGTAGTACCTGGTTTCCTTCAGGCATGATGATTGGCATTCAGTCCAAAAAGTTCAATCTCTTTGGTTCTCATGTCTTTTAGGTACCTTTTGGCAAACTCCAGACAGGCTGTCATGTGCCTTTTGCTGAGGAGAGGCTTCTGTCTGGTCACTCAACCATACGGGCCTCATTGGTGGAGTGCTGCAGAAATAATTGTCCTTCTGGAAGGTTTTCCTCTCTCCACAGAGCAACATTGGAGCTCTGTCATTGTGACCATTTGGTTCTTAGTCATCACTGTGATCTAGGCTCTTCTTCCACGATCACACATTGTGGCTGGGCGGCCAACTCTATGAAGAGCTGGTGGTTCCAAACATTTACAAATTATGAACTTTGCTCATTGGGAACTTCAACTTTTTTTCTGCACCCTTCTCCAAACAGACTTGTCTCGGAGGTCTACAGACAATTCCTTAGACTTCATGGCTTGGTTTGTGCTCTGACAAGCAGTATCTACTGTGAGACCATATATAAACAGGTGTGTGCTTTCCAAATCATGTCCAATCTACTGTAGAAACATCTGAAGGATTATCAGTGTAAACCAGACATATCTGAGCTCAATTTTGAGTGTTATGGCAAAGGCTGTGAATACATATGTACATGTTATATTTTTGTGTTTTTATTTTTAAATAAATTGAAAAGATGTCAAACAAACTTCATCACTTTGTCATTGTGGGGTATTGTCTGTTGAAGTTTGAGGTGAAAAACAAATAAATCTATTTTGGAAAAAGGCTGTAACAAGGTGGAATAATTGAGGTGCCGTGAATACTTTCCCAATGCACTGTATATGCCAAATTCAGAAATTCAGAATAAAAGAATTAGAAATGCTAAGTCAACACAATAATTTACTATATATCTATTTACTTATACCCTAATGTTTTTATTTTTTATGTTTATCCTGTAGAAATTACAGCACTTTTTATACATTGCACCCCACATTCTATTTCAAAGGACCTATGTTTGGGATTATTGTCTTGCTGTTGAATTAACAACTGGTTAATGATTTTAGATTGACTTAATATTTACAGAAGTCTCAGAATTCACAATCAGAAGCATTTAGCAGTTATATAATCATCAGTGTAGATGAGTGAGCCGTAGAGGTGGCAGCCGTAGAGGTCCAGGACAACAACATCCCTGTCAGAATTTACCAATGACATTTTGCACATGCCATTGATCTGATAGTTACTCCTGTCTTAGTCTAGTCTTATCTGTCCAAAACACCTTTTAACAAATAGCTGTTTCTTTTAAGCCTGAGGTTTGACTGGCATCTTGGGGGTGTATAAAAGTGCTGTACTTTCTACTTTCTAAAAATAAAAGTGACAAATTGTCATGTCAGGCATCTGAAACTGTCAGGTGGTTTTCTTTAAATGTATTTACCTGTCCAATGACTTTGCACTAGTCTCAATTGGACGGATTAATGCAAATTGGAGGAAGCAATGCTTCCTTTGCAGTGCTGGTAGCATCTTGTGATAGGAGAGTCATAGCTTGTTGGTTGGAATTAGAATTGACTATATTGGTGTAAGAATTGGTGAGAAAAATTTGAATGTGCACTTCAACCATGAAAAATACTTTTGCACCAAATGGTATGGAACTAGCTTTTGGTCTGTTTCCTGAACAGGGTTAATTCCTCCATTCAGAATGTTCATGACTAGGTTTAATCTTTGTCTGCAACACTGACCCTATATGTGTGCTTTCAGCTCCTGGACCCATATGATGGTAGATTGGAAGACTCTACTTCCTCAATGGATGGCATAAAAAGACAGAATCCTGCAAGTTTCAGAGTGAAGGGCAGGGGTCGTCAAATGGCTACCATTCATGTACCCTCTTTCAAAGTGAGGAGCCCAGGGCAAAGAGATGCTGTGTCTGTAATGCAGTTTGGAGATGTCCAGATGAGGTCATCAAGTGACTCAGAACTGGTCATTGGCCATAGGGACTTCCACTATAGGACAAGAAGATGCACCAATGCCAAGATGGTAGATAAATCCCCTCACCCCCATTCTGCAGGTCCATTTTGTAGACACACATCATTTCACCCAACACGCAGGCTGCACACGAGCCCCACCAACCCTGGTACACTTTCAAAAAGGAAGTTGTTCTGTCCATTGGGTGATGGTGATGCATACACGTACAAAAAGAAGCAGTGCATCACTCACAGGGAGACTGCATCTATTTTTTCATAAGCTGAGTGTAGTCTTTGAATGTTAGGCCTAAGTAAGCAGAGTACTCAAACTGGCCTGCTGTTAAGATGTTCATTGTAAGTTGCATTATGTAGAATCTGCTGGTTCAAATTAATTTTCCTGAAATTACATTTGACTTTCTTCCCAGTTTAATAATCCAGTTAAAAGGTTTTGAGTCGTTTCTACAGTGATGTGCAAGAATGGAGTCCTGAAGTTGATTGGAATTTCAGAAATTGTATTGTTTTTGGATGATGTTAAACAGACCTTGTAACTGGTGAACCTGCGCATGTTATTGTTTTCAGTGTTCCAAACCTTACTCAACACAAAATTGCTAATCAGTTCACACATTGAGTAGGGAAGTCAAGTGTGTGGTGGTGAACTCCACAATAAATGCATTTATAATTACTCTCAAATTCAAATCTATGCATGCAAATTAATTACAATTTTCAAACACTACTTTTTGACGAAAGACTTGCATATAATTAATCAAGAACACTTTAAGGCACACTACTTTTGTCACAATTCTTCAATTCCAATTGTATTATAGTTTAACTTTTAGTGGGACACTAAATATATAATTTCACTGCACAATTGCCCTACATTTAGTTTTTGTCTAAAAAAGTTACTACAGCCTCCATTTTGGCAGAGCTTTCTTTAGTTATCTAAAGATTTGTCTTTAGTGTAAATTACTTCTATAATCCTCATGTGTACAGTTTCCCAGAGTCATGAATAAAGTTCCAATGAAATGTTTTCAGTCCGGTTGAGGGTGGGCTGGCTTCCTACAGCAAGCAAGTCTCCCAAACCCCAGCCCAAAAGTCCTCATTGAAGCTCAACATATGAGATTAATGTACCATGCCCATTCACAAGCTCAATCTAAACATAAATATTGTCTATTTGTGTCACCCATTCGATTTGCAAATTTGAAGATCAGTAGATGGCAAAATAAACAGTATTGTTCACCATTTACAAGTTTACATTGCAAAGCTCTCACCTATGTCAGTAACCTATGTCCAAGACTCACTTTTTTTCAACAGTTTAGGCAATTAAGAATAATAAGAATGTTATTTATTCAATTAGAAAAGCTAGAAGCTGTACATTTTACTCTATGTACTGTCTATTGTAAATATATCCAGTAATCCTTTTTAGAATATCCAAATTCAGAATCTCCATACATCTTTATCATGCCAATACATGCATCAGTACATGGTTGTTTGAAACTTTCAACTTGCAAAACTTTAATCAACATTCATTGTTCCATCTTAAAACATAGTTTCATCTACTTTTAAACACACCAACAGTGCACAATTCTACCAACACTTGCTTTACTCATCTCCTCAGAAAGTTACATTTTTGATTAACTGTTACATTTTAAGACTGTTTTCACAAATGTTAGGATGCAGAATTACCTAAGCTACAAGAAAATTATACAAGGTTAGATGACAATGATTAATTTTAGTGACATTTATGCTAAGCATCTACTCTGTGCAGAGGATGGCCACACCACGCTCATAGAAATTGTGTGGGTCTTCCTTGGTGGCGATGTCAAAGTCCACGGTAAAGATGAGATCTGTACGAGTGAAGTTCAGATACACTGGCAGGGTGACCTGGAGACAGGCAGACAGAGAAAGAGGCCAATAAAGAATGAGATGGGAGTTAGAAATGATTACACCCATGTACATGTAAGCACTGACTTACCATGTTCCTCTTTTCTGCATTGCTCTGTTTCACCCAGCGAAGCTGTGTTAGTGGTAGCTCAGTGGAAATAGCAGTTGAGAGCGAGAGCTTGTTGTTAGTACAGGTGGCTCCTTGGAGCTTCAAACCTATGGAACAGAAACCGGTCAATGCACAAGCATCAAACCAATATGGTGGAGTAAGCATTTACTTCTTGGAAAAGTAACGTCAAATTATATCTAGTGAAAATTTGAGATTTCGAATCTTCTAGAAAGCTACAAGACACTGCCTTCACAAACCCTTAATGCCAAAGCTGCAGGCATCCAGTGCTGCTCCTTGTGCAGAAGTGACATTGACCTCCAGACCTAGCTCCTCCAGAGACCAACTATTGGCTTGAGCCACATACTGACGAGTGGCTGTGATATAGGCTTCCGGCACAAACAGACTACCCAGGTTCACGTGGATGTTCTAAAGAAAAACAACCTTTGTATGTAACTGAAATTTACAACTAAGGTATGTTTTGGATTTATTTCAAACACAACATTTGAATGAATAAACAAAAATGATTGCTGTAAGACTAGATGTTGCCTCAGGAAACAGTATTTTATTGTTCTTTATCTATTTAGCTATCACCTTTAGCTCTTTGGCACCACCGCTGGCTGCTCCCTGAGAGATCTGCTGCAGCTGCTTAATACGCTCACTAAAGTCAGCCACCCACTGGATCACAGTCATGGAAGTAGGGACAGTGTAACGGCACCAACTACGGGGGAGAATGCCTGTGGAGAATAAGCTAGGCTTTAATTATTCGTCACACCCACACACCTCAGATGTTTCAGAACCCATATTGGGTGTTCTTAAACAAATCATTTCAGTCAACCACTACATTATGACCACCTGCTTGTTGGTATGTGTGGCACTGTGTACCAGTGCAATACACTCCACCACATCAGTATCACGGCAGTGCTAAGAATGACCTACCACCCACATAATGACTTCAATGGTCAGGACCCCACAGAGCACAGGGTGGAAAATGGCTAACAAGGTATTCAGAGAAACAAATGGAAAGCAATCCAATTATAGACATTCAAAGTGCTCCTGTGTGGTTAGAGAAGTTGATGAAAAAAACAAAGTGAATGAATGTACAAACAAGGAGGTGGTCATAAATGTTGTAGCTGATTGTATGAAATTGAATTGTTTTACTGGTTTAAGATCATTGTGCTGTGATCACCCACAACTGCATTATTTATTTACACTACCAGTCAAAAATTTCAGAACCCATATTGGGTGGTGTCTACTTTCTGTATGTACTCAGTCAAAAGTTTTTCACAGCGCTTCACTTTTTCCACCTTGTAACAGCCTAATTCCAAAATGGATTCAATTCATTTTTTCCCCTAAAAATTCCACACACACAAGGACAAAGTGAGAATCTTTGCAAAACCCCACAAAAATATGACCTGTACATAAGTATTCACAGCCTATGCTTGGAAGTGTCTCCCATTCTTCTTCTAAAGCTGCATCATATTGGATGGGGAACGTCAGTGTACAGCCATTTTTAGATATTTCCAGAGAGGTTCAATTGGGTTCAAGTCTGGGCTCTGGCTGGGCCACTCAAGGACAATTCACAGAGTTGTCTGACATCAATCCATTGTTACCTTGGCCATGTGCTTAGGGTCATTGTCCTGTTAGAAGATAACCCTTTGTGCCAGACTGAAGTCCAGAGTGCTCTGGAGCAGGTTATCAAGGATGCCTTTGTACATCACTGCAATAATCTTTCCCATCTTCCAGTTCCTACTACAGAAAAACATCCTCACAGCCACCACCATGCTTCACTGTAGGAATAGTATTGAGTAGGTGATTAGCAGTTCCTGGCTTCCTCCAGATATTGGTATTCAGTCCAAAAAACTCAATCTTTTTGTTTCTCATGTTTCAAGAGTCCTTTAGGTGTGGCTTCATTCTGGCCTCTCTACCATACAGGCCTGATTGGAGAGAAAATCTTGTCCAATCAACTGAATTACCACAGCTGTACTCCAATCAAGCTGGAGAAACATTTAAAGGATGATCAGCAGAAAAAAGATGCGCCTGGGCTCATTTGAGTGTAATGGCAAAGGCTGTGAATGCTTATGTACATTGTACGATTTCAACAAACTTCTCACTTTGACACTGTGGAGTATTTTGTGTAGCATATTGAGCGAAACAATAAATTTAATCCATTTTGGAATAAGTCTTAACAAAATCTGCCAAAAGTGAAGCACTATGAATACTTTCCACATGCACTGTGTGTTCTGTATGTGTGTCTGAATATATGTGTGTGAATATATATATATATATATATATATATATATATATAAATACATACACATACATACATATACACACACTATACATACATACATACATACATACACACTATTACTGAACCAGTAAAAAAAAATCAAGAATAAATATTATATTCACAGTATTTATGTATAATATCAGTCATAAAAGTTGTTGGCAACCTTTAACAAGGTCATTGATCAGTGTTCGCAGGACATTGGTCTGCTTCTTCTTGCCCTCACAAACTTGCACAACATCAGTGAGGTCCTGGCGTACATCTTGCAACAGACGAGCACCCATCTTGACTTCCCGCTCAAAGAAACGGAATAGAGGGTCCTACATGTGAATGTACAAATAATATTTTTGGTTATAACCTACAACCATATGATGCCTACTGTGGTATTATTAAATAAAAAAAACAATAACAAAAACTCTGTGTGACTGAAGGATGTCTACATAGACTTCATGTTAATTTTTTATTGTTGATGTAATTATCCCCAATTAATGCCACAGACGCACACAATGTTTCGGCTCAATTGCACCAATCTGCACCTGAATAAGTAGTGAGGCCGTTTAGTCATTACAAACAGGCCTCACTTCTGATAGTTGTGATGTGTTCCAGAACCCACCTTGATGTTTTCCACAGTGCGTTTAAGGGGGTTCACAGACAGTGGTATAAGCTGGAGCCAGTTGCAGGCAGTTGTATGCAGGGTCCTCATCCATGCTGGCTGGGCATCCGAGGAGGACGCTGTGCGCTGCTTTTTCTCAGTTTCGTAGGCCAGGTCATCCTCATCCTCCAGCATCTGCATTTTCAGCAGCTTACCCATCATGTCAGTGCCTGAGGGAGGGGAGAGGCATGGGAGGAATTACAGGAAAGGAGGGTGGCAGGACAACAGGGGGTGGGGGTGTTCAGCCCAAAGAAAATGAAAGACGGCGAAGAAATTAATGATAGATGCACACTAGAGAGCACTTGTTTCTAGTTTCATAACCCAGTGTTAAGTAGGGTTATATAATAAGGGCTCAGCCTGTGGTGGGGGGGGGTTAAAAAAAAAAAAAAAAAAAAAAAAGTTTTGGGGGTTGCATGGAGGGTTGCGCAGAGCATGTCCATATAAAACAGCACATCACAAAGTCATGCATACTGAGTAGATTTTAGACATAAAGAAAGGTAGACAGAAGCAACAGAAGAAGCTGCAAATGACCATCAATTAACTAAAGCACTACTTGGAAGGATGTGTGAGGTGACATGATGGCAGCGAAATACAGCTGCTGGAGGGTGAGGACACACCGCTGCCCTCAGTAGGACACACCAACTCATGTGGTCAAAGTACAGCACATGCACATCAAGTTCCTAATACTAGTGCTGTAAAAGACCTGTACTACTCAATTTACCGCAAGGGTGTTTAGTGTTAATTTCAAAACCAGTCCTTTTTGTTCAAGATCAGCTTTGTGTTCACCTCTGCTTCAGTGTTTTCAAACTTCAGAAAAATCAATACATTCCTGATCAAAATCTTAAGACCAGTTATAAACCTGCCATCATGATTTGTGGTGTCCTTTCCTTCAGTGGAACAAGGGAGCTTCGGGTTGTGCAGGGGCATCAAACAGCAGTTAGTTATATGGAGATGATGCAGTGGGCCTTTCTCATGCCTGAGGGCCCCTGACTGTGTGGTAATGACTGGGTTTTTCAACAGGACAGTTCACAATCCCGTGTGACAAAGGACTCTTCATTTTTTTCACATTTTAATTTCTGTTTTGAGGGAGTTTTTGCTATGGTCTTTAGCTGAAATGGGCTGTTCATTAGCTGATCACAAGTTTAATTGTTTTCAATA
Source organism: Acestrorhynchus altus (assembly GCA_034509495.1). Taxonomy (NCBI): domain Eukaryota; kingdom Metazoa; phylum Chordata; class Actinopteri; order Characiformes; family Acestrorhynchidae; genus Acestrorhynchus; species Acestrorhynchus altus. The sequence continues at coordinate 22,906,256 of CM067513.1, forward strand.
AATTATCTTCTCTTGCTCCCATTTCTTCTACCATTGAGAAGCTCTTCTTAGAACTTTCTTAAGAACCAATAGTGCAAAATGCAGATTCTTGTAATTTTGCAAGGTCTTGAGAGTTTGATCAGGAGTGTATATTCATTATATGGTTAGGTTATGATAAATAGGCAGGTTGCCATGATCACCAACTACTGTACAACTACTCTTTTAAACTGTTCATTAGAATTGGTTAAAACAAGGTTGTATCAGGAGCACTGAATCAACATGAGCTGTCAGATCATTCACATTCAAGAGGGTGTATCCAGCCCAGGGTAGACAGAGGAAATTAATGCTGTGCTTGATCTGGTAAAAGTGCCTGTGGAAACTAACAGAAAATGTTACTGGAAAGAACATACAAAATTGAAGAGTCATGGCTAATAGAAGAGACATGAGGTATAAATGAATCCATGAAAACTACAAAGAGATAAGAAAACTTAATGACTGGCACGTGACCATACCCTGAGTGGCAAGCAGAACCCTTTCTGCATTACTTGGCAACCCCAACCAAGATGGAGTCTGAGTGTCTGGGAGCATTTCCACCCAGTGCATGAACTCCTCCCGTCTGAAAAACATTTGTATGATCTAAATATTAATATAAACACATGGGGGAGTAATTCATCTTAAATTTGTGGCAACAGCCCTATAAAAAAAGCAGATCATTTTGCTGACCGAATGCCATCTGGCATTTTGATATCCTTGTGGCCATCTACTTTGAGTGCCAGTTTGAACTCGCTGTCAAAGCTTCCTGTGGTGAAAATACGCTCCAAGAAGGTGTTGAGAAGCCGCTGATCAAATTCATTGTCAATGCGGCCTCCATAAATGGACTGGGCCATTAGGGTCTTCAGAGCTGCCCATGGGATCTTGTCAGGAGAAATGTTCTGCCGACCCTGTGAAGGAGGGAAAACAAGGAAAAAAATAACCAAATTAACAAAATGGTAAATGGGATTTCATCTAATCCATGGCCAAGTAATACCACTGAACAAATTTACTTACTCAACTCTTGAGTTCAAGAAATATTGAATGAACAGGTGCCATGCCAAGTTCTAATTACACATAATTTATTTCAAAGGGGATGCAACCTCACTGAACTAGAAAATCCTTTTCTAGTAGTGTATGCAATTTTACTCATGACCGACCTTAGCAGTGTCGTCCAGCCAGGTGTCTACAGTGTCACAGGCTGAACGCAGGTCAGACTCTCCAAACTCATATTTCTTGGACCAACCAAGTGGTGCATAACGGAGTCGTTCCTGGATGACTGCATGGAACCAGGCCAAAAGAAAGTAGAGGCGGGCACGTTCATTTGGAGCCTGTGACGACGACGACGACACACACACACACACATATATATATATATCAATTTACAATTACAACAGCAATTGTGTATAGGACTGTACAATTAGTGTTAGAGGACTTCTGTCAGCATGCTTTATCACATTAAACCAGGGGTCTCAATCCAGGTCAGAAACAGGCCAGTGTGACTGCTGGTTTTCATTCAAACCAAACAGAAGCTCATGTGATCAGTTGTATGAAGATTGGCTGATTAAGTGAGTGGAATCAGCTGTTGCTGCTGGTTGTTTAGAATGAAAACCTACACTGGTTTCTCACCTGGTTTGATCCATCCATTAATGCAGCTCTGTATTTGATGGGGTAAAATAAATCATGCATTTGAGATTGCTCTTCACCTTGCACATGCGAGCCACTGGGATACTGCTGAATGTCCTCAGCATGTTGGCCTTAACACCTGGAGGTGGCTCAAAGACGAATATACGACCAGCCCTTAGCAGATTCACTGGTACCTGCCCCCAAAAAAACAAAAACAAAGAAAAACACATAGCTTGAAAAGCTCATTGGGACAAACACAAAACGCAGTCTAAAAATTGTAGTCAATTTGGAGATTCAGTTGACAAATTACACAATGTATACACAGAAGAACAAGTAGTTACAAAGTGTAACGAAATTCTCACTGTGCAATCCAGGACCACACACCCACACAGAACAGAGTGAGAATATAAGAAATGTTTTAATGATGGTGATATTCAATGATGGCAGTGGCCCAAAAAACAAAAAAAAAAAACAAAACAAAACAACAAACACTGGCAGTAGTATCATTGGCAGATTCTGTAATAATCCATACCAAAATATTGCCGTCATTAAACTGCATTCAAGCAGACCTGAACACAATCAGCCTCCAAGAGCCTGGCTACGTCAGTGCATGCATGATGTAACCAAAAAGGCAAGCAGCTAGGCTCAGCTTTGTTGCACGTTATACTGACTAGCAGAGGTATTACATCAAATCTGACCACCACCTCAAGCAGTTCCACGCCATAGAGTATTTTGTGACTATAAACAATGAGACATCAAAAAAGTTCAAGCCAACATGTCCTCAAATCTTCAACATCGCTAGCATCTGTGTCAACCAAAGAAAGCAGACATGTGGCAGATATTTTAGCACATGTGGCAATATTGTCATATGCTAAAGGCTCACAATCCAGATAATGTAGACCAGCTTGTATTTCATGCCAGAAACCTCTAGGATTTGCCATTAACCCTTATACATGTCCCTCCAGCAACATGACCTTCTCCCGTGTCTCCTCTGGATCATCCAGATAGTCATTGGTGAACTTCAAACAGGCCTGGACACGTACTTGCGTGAGCAAGAGGACATTGTGTATTCTGAGAGACTGCGGTCGCAGCTCTCTTCAGATCCTAAACAAGGCTGTTTAGTTCTGGGTTGATTGTAGACCTTTTTCAGAATCATCCTTACCCCACGAGACAAGCTCTTGCATGGGGCCCAGACAAAGGAAGACTGACTGTCATCTTGTGCTTCTTCCATTTTCTAATAACTGTGCCAACAGATGTTGCCTCACCAAGCTGCTTGCTTATTGTCCTGTAGCCCAGCCCTGTGCAGGTCTACAATTTTTGGTGTGCTTAGACAGCTCTTTGGTGGAGAGAGTATCATTGAACTTGTTACCTGTATAAAAGGACACCTGTACACACACACTCAACCAGGTGCAATATATATATATATATATATATATATATATATATATATATATATATATATATATATATATATATATATATATATATATATATATATATGTATATATACATATACATACATATATATATATACATATACTATCTATATATATATATACATATACATACATATATATATATACATATACATACATATATATATGTATACATATACATACATATATATATACATATACCTTACATATAACATATACATATACATATATATATATATACATATACATACATATATATATATACATATACATACATATATATATATACATATATACATACTATATATATATATATATATATATATATATATATATACATATACATACATACTCATATATACATACATATATACATATACATATATACATACATATACATACATACATACATATACATATACATATATACATACATATATACATACATACATATACATACATACATACATACATACATACATACTATACATAATATATATATATATATATATATATATATAAAATATATAATATAATATATATATATAATATATATAATATATATATAATATATAATATAATATATATATAATATATATATATATATATACAGTAAATTGGAGATATATATATATATAATCTCCAATTTACTGTATTTGACTGTGGCTGTCACATTCTAGCAGAACCAAAGGGCATACACCAAATGTGGCTTACCTTTGGGTTGATTTCCATGGTAAGAAACAAACGGAAGCTGGCGTGTGGTTGCATGGAATGCAGTTTCTTTTCTAGTTGCATAAGCCAACCAGGAGCAAGATGAACATTCTCCAACATCACCCACCTAAAATATAAAGCCAAAATACCATTTAATGACAAAAATCCAAATCATGAGTTAATCTCTGCATGTTAGGAAAACTAGGTTTAGAGTATCCCAATGGACATTCTCACTCACCTGCCGGACTTGACTGCTGTGTTAATATCTCGGTCAGCCTTGTTGAAGCCCTCAGCAGAACCTGGTGATGAACAAAGGGGATATTGACTGATTCTCAAGACTACAATCATCAGATATGGAGACAACATGGTGTCTAGGCACATTACCGATAGAGATAGATGTGATGTGTTTGTTTTGCTCAGCTGCCAGGTCTCTGACAAGACCACTTGCATCATAGCCAGGCACGGAACACATCAGCACAGGAGTTCCTGGCTTCACCTGCAAAAGGTTAGTATAGTTATAGAACACTCATACCTTTTAACAAGGTGATATCTATCGTAACTACCAGTGAGAATTAAGTATATTTTAAAGCTTTGTAAATACTCAGCCTTCTTAAAAGCCCAAGTCAGTGGATAGTTCAAAGCAGCTGCCTAGCACTCAAAGTAGAAGAAGGCTATAAGATGAAGAAACAGCTACCTGATAACACTTTGCTATCAAAGAAAAGAAATATTTAGATAGATAAAGATATTTAATAGGAAAGGTGGAAGCCTATATAAACTTGCTAGAAAGCAATCATCCCCCCCCCCATTACTGTGGAGTCACATTTCTGTGGATAGACCTCAAAAGAGCAGCACATGTAAGACAGCCCAATAAGTTCCAGAACTAGAAACCTTGCACACACACACGCAGTTAAAAAGGGCCATTTCCCAATATGTGATCTTGATTTGTTTTGTCCTTATGTTCTTGCATACCTAAGGTCATCTTCTGCTACTCAAGTTGCATTTCAATATTCAAGAACACAATTACCAAGAATGATTAAAGTTCCAGGATGTTTTCTTGTTAGACCCAAAAAAATGGAGGATGCATTAAATGGTGACTTGCCAGCAATAACAAATGGAAATGCACAGCATTCTGCACTGATGCCGTGGTGAAAGATGCTTTTGAGACATGTGTGTGCTTGTATTTTAAAACAAAATGGTGCATCTGGCAATAAATGTTTAGTAAATTTGTCTGATCTTAGTTCACTTGATCCAAACAATGGTGGTTCGTTTTGTTATGTTGTGATGCTAGAATGCCCCCCTGTGGTTTCCTTAGCCAAGTGGGTATATAGCACATCTTCAATAGTCCTTTTCTTATATTCGTTCTGGCAAGGTTACTAGTTAAAAATGTTCTTCCCAAGAAAACTAGTCATCTCTTTTTGTTTTTGGTATTTAGAAACACCCAGGGAGTTTACAAGCTGACATACTACCGAAAAGGATGTTGGTACTAAACATGTAAGGTTCCAACAATGTTTCTTTACATTTTCTTTTACATTTACCTTTACATTTTCCTATAAAAGAGAGCATTACAATATTATCTCTGTTAAATTCTGTTTACAATATTAAAAGAACTGCCATCTTTTATTTTATGCCATTTGGAAATCAGGTTACATTACCCGTTTAGCAATTCACAGTAACAAATAATGGTACAGAGGCATGCAAATGTTAGGGCACCTAGAATATATAATCTGTCAATATGCTGGCCTTACCTCACTGTCCACAATATTTGCCAGGTCCAAGGGTTGTTCAATAATGGACATGAAGCTTTCTCCCAAGACTTTGGAGACAAAGATGTTTGACATGGCCAACAGACGATCTGGCCTGAATGCCTGGATGAGCAGCATCTGGTGCACAGCCTGCCCAATGGGAGCTGAAGACCGATACATAAAAATTAGTACAATTGCCAGGAGGTGTACCTGAAAAGCATACAGAAAGCTGCACTAGCTAAAGGTTTCTGAATCTAAAACTCACTAGTCGTCTTCTCCTCTGCCCAAAGGTATGGCACAGATAACTCTGGGGAATTGCTCTCAAGCCACATGAAGAATTGCTGGAACACAAGGACAAATTTTATAGTGACTTACGAATCAGCTTCTTAAGCAAACAAAACCTTGTGACCATGAGGTTGAAATAGCATTTCGATGGATCATTTAATCCATTTTTCAAGCCATCTTACCTCATCGGCCTGTACTTTAGCAACCAGGTCTTTGAAGGCAGGGAGGCGGCTGAGGCGCACCATTGCTTCGCACTGCTCAGTGCTCAGGCCCTTTACCTTCGGCAAAGCAGTGCCTGTCAACACAATCTCCTTCCCACGCAGGAAGTGCTGGAATTCTGGATCATATGGTGGTTCACTGGAAAAGCCAATGAGCCCAAAATATAGTTGAATCAATGTAAAGAATTCCTTCCATTGTCTTTTACAAGAACAATATTGTACTAGATATACAATGTACTTAATGTACTTACATTAAACGCAGCAGTACAATATCATAGATTTCTGACATGCCATATCATGAAAAAGCTGGCAACTGTTTTGTTTGTAATGCTGTGATTACCTGATGATGCCTTTGAGGTTGATCCTTGCCAAAAGCACAGCAAAAGTGATATGGTCCTGGTGAAGCATACCTCGAGCTACTCTATTAAATGCAATCTGTAGAAAGGCAAGACAAGTTCAAATTACTTGGCAAACACTGACAACCACTATAATAAGAAAATCCAACATTTTCTGTTCCTAAGCTTTAGGTGTTTCATTTATTTGCCAAAACTCATAACGTGAGTGACTCAAGAACAAGTTTTACCTGAAACAAGTCTTTGGTGATGACAGACAGACGTTGTGTGTGATCACTAACACTTTTTAGGTTAGCATTCTCATATAGCACTGTGTGGTAGATGTCCAAGAAGAAGTGTAGGGAGTACTGATACAGGAAGTGCATCTGCATAAGGGCAAATGGAAAACATGACATACCTTAATGCACAAAAAACTGTAACCCCCACCAGTATTGATTGTACATTAGAACTGTTCAACAGCCATTCAAATGTCTTCAGCAACAGCTTTTCTTGAAATCTTCTGATATGAGGCCCAATATCTAATGTGATTCAATTCAAGTTGCAGCTTTCTTGTCAAATTACTTTGTAGAACAAAGGATTGCAACAGACCTGGTTGAGAGCTTCCATGGTGAAGTAGATGCTACTGCAGGCAGTGGAGAGAGACAAATACTGCTGGGACACAGTTTCAACTTCCTGCATGACAATATCAGTCTCCTCTACTTTCCTAGTCACCTCTGCTGCCTCTTTCTTCAGGTTCTCAAGTGTGGTAATGATTGTGTCATCATCCAGGATCCGACCTTTGACTTCATTGAGGGCCTGCAAAAGGGATTTTTCCAATTGTCGCAAGCGCAGCTGGAACTCACCTGAAAAAGACCACTGTTAGCAACCACAGATTTCTCCAACTTTAAGACATTTGCAGTTACACTGCTCGCGCTTCAAAAACAACCTATGCTTGTGTGATCTAAAACAACCTATGGCTACATTTGCTTCAACAGGAAGAAAGTCACTGCTAACTATGTTCGTAGCAACATTACCATTTACTTTATTAGATCTAATGGAATTCACTCAGGTAACTTACCTTGAAGCTTGAGAAGGTCTGAGCGTTTTTCATCCACATCTGGGCGCTCTGCCTTCAGCACCTCATTGAGGCACTGACTTTGTAGACTGCTCCTGGTCACCGTGAAGTTCACAAAAGTCACACGAGAGCACAAGTCTGGAGGGAACTCCACCTTTAGGAAAAGCATCTTAGATAAATTAATAAGCCAATATTTAATACCGGCCAAACAACAAAGAATGGAGACAAGAGTGCACTTGCTGTTGGGTCGCGAGTGGAAAGGAAGATGACAAAAGAAGGAGATAAGTCAATGTCTTGGTCTCCGAGGGTGATAAGAACTCTTCCACCGGTTCGGCGAACCTCCCTGTTGAGCACAGGGTTCAGGATGGGGTCGTAGCTTTCCACATCCTAAAAGAGGTGGGAAAAAGAAAAAGCTGAATTTGAAAACTGAAAACAATTTAACCTTTGGTATAATATATTCCATTTGTTTTATACCATCTTATAAAAGTGAAGTCAGCACTGAAATCCAGCTGGTCTTTAAATTGTCATTGTGGCAAAGGGATTTTATGTACGCTTATAATATAAGATAAAAAAAGACAAAAACGCACATACAAGTGGACTTCTTAAATGTACCTCTGCACTTTGTGGTCCATGTATCTTGTCCCAAGTATTTGTGTACCCAAACTTGATAGTAGCAGACTGACAGCTTACCTGCACCAGTAGAGGGTTGCCAAATCTGAGTGCACTTTCCAAGTTCTTCCTGAAGGCATCATCCAAGAAGCTAGTGCGAGTGATTTTACGATCCTTGTACTCATTCATTATAAATTCAGTAGCCTGACCAGATGGATCAATGATCAATGGATACCTAAAAACAACATGTTAAACAATACAGACATTATTTTTTCTTTTTTTATGTTTAATTTTAATGTAAAGCAAAATACAAATTCACTTTTTATATATTGATTTGCTGCTAAACCTGTTAAATCTCTTCAGCATGATGGCGTTCTCAGTACAAAGGTCATCAGCAGGCAGAGAGTTTGCCTGCCAGCGCAGCCTCTCGTCAGCATTGGACAAGTACTCTGTCCGAGCAATATCTGTGCGGAACTGGTGGAGACAATAAAAAAAGTTATAGCAGAGGTAGTGGAAATGCCATTGGATGTATTCCAAAAATGATTTTCTGGAAGTGCTAGTTTTTGAATTATAATGAGCAGTAAATAAAACTGAAAAAAAAAAAAAAAAAAAAAAAAAAAAAAAAAGATTACTGAAGGTGCAGACAAGTCCTACAAAAAAAAAAAAAAAACCCCACTAAGGACTGCATACCTGAATGTTGGCCTGCTGCAAGTGGTGTGACCAGGTAGTGAAAAGGTTTTGTCTCATCTGCTGGTCAAAGTAGCCAGCATATGCAATAAATGCAGCAGAGAGTAGGCAGTCACCAGCAATGGTAGACATCTGGTTTTTGAAGGTCTCACTGGTCTTCTCCCAGCGCTCCCGTTCAGCAGACAAGCTCTTCAGCAGAGCTGTGCTGCGATTCACCTATCATTAGATAGGGGTTGGAAGATGTTTAAGGTCAGAGAGTAGCACAGCAATTTCTGTTCAATGATAAATACAATTGGTAATCATTCCACAAAGTTTTTCACGCCAACACACAGACAACCAGACAGGGACACACTGTGCTATTTGTTTGCTCCGTGTGTACACATTAGACCAATACATTAAGAAATGTTTCAGGCTTTAATGAATTTAACTGCCCGAAACATTTTCTAAATTGTAAAAAATGTAACTTGACTGTAAAATTTTCATTTTTTCAAAATACTGTATTGGTAGACATACAATGAAAAAGTAAAAAACAAAACAAAAACAAAACAAAATATATGCATTAAATGGCACTGCTATCAAGTCAATAACCATGGCAATTTGAGGATTAATCTAATGATGCAGTGTAGGCTGATAATTTTCCTGAAGTGTTATGTTGAAACACCATACCTTGGCCTCTACAGCAGCCAAATCAGCCTTGATGGCTTGAGCCTCAGAGATTAGCACAGCATACTCTTCCTTGTAGCGGGCAATGCTGGCTTCCAGGTCTCGGATCATCTGCTCCACTTCTTCTGCTTTGGTTTTGTTGTCCTTGGCATCATCCTCCAGCTTCTGCAGCTCATTTCTCAAAGGCTCCACACGCTTCAACATGTCTGCATAGTTAAGCTGCACAGATACACAAACAGAGTCTAGCAATTGTATTTAATTTATAGAACAGTCCAAGTAAACACTTGAACACACATCACAAACTAATTTCACATATTTTAACAGTGCTACTGAAGAAATATTAATTTAATATTAACTTAAAATGCTCATTCAAACTTTTCAAATTACAAATGAAAAGTTTGCCAATGATTTTTCTCCTGGTCCACAGAAGGGCAGGAAGTAATAGTTAACTATCTGACTTTGATTACCACTGTTAACTGGTTTAGCTGTCTGTTGGTAAATTCTTTGTTGAAATAACTGTCTAAAGTGGTATGTCTATCATACTTCCTCTCAAGTGTAATTTTGACCTCTTCATTTTTAATTATAACCTAGTATGCCCATTTTAAAACTTTCCAGTGGAGTGTCATAGAATAACTCAATTAATACATCAAATCCTTCTATCAGTACTCTGATGGCACTCAGTTGTACACATACCTCTGACATAATTTACACCTAGCTTGAATGTCTAGATAATACTTTACACTTTACCTGCAGGAAATTGGCACATCGAAGACACAGTTACTAGCAGGAGTCAACAGAGAGCTGATGCATTTGTATATTGTACTTGTATAATCTACGTGTCATTTTTGACAGTGACTATGCAAAATTGCATTCTAAAGTGTTCAAATCAGAAATATCTCCAAGGTCCAGAACATTCTCACTGATAGTCAATGCTTGTGTGTCATTACACCTGAATAAATTAGTGCCCTTTGGTAGCAAGGAAAAGAGCATATTTTCAGCTTGCAAAAATCCTGATGACCACAAAAATGAGGGGTCATTACACTGGTCAAACAGTTGCACTTTTAGAATTGGTGGAACAGTAATATTCTCTCATTACAACCCTAACCCAACAGCTTGAGCTCTCATTTGTCTGGTTTTTAATTGATCAGATCTTATTAGGATATAAATACTGACCTGTGCAATCGCCCATTTAACCATGGGACCACAAGCCAGTGAGGCCCTGTTGACTTGCTCGTAGTTGTAACTAGGATTGGACATGTAATTCTTCTTCATCTTCTCACGGATTGCATCACTAAGCCCGAATAAACATAACAGTTAGTACACTGACTGTTACAGCATTTGGTTGAAATATGAGTGAGACATTTAAGGGCAAAAGAATGGGGAGAGAGGGGTGAATTTCCCAGCTTAGTTTTATTCCACACTTACACTTAATTTTATTGCTTGAATACTAATAAATTAAATCAATCAATTAACATGGAAAAAAATGACTCATTTCTTCTAAAATAAATAAAAATGATTCTGCCGTAGGCCCAACTGCTGCCTTGGTGTAGACAGCTTAATGTTTGTCAGATCAAAGGTAGTCTAGGCAACTTGTGATCAACAGTTGCAATTTCTATCAAATCAAACAAAGAAACAAAAACAAACCAAAAAACAACTTGAATACAAATAGACAATACCTCATGTCCTCAGAGACAAAGTTGACTATGCTGGAGATGAAATTGTCTCTGATAATAACTTGTCTGATCTTTTTCCAGTCATTAGTCTCCTCCCCCAGCAGGAGGCAGATAGACTCTAGTGCCAGTTTAACAGCAGCGGGTGGGTTGGCCATGGCACGCACTTCAACAAGATGCTGCTTCTTTATAGAGCTGACAGCTGGGGAGGGAATGAAGGAATGGGGAAAGGGACAGAGGGGAAAGGGGGGGGGGGGGTGGAGGGAGAGGGGTATGGAGAAATGGAAGGCAGGTTTTAGGAACATGCAGGACTGATGGGTGTCGGGGGAGCGGAAGCAAAAAACAGCTGTAGCGTACGAGAGAGTGGGCTGCTCGTTTAATTTACACTGGGCGCTTCCATATTGAGCTGATTGGTTTAAAAGTCAAGGATCCCATTTGGATTCAAATAACATTTAGCAAGCCAATGTGAAATTTCTGAACAACTTCATAATTAAGGCAAGGGTATAGTACCTTGTCCAACAAACAATTATTGAAGCTGATCCTAGATTTGTTCCCAAAACTGGACACGCTACCAGTGAACAAGTACCCCTCTCACGAACCCTTTGGGCTGTGGCTCCTCGCTGCATTTTTGGTCACCTGATCTCTTCAGCAGAAAAGTTAACAATAGTGGGGATGAAGTTCTCGCGCATTATGATGGAGCGGATCTGCTTCCAATCGGTGGTGCTCTCGCCCAGTAGAAGGCAGATGGACTCCAGAGCCAGCTTCACCGCCGCAGGCGGGTTGGCCATAGACCGCACCTCCACCAAGTGCTGCTTCTTAATAGACTTAACAGCTAATGACCACCAAAAAGGTGTGCAGCAGCACAACAGGATGCAGAAGAATGAAGATGTGGTGAGAAAGAGGAAGAATGCAAGAGTTAGTGTAGAGAACTGAAGACCACTGAACACCATTCTTGAACATAACAGCAAAGAGACCAAAAGAACTGGTGAAAAGCTAGCATCCAGTTTTTGTGCTTTTCCACTGAGTGGTGTGGCACAACAATCTGCAGAGCTATGAGCCCTCTCCGCCAAGTGACACTAACCATAATTGAGTACCTGTGTGGAATTTTGCTTATCCTGTATGTATGGTACTGCATGTAGGGAACCACACAACTTTTAAATTTTTAAAGCTATTTAGATAAAATGATGCAGAGGTGGAAGTTGATCGCACAGTACCACACTGGCAGGAGGAAAAGTGCCAACAGAAGAAGTGAGCAGCAGGAAGAGTGAGCAGCAGCACAAAATGAAAAGGCACATGGCCACAGGTCTACTGTAAGGTACCATAATCCAATTCTAGTTAATTAACTAGTTAAGAAGTTAAAAGTCAGATTAGTGTTAATTTTTCCAAATATATAAAATCAACAAATTATACACAGCAAGGACATTCATACCATTCTGAGCTTCAATGACAGCAGGCTCCACCTGGTCTAGGTCTTGTTTCACTCTGAGCTGTTTGTCTTTGATGACTTCTTGTTGCTTGTAAACAGCTTCCTGGATCTCCTGACTCATAACCTGCCAAAACACCCAAATGCAAAAGTAAAGGTAAAGGTAAAAGGCTTGTACCTCAACAAAAATATCTATTTCAGAGTTGGGTTATTTATTTTTAATCTAGTCTTGCCTTCTTCTTTTCAGCCTCCTGCTGGTCTTTCACCATCTTCTTCAGCTTGTCATTGGCAGCGGCATTCTTTACCTCCAGCTCCTGGCTCTTAATCCTCAGATCCCTACGCAATTCCTCAACCTGACAAAGCACCAGCATTAAATTACACCATAATGAAAAGGATATTGAGAACAAATTATTGTGGTAGGTAGCATCACAGAAAGAAGTGAGGGAAAACTACTCAGAATCTGCAAAGATACATGGACAGAAAAGCAAAATCAAATAAAGAAAGAGAGGAAAATTAATGAAGTTGTACTTAAAATTGTACCTGATCAACAGTCTCTTTGATCTTGCGAAGACCAACATTAAGGTGCATCTGCTGCTCTTCCAGCTCACTACGTTTCTCATTAAACAGGTTGGCATAGTGGTTGATAAAGTCCAGGTAGTGACGTGGGGTGATTGCCATGGTACGACCACCCCGTTTTGCCAAACGGTTATTAGCCTACAGATGTGAGTAGTAAAGAAAATAAAGTCTGCAGCCAACTATACATTCAGCAAACATGTCATGAAAGCCAATTTAAAAAACTTTTACAGATGTAGACTCTTCTAATTCAAACCTGGTGTAGCGTCTGATGAACAAACACACAGCCATTGACAATAGCCTCACGATGTGTGGGAGGTTGGGGCAGCTTGTCATACACAATGGGCATATAGTCTGGAACTTTGTAATTAGGCTTTTCCAGGTCCATTTTGCTGGTGAACTCTTTGCCAACTTGGTAGAGGGCTTCAGTGGACCAATCTCCAAACCAGTTAAGCACACACCTATTGTAAATGCACAATTATTAGCATCACATAAAATAATTTGCATAGCGTGGCAAAAAAAAAAAAAAAAAAAAAAAAAAAGTTGTTTTGCCAAGGAACCTGTTAAAAAGAGCAGGAGAAGTTGCAGCACGATCTTTCAGGCCTTCTGATGAGGGGTTCATGGTGAAGACCACATGCAAGTTCCTAATCACTTGACTGGTAAACCACTTGTACAGCTCCTCATGAGTGTCCAGCATCAAGCCTTCCTTCTGGGCCCCTTCCTTACATTGGGTCATCAGTGTGGCATATTCATCACCTTCAAACAGACCAGGGACCTAACAAAAGCAAACAGTGTTAGCAATGTAGGTCATAAAAGACAGCATACAGGGTGCTCTTAATTTTGTTCTTACCTCTCCATTGGCCAGCAGGGTATTCATGCGCTCCAGAAAGCCAGAGTCCAGTACATTTGACTCATCCATGATAAAAGCAATTTTCTCATTTTTGCATCCAGACCTACGTAGGACAGTTCGTAGATCCTCGTCAAAGTCTTCCCCTGTGTATTTTCTGTGAACCTATGGAAATATTGTCAATCATTTGTGATTTTGAAAGGTAATCTCCACTTTAAGAATTGTCATGTTTTCTGACATAATAGAATGGGACATAATTTATTAGTAAGGCATATACATCTACTCATTATGCAATTATCTAATCTGACGTGGCAGTAGTGCAATAGACAAATTGGAGAGCTGAAAACTGCTAAAACACTAGCTGTCAATGAGATTTCAATTATGGGTGGGTTTACAAATAAATGTTTTTTAAATTCAAAATCATTCTTGTTTGTTTGAATGACCCAATATAAATTTATATAAGGCAGAGATCGACTGTGCTGTGCCCCTGCCACCAAAGAAAAAAACCCCCCAAAATGTTACATAACTTTAATAACTTGCTTTTGTCCTAAAAACATAATAAAAATAGACCATCACATATTTTTCTAATTTATAAAGGGCAAAATTAAATATAAATTTAGATTACTGTGATAGAAACAAGTTAATTTCAGTGGGTCAGCACAAGCTTTGATTTAAAAAAAAAAAAAAAAAAAAATCAAACCTTACAGGAGTAAAATTGACATTACATTCAGAGCTTTAAGATGATAGGTAATGATTCTCAGCTTGTGCTAATCAAGCAAACAGAAGCTGATGTGGCTCACAACACAGCAGTGCTTGCTTCTGGAGAAGGCTTTGGTTTCATTGAGTCAATCTGATCCTGAGGAGGACCTATATGAACAGTGTGCATTATTTTATATGCAAGTGGAAAATATTAATTGCCGTCAAGTCAGACTCCTAGTGACCATATGGATAGTGTTCCTGCAAAATGGGCCCAATTTTTTTTATGCCACCGTCTTAAACTATTTGGAATACTACAAACACTGTCAACTTGCCAATGACAACCTGTTACTTTCACTAATATTCATTCAATTCATCAGACTGAAATTAAAAATGTGATGTGTAGTTACATTTATTGGGAAGTGTGCATAAGCATACATGTAACACAGAACTATCAATGGGCTTAATATGTTGTGGTAAATACTTCTTGGGCTGTTAATAATCACATTAATGCCACAGCCAATTGAAACCTTCTTGCTGACCATGTACTGTCTATTATAGAAAGATTTCTAATATACTTCCAGCATGAAAACACCATTTAACAAAGTAAGTAATTTTTAACTGGTTTCATGAACATTTGTTGAATTCAAGTGATTCTGAAAAATGTCCAAATTCTCGCAAACTGTAAAGCAATTAATAAAATGGATCAGAGAGGCATGTTTCCAGCATGTAGAATCTATGCCACAAATGATACTGCTCAGTGAGTGCAACCTGTGCTAAAACTGAAAAGAAAAGGCATCTCCATGCATTGTTTATATTAACCTTGATCTGATAGACACTCAGTCCATTCATCCAGGCCACAAAGCGTGAGAGTGTAGTCTTTCCTGCTCCACTGACACCAATCAGGAGAAGATGACCCTGTGGCTGACGGAAAATTCTACAAAAAACACAAACAGAGTAAACCATTTGTACACCTCTTGTGGATCTAATAAATAGTCACTGAGAAATCTTCCCCACCTGTCAATTCTCAGCACATGATCCAGAACCTCATTGAAGAGAACCAAAGGAACATCCAATTCCTCCTCATAGAAAACCTTCAAACGGGCCTTAACATAGTCACGAAGCTCTTCCTGCTCCACTGGGATGTAGTCCTACAGTTAGTCCAGAGACACATTCACATAACACTCACCTTAATGCCTACCAATTGTAAGAGTGTCATGACTTACATGATGTAACAGAAAACCATCTTTTTGATGCCATAAACCTACTTTGGACAGCCAGTTGCTGTAAAGGATAGGGCGGTTGAGGGCCTTCTCACGGTCAATATTGGGGAAGTGTTTCAGGGCCACATTGTCAATATTTTCATCTGTCCATCGTCTCTCCTCATCCTCCACAAGACTACAATAAAAAGCAAAGAAAGTTCAAGGATTTTCATAGTTGAGTATAATTAGAAATAAATTCTCTGGTTTGCATACATGTGCAATGCTGAAGTTTTTTTTTTTTTTTTTTTTTTACAACTACAGAAAAAAAGTTTAGTTGTAATTAATTAATTCAAATATAAGTGGACAATCTCTTGATTTACCGGTCCTGGAAGAGACGCAAAGCCTCATGTGCCCATATACGGATAAGTCCCTCAACAGGAAGCGTTTCCAGGGGCCGAAGCGCCTCAAATATACCCCTTACCCAACGAGTCATCTCTCTGGGAGAGTATATATAATGGGGTTGGGTGTCCTGTGTGAAGCGCTCCTGTAGCAACAGAAGAAAAGTTATGAAAATTAACAGCTGGAGTTCTACGATTCCCATACATGTACATTTCTACAAATTAGCAGATCTGGTGGGCACTTCCACTGCTGACAGAGGTTCAGCCATGTAATCCAACAAGAGAGACAGGCCAACAAGAACTGGATTCCCTGAAGGGGTCTCAGACAAGCCAAGATGCACAATGACTGAAAGGTAAAGATAAAGGAAAGACACTAAACAAGCAAGTGTCTGGGCTCAAGACGGTTTAACAAGATTCCATCAAACTACTAACCTGAGACATGGTGTAGAACTCCACCATGGCAGCTGTAAGAGGCTCTGCATAGGTGCGAAGTGAAGGAATGAGTCGGAGCATGGCCCTATTAAAGGTACCGTAGATCTGTGTGAGGGAGGCAGGGCCTGGGTAATCCACGTACACCACTGGTACATGGCGCAAGAACCTGTAATACATACATACCACAATCAACCAAACAAAGAGCAGTGTGACTCACTATTTGCTGACATTCGAGTGCTCTCCAGAGATAATTAAAACACCAACATGAACCAGAATTAATAGAACCAAGACACAAATTTAGAAACTACTGGACTACTGAACAAAGGAGGAAAATCTGGTTGTATAGGTGAAGTGAGAAGTGAACCTATGTGAGAGGGGTTTTCTTCCGGGGTCTGTTGGAGGGTTACAAGCACCCACAAATTGGATCCTTTCCAGTTTCACCCATGTCTGATCAGAGTTGCGGTAGAATCCTCCGTGTTCCACCATCTGCAATAAAATACCACGTGTTTACTACTTATATACTAATGTACTTAGTTTGTGTATGTTTGAACAACCTTTGACTCTGTACCTGTCTAATGAAGGAGATGACCCTCTGTGTGCCATACTTATCCATGTCTGGAAGGTTAATCTCATCACAAAATAGCACCAACCATTTGCCCAGCTGCACGGGGGCCAAAACCACCCCATTAGGTGTGCGGCGGTATTCACAATAGTGATCAAATGTCTTTAGCAGCAGCTCTGGAGTGGTAGCACTGGAGAAGTTCAAACCCACCACCTGTAGCAAAACAAATAATCATACTGAAAAAAGCTACCACATTAAATGTACTAAGCAGGGATTTACAGTCACTATTCCATAATCAGATTCAGTCCTACTCAAGGTTAGAATTAGTTTAAGTACCCATGTAACTACACTTTAATCTGTATTAGAACCGAGGAGTAAAAAAATATATGCATTTCTGACAAGATCACAGTATCAAACAGTATTTAATTTTTTTCTTGACATTTATAGGTTTGGGCAAATTCTTGATTTTATATTTGATGTATTTGAACTGTGAAATTCATCATATATGAAAGAGTTCAGTATCAAATCAAAATTTACTTATTTATTTACTTTTATAGTGCTTTCTACAACTGGTCACAGAGAAGCTTTACAGAAATCAAAAATAAGGTGAACACCACCATATGAAACAAACAATACAGACAACCTTCCCCCAGTGAGCAAGCCAAAGGGTGACAGTGGCAAGGAAAAACTCCCTTTGGAGGAATTTACTTTGAGAGGAACCCATCCTCCTCTGGTCAAACTATTTATACATAGTTGGGGGGGGGGGGGGGGGGTGCACTGGACCACCACACACCTGTTCTAATACTTGGATGTACTGAAGTAATGATAGTTTGATGGTGGACAGTTTGATGGTAGCAGCTAATTAGGGTCTGTGTAAAATTCTACATAGTTGGTGATGGCAGGTGGGCAACCAGTCCAGTACAAGGTGAGAAACTAGTCCAGAAGCAGGAAGATAAGATAAGCAGCCAATGTGAAGTGGTGGCAGGGGAGCTTGGGGTCCTTCTTAGATGGGCCAGGGGAGCTAAAAGGTTAGCATGTCAGTAGCATAGGGATTGCTTGGCTCCAGTATATGAAACAATCAGTACAATCACATGAAACAGTGGCAAAATGTAAAAAACAATTTTCAAAACAATGTTTAAGATGGTGGCATGAGCAAAAGTTCACAATGTATTTACAAGTGATAGACAACTGACAGTAACATTAACAGTGTTAATGTGTATTAATAGTAAAATAAGCAAAAATAGTATATTATGTGCAATACTGTAATATATTTAACGCATTTTAAAGTGTATAAACACTGAACTTTAGAATTAAAGTAAAAAAAAAAATGTAAACAGTTTTACCCACTTCAGTTTCTGTAATGTGAAACTGTGCTAGTCTGCTGTTGCTAATGATGTCAAGCAGCTGCTAACACTGTGCTGCAGTAAGTGAAAAACAGCGTGTACACATTAATATATAAAAAGAAAGAAATTACTGATGTCGGCAAGATTACATCAGTACAACGGTGTGATGGTTAGTTTCAGTAAATTTTTGGATAATTGTTCAGACAAACTGCATGCACACACACTTCTGGATATTGTACTTTACACAACTCTAGGGTTACCCATTTATTATATAGGGTTAACTGACCCTGTTAACGTCGTTACATTTGCTGTACTGACCTCCATGTCTGGAAGGGCACGGAGTGCACTGAAGAGGGTCATGGTTTTCCCAGAGCCTGGAGGGCCACACAACACCAGAGGCTTGTGCTCAGCCAGCCAGGTGTAGAGCAGAGCCTCATGCCGTACTGTATCCAAAGTGGGAACCACCACATCTGGAGCAGCAACTTTGTGAGTCTCCACCTCAATCTGGGGCACCTTGCCCTGCCAGGACTGCCACTCACCTGTGATGGACACCTGCAGAAAGAAGACAACACACAACAGCCATTACAATAACTATTATAATGTCTCCCAGATCTTCTAGGTTGCTGCCCATCAAGGTTGTCTGTAAAGTTGAAAAAGTAACAATGAGTAAGACAAAACTGTGCCTTGCTCTAGGGGATGCAATTCATGCCCTAAAATTTCAGGGATTAAATACAGCAACTTTCTTGTCACAAGGCTAGTTCCCTAATCACCAGGTCATGGCTACCCATGTAACCATCTCTGCCATTTATTCCTCAACCTTAACAAAATGTTTAGCTTAGCTCATCAGACATGTAAAACTTTCTATGTTGAAGTTTTACAGTTAATTACCTCAACACATATATTATTTTTGTAGAACAGTAGTTAGTACCTTTTCACCTATGGTAAAATGTCTGCATTTGATTTTTCTGCATTTGTAACCATATGCAAATAAATGTACTCTGCATCACATCAACGGGCCAGACAGATTAACCTGAGATTTTTGGCCAAAGTCTCCAGGTGCTTTCCATCAGGAATCTTAAGATGGGTCATTTCATCTTCCAGCAGAACAATGACTCCAAGCACATTCACAAAGAAAAAACCAAGGCCTGGATTAAGAGGGAACAAGTCATGACATTGCAGAGGTGATGCTCCAGGGACCTGTGCCGGCCTGATCAGGTCATATTAAAAAGTGATTAATAGCTATAAATGCAAATGGGGTTATTCCTCAAAATGGTAAACCTAGGGGTTGAATAATAATTTACCCTAATCTGTACGCATACATGTATAATTTAATTGAGCAACTTGTATTACTTTTTGTTAGTAATATTTAGGCATATGTTAATAACTGCAACTCTTGTTCAAAGTATGAAGGCTCCAACTTAATTGCAGCTTGTTGAATTAACAAAATCTGCAGGGGGCTGAAAAGTACTTGTAGGCACTGTACCCACACATACACACATTGTTTGATTATCTGTAAAGGACAGGTCTTCACCTCATAATCAATGATTGGCACATTAGGTGCAGATGGAAGGGGCACAGTGGTGATGCGGCGGATGTATTCTCCAAGCTCTGCCCTCATCTTCAGCTTGCCATCACCAGAGAAGGACCACAGCACAGCATAGATGAGGTATTTCTGTATGGAGTTTTACATAAATAAATAAATAAATAAATGAATGAATGAATGAATGAATGCAAACCAACAACATTTAGTATTGGTTGTGAACTGGTTGTGAAAAAGCACTACAGGGATATAACTGGGACATAACCTTGTCACAGCAATTAGGCCCACTACTACTACTAAACCAATTCAATAAATGACAAATTAACACTGTAAAAGTACAGATAGAAAAAGTACACATTAAATTTTTTAATCGCATTAATGAATATATATAACCCACAGCTCCTGTTTTAATAGACCTACCTGTATATACTTCTCTAGCTGGTCAATGGGCATGGGGAAGTCAGGATGATTGTTGTTGTAGAGGGCGATATTGCGGCAGGCCTGATGCATCATAGAAAAGAGGGAGCCAAGGCAGCGCAGGCGTGTGAAGTCCATGATGTGCTCCATTTTGGAGGCATGTTCCAAGGCCTTGATCACCAACCCAGTTGAGGTAAAGTAGGGCTGCAGAATAGCTGCTACATCCCTCTGGATCTGCATTGTGACAAGGAGGAGAACAAACAATGTCAATATATTCAGAAGATTTACACACAAACACACACACCTTTTCTTTTGTGGGAAAAAATATTTTGAAGCAAGCAAAAACATACACCAGAACTCATTCAGACAATGGTTCAGCAGTATATTGTCAAGACATCAGCCAGTTTGGGAGGATTTTTTGAATACCTGCAGCATGGGGGAAGCCGCCTCTTCTCCCTCATCTTCAGTGCCCTTTCGCATGCGCAGAGCTTCATCCTCACCCTCGTCCAGTGGGATGCTGCGAATGCGGGCAAGGAAGTTGTTGAAGATCATGTCTGTACTCAGGACATCCTCACTGAACCACACCATGCCACAGCGGGAGACTGTGGCCAGTGTGGCGTACTTCAGGTCCTGCACCTCAAACATGATGCGTACCTGCATGGAACAAAAACATCCAGCTGGTCATGATTAACATTTTTTTTAAATGTTTCAAAATTACAGTCCAAGTCAGGATCAGCATCTAGAACAATTGGTGGTATAGTCAAACTATCCAATTAAGAGCTCTACAGGGTTAGTATTTTAGACAAAAGGTAATAACTAATAGTCTCACTGTAAACAGTGATGTGGAAAAAATAAATCAGAACACCACATGAAAACTTCTGTCTTTAACTTATTTAAACATATGATAATTTTAAACATTATTGAGGGGAACTTGGTGGTCAGAACAAATCATCAGGGCAAGATCGATCTGCAAGAAAACACCTAAAACAAAGAACAGGTCTTTGGATTCATCTGTACAAAGCAGATTGTTCCAGAATTTATTTTATTTTGGCACAGTAACAGTAGATATGTTTGCCTCAAACCAAACTGTTTAGAGCAAAAGAACCTCATGTGAAACATGAAGGTGGAAATATCATGGTTTGAGATTGCTTTTGCTGAAGCAGAACAGGATGCAAGCTCTCAAGCATATGTAATTGCATGGTCTCATTTTCTTCAGTAAGCTTCTGAGACAATCTGTCCAAAAAGTTAAGCTAAAGTGAAGGTGGGTCATGCAACATGAGGACCCAAAACAATCCAGTAAATCCATCTAGGAATTGCTCAAATGAAGAGAGCAGTTGGATGATTTGAAACTGGCTGTACATACAAAAAAATGCCTCAAACAGCTGAAAGAATTGTTTTACCAATTGAGATCAGTGGAATATCAATATTTTATATATTTGCAAATAGAGAGCTATAACAAAACATAAAAAATATCTTCATACATTGGGGGGCAGGCTGAGACGTTCTCCATTGGGAAGTGTGAGTAGTTTGTTGTCATCCAGAACAGAGTTCAGGTTCTCTACCCACTCAGGATCTACGTCACCATCAAAGATAATCCACTGCCTCTTCTGCAGTTCCCCACGAACATTATCAATGATTCTAAATTAAAACAAATCCTTGTATTAAACATCAAATCTCCAATAAATAAAAGGTTTCTCAAAGAAAACAAACAAAATTAAACATCTGATTATTTGCATGTTGTAAAATAACTCACTTCCTGAGCACATGGGTGAAGAGTCCATCAGTCCACTCGCGAGTGTTTGGGTCCAGGGTTCCATACAGGTGGTCTTTGCTGATGGCTTTTGGGTCAATTATGTGTGCCACTCCTTCCACCCCCTCCAATCTCTCCAGGGCTTTAAGCAGCACACGCCAAGCCATAGTCTTCCCACTGCCTGAAGGGCCAACCATCATCAGGCCATGGTTGATCTGGGTGATCTGGTACAGTTGAAGGACCTGGAAACAGGAAACTTTATTTGAAGGAAGAAACTAGCCTAATTTCATTATAAAGTGAGACCTTTATACATAGTTAATAACCCATAAAGCATAACTAATGTTTGTCACAGTTGCGTGTGTGTGTTTGCTTTGTCTAATAGAGACTTAGATTTGAGTAAACTGACATTACCTTCTCCACCCACATGCTGCCAACATCATCACCATCTCCATAGGTCAGGTACATCTCAGCACAGACTTTCTTGAGTTCCTCCCTCAAAGCAGTCATTTCTCCACGCATGTACTGTACACCTGGGAAGACATCTGACAGCAGGCTGAAGAGAAGCGGGATGTCTTCTGCCACCAACTTGGGCACCATTGTCTCACACACACTCTGGATTAGAATCTGAAAGAGGTTTGTATATTTAAATTACAGCACTGAACCACAATGTGACTGAGGTGTGTATATTTTGTGAAGGCCATTCACATTATATAACTATGTAATCTAGTTTAGCAATTTTCTCTTTTACCTCCTGCTCAGGAAGGTTCTCAGCAATCTCGTTCTCATCTACATCCTCACCACGCTCACACTTCTCTCGTTTGATCTTCTGTATGCGCTCTCTCTTTACATTTCCAGCACTGATTAGCACACTCTTCAGTGCACGGAGACCAAAGTCATAGTGAGATTGAGAGGAAAGCTGCTCATCACACAGCCTGACCAAAAACACAAAATTACTTTTAAAAAGGTGTAGTCAAGCACACACAAAAATGATCTGTATTACAATAAACTACCAGTCATCTACAAATATATGTATGTAGCATTAAATTGCTTGGAAATTCATTGTGGATTGAAAGCTAAAGTCCTACACCTACTCCAGCAAAAATAAAATTAATAAGCTTCAATCAGACCAAAACCAGCACAAGGTTATTGGATTACTTGAAAAAGGGGACGATCTTCTTGGCAAGGGTCTCAGCTGTGCGGAAGCCTTGTGAATACAGCATGACCTGTGCAATGAGCTGGCGGTCTGGTTTGGTCATGGCAAGGCTGCGGAACAGCTTCTTCAGGTTATCAGGAAGATTGGAGCGGCCAGCATAGCCAGGGTTCATCGTAATGAAGATGGCCATTTCAGGGCTCACCTTCACCTGTTTGTTTAGCAGTTCAGTGGTGACTGGTGTGCCTAGAAGTCATTAAATAAAAACAAGGAAAACTGTTTTTTGATTTCTTCTTTAAAAGTTGTACGAAACCAAATAAATACAAGTGTCAAACTAATATTAAAGTGTAGGGTACATACTGCGATCTCTGTTGGGGTTACTATGCTCTCTCAGAGCCACCTGGATGTACTGAACCTGCTGGGAAACAGCTGACAGCATCCTTTCCTCCAATCGGTTGAATTCGTCAAAGCAGCCCCAGGCACCGACCTGACACAAGCCAACAAAGATCCGGCCCATTGCCTGACAAAAGAAGAAGAGGCTGACTTTTCTGGTGTTAAGTAAATACATCTCACCTTCTGACTATTTCACATTCATGTACCATCAAAAATTATTTTGAAGCTGATATTTTCTGCAAAAATTAATTAAATAATCCTGGTTACCTTTTGATTGTGTTACGTGTACAAGTACTGTATTCACAAAGTGTATTCCCCACATAACTAAACATAAGTTCATATATAGAGCCTTCAATTTACACTGGATTTACACAACAATTAACTTTCAGTTACATTGCAAGTATTGGTGGTCAGGTTTTGTGATTAATTCAGTGCAATTCTGTAACAATACTGAAGAGAACAAATAAGTGCTTTTTCAGCTAGTACCTGGAAATCAAAGGTCTCGTCACAGTTGAAGACCAGGACAAAACGGCCAAGTTGGTGGCCAAGAGCTTTGACAGACTCAGTTTTCCCTGTACCAGCAGGACCTAATGAACAGTGGAAAAGGGATGTGCAAAAAGTGTCCAATTAATACTAATGAAAAAGACAGCAGGCTTCATGGAGAAAGGAAAAGGGATCAAAGATGTTGGACTCACCAAAGGGTGATCCTCCCAAACGAGCCTCTAAAGCTTGGGTCATGGTAAGGTAGCACCGGTCTGTGAGTGGAGTCTGTACCAGTTTCTCTTGCACACCCAGGTACTCAAAGCCATAGTTGAATTTTGCATTTGCCATCTGAATTGACAGCTGCTGCAGAACCTCAGTTTGCTTAGGGTCAAAGTAGAAGCGCATCTGGCTCAGCCACTCAAATGACTTGGGGTTGACAATCTTGTTCTTGATTAGGGTCCTGGTCACATCCCTTTGATGGACAAGCTCAGTGATCTAAACACAAATTAAATACACAACTTATTACATGAAAAGGCAATAACATCCAGTTAGAAGAATCATATTACTAGACAGGAGAAAAAAAATCTCTTGCATGCTTGGTGATGACATTCTCTAGTTTTGTAACTAGAGAAGTACATCAAGTATGTCCACCACCCTCACCAGATGCTCTAACTTCTTCCTACGGATAGGAGGCTGCTCCATCAACACTGTATCAGCCAGCAGGTTCAAAGTGGCCTCCACATTGGTCAGCACAGCCTGCAGAGGAGTCATGATGCCTCCACCTGCAATGGTGGTGAGAGCCATCTCCACATTCTCAGACCAGTCAATCTGGGTGGACAGAACTACCAGCTGGGCCTGAGGAGTTTCACATACAAGAAAGTATATTATATATTTTATTACATATACATACACACAGAGTATGAGTGCAGCCCTCACATATCTGCAAATATCTCATTTCATAGGGCAACACTATACAAATGAATCCAAGTTTCATTTCTAGTGTTGTCCCATGAAAACATGTATATTTATTTATCCACTGTTACACAGACAATATCAGGCAAACTTGATAAATCTAGATTAAAGAAAATGGACAACTGTATAGAAGATGTAAAATCTTGGATGTTGCATAATTTTCTCCTTCTTAATAGTAACATGTGGTAAGTATCACAAGCAGTACCACAATCAGCCAATCATTTTCTGTACTTTATGAGGGAGGCAAGTATTACCCACAACAAAATCCCAAACGACCCATTCCAAAAGTATTCTCTTCAAAGGATGGAATAAACAGAAAGTGGCTAACATACAATGAAGAAAATCACTTCCTTTTCTGTTCAGTATGTCTTGCATTTGCAAAATCATTCAGTGACAGTGCGTTTGTTAATGGAGGCATGCAAGCATGGAAACGTACATCAGAGAATAGAGGAGCATGAACAAACTCACAGAGACAGTGCAGAAGCATATTTCCTACAGCCTATTGGTCGACAAACAAATCTCAGCTCACAGAGAGCAGGATAGAAAGAAAAGGCAGATTTTAGAATGTGTCATCAGTGTCATTAAAGTAATTGGGAAACGTGGGTTGAGCTACAGAGAGATACACATGAAGCTGCATATAGTCTGGAAGACTTGAGTTTGGACCATGGCAATTTTCTTGAGATAGTTTTGTTACTTAGCAAATATGAAATTTGCCTACAAGAACATATCAAGGATTGCATTGCAAAGAGCAAGTCATTGCACTAGACAGAAAGTAAAGGAAGAGGTTGCCTTGTAACTCTGCTGTCTAAAACAACACTGAACAAAGTGATTGAGGTTATTAAAGTTCTCATACAGCAGACTATTGCTGATGATGTGAGGAAAGCAGGAATGTTCTCAATTCAAATGGATACAACCCAAGATTTGACATCCAAAGACAATAGTGTGCAATAGTGTTGCGCCATGTCACTGATGCTATCCATGAGAGACTTGTCACTGTTATAGACTGTGAATCACTGACTGGAAAATACTTCGTGGACATTGTAAAACAAGCTCTGGAAAAGAACAAGCCTTAACTAAAAGATTTGGATGTTTTGGAAGACCAGACAATGCACTGTACACTGATTTGGTTATTACAAATGTTGAAAATTGAAACTGATGAAACCATTAAAGCAACGTCTGGAGTCAAGGGCAGAGGGTTTCTGGAATCTCTCCTGAGGTATGAAACCATACTCACAGCTCAAATCTTTCTCAGAATCTTTGAGCAGACAACGCCTCTCTCTAAATACTTAAAACAAGTGGAATGGATATACTAACAGCTCAGCGGTTGGTGGTGGGAACCGAGGAAAATTTGAAAAAGTATGCCAGGGACTTTGATAGTGTGAAGAAAGCACCAGATCATTTTGTGGAATGGACCAATGATATTCTGCACGAGCAGCAAGACTGTAGTGTTGAAGTTCAAACTGCTGTCCCTCAGAAAAGAGTAAAAAAGAAAAAAACAAGACCAGGTGAGCTGGCAGAAGATGAAGCCATTACAGATGTTGAGATGGAGTACAAGACCAAGGTCCACAATGTAATTTTGGACACTGTTATAAACAGTGTGCACCATCGATATGCAGCAAATGCTTTATTGTGCACAGACTTTGCTTGCATGGACCCAAAGAATTTCACAGAAATACATAAAAAAAGGTCTTCCTGAAACAGCTATGAGGGAGCTAAGCAAATGTCTTTTAAAATTCAAATGAGTTCGCCACAGCTGAGGCCTTACAAGCAGAACTGCCAAACTTTACAGCACATTGGGAAAAACTGAAGATGTCCTGTTTGGATGAATATAGTATCAGGGAAGTCACTGATGTGCAAGTGCAAGAATTAGACAGTCCTGAAAGCATGGAGCTGATCAGCAGAAGTTGTTCTGCATGTAAAAACTGCCCAATATGCTGTTCTCATCTTGTCTCAGTACAACTTGCTGACCGATGCATATCATGTTATTAGTATGGCGTACAAGTTTCTCCTCACACTGTCTGTTACACAAGTTGCCTGTGAAAGAACATTTTCAACCCTAAAATTTGTGAAGAATTGTCTGAGGACCTCACTGAATCAGGAACACCTTGAAGCTTTTCTTTTGATGTCAAATGAAAAAGAGATTTTGATGGGACTGGACACAGATGACATCATAGACAAGATGGCAGAAAGTAGTGAATTACTGCGCCGCCTGCTAACTTTCTAAGGTAGCACATTCACTCAGATTGGCAAAGTAATAAATGTCATTTTTTATAGTTTAATGTTTAAAAGCACTTTTGTCTTCCGTAATCATAAATGTAAAGCAATGCTATTACTTCAATGCTTTTTAGTTGCATATATGACCAGAATAAAGTAAAAAAACTGGTAACTTTACATATACTAATATTTAAAGTATCATGTGATTATTATTTATACACAAAAATCTGTAACAGGTAAGACTTATGAAGGGTAATTTAATCTTAAGGGTAAGGGTAAATATAACCTTACACAAGCATGCATATAAAATCCAAAACAAACACGTATTCATGCAAATACAGTAGCTGTAAATATGTGTGTGGCCTGGTTCCTGGCTTGATTCCCAGCCTGAATTCTTGTCCCAGTCCGGCCCTGGTCCTAACTAAGATGTTCAAGTCTAGGCTGAAAATTCACTTGCTCAGTGTAGATTTTTTAATAAAGGTCTCATCTTAGATACAGGCTGCAGATTGAGCCATTACCAACACATGGTTATTTAAACAGATCGTACCAAAGGTCATTGAACAATTACTTACCATAGTGAACTCATCCCTTAGTTTAGGATACATGCCAAAATCTCTTAAATTCTCAATTTAACTTCCAACTCTAACTCTTAATTTAACTCCCATATTAAACTGGGGCTATCAATTTACAGTCACTGCTTTAGGAGGTAGAGATCGTATGTCTTTCACAGATGCACTCTCTCTGCGAAATCTGGGCTAAACCTAACAAATACACAATTCTAAGGGTTGAAACCTGGAGGACAGGATTCAGAGTTACCCGTGCAGGTCTGGCTGGTGGTGTAGCCACAATTTATGACTTGGCTATAGGCATAAACCTAACTCAGGATATAAAGCTAAATTTTTTGAAGTACTTGGTCTCAATGTGACTGACCCAGCTCCTGACCTGGCTCCTGCTTCAAAAGAGCAGGAATGCGTGCTGTTTATCACCTTCTATTGTCCTCCTGGTCCTTATACATATTTAATTTAATTCCTTAATGAATTTGGAGACTTTTTAACTGGTGTAGTCCTTTCTACTGTTGAAGTCTTCGATAATCAAAGCTTTAACATTCATTTTGACAAGTCCCAGGAGCCACTTAAAATGTTTTTTCAATCTTTTTTTAAGCCTTCAGGTTTATGCAAAGTGTTATTGTGCATACCCCACTGATGCACCATACATTAGACTTCATTTTAACCCTGGGTATTGAACACACATCAGATAATCTGCTAGCTATGCTCCACTCTAACCTGGATAGTGTTGCACCAATCAGGAAGTTACGAGAAAAAGTTAGCTCCATGGTATTCTGACCAACCCCACACTTGAAAACAGACTGCATGTAATTATGAACATAGATGGAGGCAAACAAAATTAGAAGTTTTCCGATTCGCACAGAATTCAAATAAGCCTTTGTAAAAGCCAAATCAATATACATTTCTTCTCTAATAGATAAAAATATAAACCCTAAATCCCTCATCAGTGCTGTGTGTAAAGTTACCAGCAGCCACAACACAATCTCTTATTCCTGATGATATTTGTAGTAATGATTTCATGACAGTTACAATTTTCTATCATTAAAGATAAACAATTCAAGGTCAGGCCCCAACATCAACTGTATATATTTTATTGAACTCGGCACCTGCTTTGCACTTCAACCTAGTTAGTGAAAAGGACCTGCTTAGTTTAATCAGTTCCTCAAAATCTTCCTCATTTGTACTTGAGCCATTACCAACATGGTTATTTAAACAGGTTGTACCAAAGGTCATTGAACCATTACTTACCATAGTGAACTCATCCCTTAGTTTAGAATACATGCCAAAATCTCTTAAATTCTCAATTATTAAAGAAACTCTTACTGACTTACAACTGTGTCAAACACAACCCCTAGGTTCTTTCATTAAATGTCCACATCAGTAACAGTAAAAACTGGCTTTTCATTTACGTAATATTGCCACTTTCTAATAAAGATCCAGAAAAACTGCATGCCTTCAAAACCTCAATGTTGGATTATTGCAATGCCCATTTGTGTCGAAGTTCAAGAAATAGTTGACAAGCTCCAATTAGTCCAAAATGTAGCTGCTAGAGTATTTGATCACATTAGTCCTGTTCCCTCATCCCTTCATTACCTACCTGTTAAATTCTGCATTGATTATAAAAGTACTGCTTCTGACATACAAGTCACTTAATAGCTTAGTCCCACAATATCTTAAAGAACGTCTTAAATCGTACCCGTCACACAAACCTAGCTCACAAGTTTCTGGTCTATTGACAGTACCTTTACTGCAGGGGGACAAGCATTCTCTTAAAGAGCCCCAAATCTGTCTCTTTTTAAATCTTGATTGAAAACATCTCCCATGTAGGCTTTTGGTTAATCCCTTCTTTACTATCCCTTCCATCCCTTTCCCATGTTCCAAGATGTCCCATTCTGATTGATCTAACCTGATGTCACTTGACCCAGCTCCCCACTACCCTCTGATGCCGTCCTCATTTGGGATCCTCTCATTCGACCATACACGGCCTGCTAGCTATATTTCTTTATTATTATTTTAGTCCTTTTTGTGCTTTATCTGTGCTACCCAGGGTCGACCTCTCAAGGTTTCTTCCTCCTAGCCTGAGGGAGTTTTTCCTTGCCACTGTTACCCGCTGAATTGCTCAGTTGAAGCTTGGACCTGGATTGTAGAACGTGCTATACATATATATATTTTGAATGATCTCACACACACACCTTTTTATTTTATAATTAAATTTATACTCTACTAATCTACAAAATATTTTATATAAAACAAAATTAAACCAAGCATTTCACTTGATTTCATATGCTGCAATATCATATGATACAGCCTTTTTTTAGTCATTAGTAAACAGATCTCTAAATCACTAAAGCTTGGTCAGCTGTATCTATGGCATTCCCAACACAAGAGAGCTTAAAATAAACTTCATCACTGGACCCTACGTTCCTTCAAGCATAAATTTCAAAGCACTCTGTTCTAAGGCAAACACCATTACAGATCACTTCTTTTTCTTTCAAATTTGGCCACTCAATTAACTCCTCCTTGTCAGCAGGAATGTGGGTTTTTCCTTTGGAACGTTAAACTCGTTTTGGCTCTGGAGCTAAAAAAAATTATTGCTAGAAAAAATTCTGCTCTGTCACAAATTACACAAGACTGAAAGCAGTAAAATGTTGCCAACACTATGTAATACATTTTGGTGAAAGGGCGACTGATTTTGAAATAAAAATAAGAAGTTAAAAAATAAATTATTGATGATGCAATTTGTTTGTAAACAAATTCCACCTACTTTCAAACCAAGAAAAGAAGTTGTTCTTCTGATTACCTGGTATCTGTCAATCCAGTTGATGTAAGTGCCTAGGTCAATGCCAGTGCCCTTGTTGAAGGCTCCCACCTCAGTGACTGCTTCAGCCAGCAATTTAGCCAAAGTGACCCGCATCTCCTTCTCCACCAAGGTCAGCCACTCATTGATCTTTGGGTGTTCCGTAATGGACACAGGAGTCTTGTAAAGCACCTACAATGCACCATAATGGGCTTTAAACAAACTACACTGAGGTCTCAGAGATGCAGCAATTTATTTTTTGTTTCATTAAGTGAATTTGATCTTACTATGACTCATCTGATTAATTTCAAGATGTCAAAGAATGTGTTTCTTATAAGAGATGAAAAGCATACAGGCATCACTTTTATTTAAAATTTTTACCTCCTCTCCCTCACGAGATGAAATGCCCAGGACTTCAGTATTGTCTTCATTCAGGAGGATGCTGGCTACTCCAGCAAACATTTTCTTAAAGTGCTTTTGCAGTTTAGCCACATTCTTACTGTTGCCAATGATCTCAAGCAAGTCCTCATCACCAACAAAGTAGAACCTGGGCACAGAAAAGATTAATTATACACTTTGAATGTGAAGGTTTCTAGCACACTAGTAAGGTAACAAAAATGGTCATCTAACCTGGGGAAAGAGGAGCGCTCTCTCTCTAGATATTCTCCCAGTGCCTTTTGAATCTTTCCCAGGAGGTCTGCTAGCCTCTCCAGTGACCTCTGAACGCCCTGGATATTGAGAACATCCATTACAAGTGGAGACTTGGTCACTTTCTTCATCAGAGCAAGGAACTCTGTGCTAATGCTATAAAACAGAAAGGGCACATGTTCAGTTCAGACAGTTTAACACATTAAATGCCTTACTATTACTCATCAAACCATCTGCTCACCTTTGGAACCGCTGAGTTTCCACAGGAAGCAGATGCTTAATGTCTGCGCTACCGGTAAATATGCCTTCAAGGTAGACCCAGCGCCTCTGCACGTCTATCCAGACATCAAATAGAGCCATGATGCGATTCAGCTTGTCCTCCCAGCTCAGAGCATCCTCTTCAAAAACCTTCAGAAAACATAGGAAAAAGTAAACTTGCACTGCTCTTTTACAATTACCTCTAGTTACAGTACATCCCAAATGCAAGAATTATCAGTGAAACATCAAAATGTTAATCAAATCAAATTTTACCTCACCTTGTAATATGGAGACAGCTTCATGGCAGACACACTGTTGATGTGTTCCTTGACCTTGTTGAAGAGATCATCCCATCCCCGGATGAGACGACACTTGTTCTGATAGTTGACCAAGTCAAGTTCGTATGAGTTCCAGACTTCTCGAATCTGACCGGGGAGAGGGTGTGTGCGTACGTGCATTCGAGAGAGAGAGAGAGAGAGAGAGAGAGAGTGTGAGCATAAGAGAAAAAGAGAAAATTAATAATATTTCCCAAAGAATAACTATGACACATAAGGAAGAAGAAAAAAAACAAAAAAAAAAACAAAAAAACGCTCAATACCTGTTTGAGAAACTCTTCCAGGGCCATCTCTCCCTGAGCCACAAGTAGCACATCCTTCACCACCATTTCATTCTTCTGCAGGTCCACATCCCAGATTTGCCCCAGTGTTAGCTCAGATAGCACCCAGTTCACATGCAGCCGCTTCATTAATTGCTTCCAGTGTCTATCCTTAAGAGCCTCTGACTTCAGCTCTATCACTAACATATTCACCTTTGAAGGAAATAACAGATTCATTATGGTTTAAGCACCACCCTGAAGCTAATGATTTTCATGCAGTCCAATACAATTAACAGAAGAAATGGGTAGAAGGTTACCTTCAAATAGCCTTTAAGTAGCCTTTGTACATATTCGTAGGAGGCATACTGCCGCAGACGTGCTGGGAAGTTCTTGAGCTGGTTCAGAAGTGCATCCAAACTTTGACGCAGCTATATTAAAAAAATAAAATAAAATAAAAAATAAATAAAAACTGAAAAGCTTAATCTTCAGAAATGAACATACACACAAATTTTAATTCACATTATTTTTACCTTGCGTGGCTGTACAGATACCCATGGCTGTTCCTTCATCTGATCAATCTGCTCCCATACTTTGGATAGCTCAGACCACACACCTTTGAGATCCTGCAGCTCTTCCAACGCAACCTGTAAAAAAATTAAATAAAACCAAAAAAAATTCCAGTTGACATGAAAGCAGTACCACTGATCTAAAATTATTCAGGGAGCATGAGACTATAAAAATATCATACCTGTACCCTTTCCTCACTGCCACTAAGAAGGCCAGTGTCCGTCAACTCAAGAGCTTCCTTAGCTTTAGCACACTTTTCCCGGTCATCTTTCAGTCGCCCGAACTTCCCTTCATAGATGGTGAGGGACTGAAGAGCTTCTTCTGGACGAAGGTTTCCCTAAAATAAAAAAGCTTTATTAAAAATCCTCTTCAATATCAGACAGAGGATAAACATATTTTTAACACACAATTCAGACTAAACTTACAGCCACTGGTTTAGTCTTCTCCCAGTCAGTGAGTAGATCTGAGGTGCGGTTCTCAACAGCACGGTCCTCCTGAACAATCTTCATCTGTAGGTTAGCCACTTGTTGCTGGATAGCAGTGTCCTTCCGCTTCATGATGTCACTGAAGGCTCCCCACTCACCTTCTATATTGTCAATGTATAGCCAAGATGGAGGGAACTGGAAACGCTGTTTCTCCAGGAGACGCTGGCCATTGCGAAAGAGCTAAAGAATCAAAAGCAATAGCAAAATTAAAGCATGCCGACACAGCATTAAAAGACCAAAGGTTAAAGATACAAACATAACAACATGGTTAAACTTACATCAACCTGCTTTTCAAACTGCTTGATTTTACGTTTGAGAGCCTGTACATATGTTATGAAGGTAACAGCATCAGAAGTGCTGGCTGTATCCACCGAATGCTGCTCCAACTCTTGTCGGGACTAAATGGAGCATAAAAACAAAAAAAAAATCAGCAATTTAAAAAAAAAAAAAAAAAAAAAAAGAGAGAGAGAGTCCTGAGAATTGGGACTTTCATTTACCTTGGATATTTGGGAGTGGAAATCCTGCATGTTATTGCCTAGCATCTGTCCGAACTTGCTGAGTACTTCCTTATGCCAAGAATCATATTTGAGGTTGACTTTTGACTGGACCTGAATGTTTTGGAAGTAAAAAATAAAAAATAAAATAAAAAATTAGCAAAACTAGCACTTTTTTCAGACTTTTTAACTTTGTCCAACAGTGGCTTCATTTCCCCTTGGGCAGAGTCAATTTTAAGACCTGATCATAAAGTCATCATTTTCATTATGACATGTGCATTGGTCTCAGTGTATACATAGAGCAACATATTTTTGTTGTTTGTTTCTGGTTATACAGTTACTGGGCAATATCTAATATTTTAGACTCAGCTACTTTCCACATCATGTCGCTTTATACTTTGCATATTCTTCCATGAATCCTTCACTGAGGATTATCCAGTTGCAACTTCAACACAGGACTCAACTAACATTCTTCTTCTGTATGTGGATTTTTTTTTGTAAAATCTGTATATTTTTCCTCCTAGTCTACTTTACATACCTGATTTTTTTGTATTACATCTTTATTTATTGTATTTCACTATAGCATTCCAACTCTGCATGAAAAATACATTACAAAAGACTAAAAATACTATACAACCATAAATAGAAGAATTTTACCTTGCCATAGTCTATAACCACTGGACCAAATTCCTTTCTTGTTTCAGCATTGTCAAAAGTTCCTCTGGCTTTGCGGATCTGCACTAACAGAGCCTGCCACTTGTTGAGGTCTTCGCCCAAACGGTTATAGATATTCTCAGGCTGCATGTCCCACAAACACTGGTACTGCAGCCATACCTGCAAGAGGATAATTATTGGAGGAGAGGTCTGCTTCTACAGTTACATGCAATAAACTTGCAGTGTTTTAGAATATGCATGTTACCTTGACGTACTGTTCCACCTCAGAGACATTTTCTTTAACTGCATTGTAGGCCTCTTCTAGAGCTGCAGGTCCATCTGGCATTCGGGTAAGAGCATTCCTGTAGAACTTCTCCTCTTCAGAAAGCTCATAGTGTACACCAACCTGTCCATAAGGAAATGTTAATTCATCCATTCCCTTAACAACTACAATGATCATCAAAGGCATAGATCTGCTAACCTGGTATCTTTGACTCTGGATCCTTGGCAGAGAGAGAATGACCATTTTCCAAGCAAACATTTCCTGGTAGAGCTTGTAACGGCAGTCTTCAATTGGAGGATTCAGGTAGATAACTTGGTTTGTAATCCTCAGCTCATGGACAACATTCTGCATGAAAAAAAGAGTGTACAAGTGTGTTAATGTGATCAAAATGCAGTTCCTGAAGCTGTAATTCAGAACAAAATCAAGGACTAAAGTTGGACCTTGATCTTTGGTTCTCCACCAGGCTTATGGCTGACTTGTGGTGCTTCAGTGTCCATGTCCACATCTGCTTTGTCCTCCATTTGTCCTCTTAGAACTTGTGTCCAAGCCCTAAGGCCAGCCTGGAGACGTACTCCCAGAATGCGCTCAATCTACAGGATAAGATGACTCACTGAAATCAACATTTGTAGAAGGGGGGGGAGAGAAGAAAAAAAAAAAGAAAAAGAAAATCATACCTCAATGTCTAGTTTGTTGACCCAGATAGGCAGATTGGAATAAGAGTGCAGATTTAGGTCATCAACAGCCTTCTGAACACGGTTGAGGATTTCTGAGAAGGTCTTATGATCGTACATGCAAGTCTCAAGAGAGCGGACCTCTAAATCTATCTTCTCTTCGATCAAAAGAAGATCATCCACCTATAGATAAAACAGTAATGCAGAACAGTAAAATGTTAGATAAGGTTATGTGGGAATCACAGTCAACCCAAATGTAGGAGGACAAACCTTCTCTTGGAAGTTGAAGACAGTTTCAGCAAGCCGTTGGACATATGGGTCAAGTTTGTAGGATTCCCAGACAAGAGCGATGCCCTCTGTGATTAGGGCCTGAACCTCCTTTTTTAAACCAGCCACTAATGGTGAAATGGAGATCCTCTCCTCCACCTTTTCACATGTACGTTCATATGTGCGTACACTCTCGATAAGTGAGATGGCGAAGGGATAGAGCTGGTTGGCCTGGTGTGCTTTGTTCACTATAGCTAATGGTACACGGAAACTTAGCCACTTCAGATTACGAACTTCCTTGGAGAGAGTGATTATCTCTGGCAAAAAGTTGACCTTCAATTTCAGCATGCTTCCTGTGCGCCCACGGGCACGGCTGCTTTCAATTGTGAAGATGCGTCCTGAGACTCCAAGGTTGCGCTGTTGCACTTTACGGGCCCAGTCATCAAAGATCTCTTGGGTGTTGAGCTTGGCCCGGAAACTGTCTCCATCCTGCTTAAGCTTGAGACCCTCTACATGGTTCTCCCAGCCTTTCCCAAGAACATCTTCAACACGCTTCATGTAGGCAGTTAGCTGACGGTCAATCTGTTTTGCCCAGATGATTGAGCCAGAGACCGGGGGCAGGTCACGTACATGACTCATTTTGCAAGACTGGCTCTGTGGGTACTGCACTTTAAACTTGTCGTGCAGTGACTCTATGTCATCCTTCACACGCTGAATTAGCTGTGTTTGATACTCGCGGATGGCTCCGCGGATGTGTGGCCGCACAAAGAGAGCATTGAAACGGGAGAAAATGCGGAACATTTCATTGGCATTTTTGGCAGTGCCCAGTTGGTCACGGAGACGAGCGGTGATGCGGGTTTCCACACGGTCAATGCGCTCATCGTATCGTTTCATTGCAGCTTCCCAGGCCTCCATACCCTCTTTTGAGACATCTAATCCGTCCACTTCCTTAACATTCTCATAGGCCAAGTTGACTTCTTCAATGGCATTTGCATCGGCAGCATCAAAGAGGACTTCAGTCACTTTCATGTCAGGTGGATCAACAGCTTCCCCCTGAGCATGCTGGGGAACAGCAGACACCTACGAACACAAGATACTTTTTTTATTTTTTCATTTTGTAAGACTGTTGACCAATTACAGGATAACTTGGAAGTCAAAGATGACCCAGTTGCAAAAGACATTATCACTACTTTATAGTAGGTTCTGCACAAGACACCAAATGTACTAGCAGTTGGTAGCAAAAACAAATGTCTGACTATATGAATGTCACTACACAAAAACCATGGCAGTGTAGAATGTAGTTGCAGTACCTGAGGTCTCAGGACACGGACAATTACAGCTCTCAGCTGTTCATGTTGTCTCCTGAAACGCCTCATATGATCTAAACGGGCCTGCAACTTTCGGTGTGCAGGGCTCAGGCGCCACACCATCTTAAGATTCTCTTCCCTCTTTCTTTTCACAATGTCCCTCAGTAGCACTTGTAGTTTCTCATATTCATCCTCCCATGTTTGGAATACCTCAAAGCAAGCCACCATCACCTGGTGAATAAATGAAATTGTTAACAATATAGTAAATTCTACAATACATTCTACAATGCATGTAGAACTATTGATAGTTTCTTGATCCCAAGGGAAATTAAGGATGATTAGTACCTTCTCAAATTCTTCATATGCCACATGCATGAGCTTGCGTGTACCCAATACTTTGAGAAGCTGGGAGCTGAGGTCACGGGAAATGGCCTCAACCAAACGCAGAGCACGCTGAATGGGATACTTTGTGTTTCGAATCTTGCGAAGGTGTGTAAAAATGGCTACCAAAGCCTGACGGATTTTGTCCAATTCAGTGGCTGACAAGAGATCATTGAGTGGGAAGTCTTTCATCAGAGGATTGTAGTCATTAACAGTCTCCACTGCTTGCTTCAGACCTGAGGAAAAAATAAGCAAACATACAAACTCTAAGCCTTTAGAAAGGGAAAAAATTACAAAGGTAACTTTGACTGACAACAGAAGCTGAATATTTGCTTTTGAGATATTCATATTTGGAATTTGAACCTCATTCTTGGTCAAAAGTGCTTTTGTATTACAGGATTACATCTAAGGCAACATCATTTGATTGCTTGAAATGGAGAGGACTTACAACTAAGCACTATTCCTGTAACTGTGCACAAACAAACGTGACTCAGGCATTCTGTGGATGTTTCTGAGCAAGGGAACACACAGTGTGCTGCTGCTTCTCTAACAGTTTGAATGGTTTGTTTGTGCATATAGCATAGCTTCAATGGGTTGCTATTGTTTATGAAATATAATGTAAATAAGTATCAGCACCAAATCTCAGTTACCAATGTCTGTTTGCTAATAACAAGAATCAGCCCCGAATTCCTGAAACAGTCATGATGGAGCTTCACCTGTGTCTGTGTCAAAGCTGACAGTAGCATGGAATCTTTTCCCATGCTTAAGAATGTCCAAAGTAAGCAAGACCTCTGGACTCTCCCTCTTCTCTTGAATGCGATTTAGGGCACGTTCAAGGTTAAGCCAGAAGCTGATTTCCTGCAGTGCTGTGCCAGATGCAGGGTCTCTATCCAGTTTGGTCACCTATAAATAATTGAAGACAATTTAAATTTGGTTGTTTGTAATAAAATGGAGACATTACCAAAATGTTTCCATCCAAAGAATACTGAGAAAGAAAAAATGTGCACCTTTTGGATTTCCCTGATCCAGCGATTAACACCTGACTGCAACTGGTTAAGGAAGGTGGGGTCCTCTACTTTATCACCAAAGTCTGTAACCTTGGGCTTCTCTCCTCGTTCATAGCATTGCTTGGCAATGTTGGTAATTATGGGATGAATAAGAAGACTGATCTCTGGAATTTCTATGTTCTGCTGTAAGTGTAGCAATCCCATCTCAAGTTCTGCAATCTTTTTCTCCACAGAAGGAGCCATTTTGTCTCCATCCCTGAATTGTGGAAAATTGAATTAAATGAACTGATTCACAGAAACACCAAAACATGTAAACAGCAATTATGTACTAGCCCAGATAGTCTGGATTACAGGATTGTAAAATAAAACAAAGTAAATATATTTTTAATA
Organism: Acestrorhynchus altus; assembly: GCA_034509495.1. NCBI lineage: Eukaryota > Metazoa > Chordata > Actinopteri > Characiformes > Acestrorhynchidae > Acestrorhynchus > Acestrorhynchus altus. The sequence continues at coordinate 22,945,084 of CM067513.1, forward strand.
AGTTATGAAAAATAAAAGTACATGATATTTTAGTAAATAGATAAGCAAATTAACTTCTATACTGTGTTATGTCATATTTAAGAACCACTAGAGTCTGCTTAGCCCATTGCAGGTAACACAGAACGAATACTACAATCATCTAAAGAATCAGATGAGAGACTCTTAGATGTCCTCAGTGCACATTTCCATCCACATCATCTACTATGGCAAATCAGGTCTTAGCAGAGACTTTCTTCTGAGACATATTCAGAATATATTTGACTACCAAATTTGAAAATCTGTGTGCCTATTTTTTACAGAACAAGCTTTTTTCATTCTGAGCATACCTGTCAGCTTTGCCAGACTCCCGGATGTAGGACTTGAAGAATGGTGCTACAGCATTGCTGATAAAAGAATGCAATGTTTCATAGGGAGAATCTTCACTGAGGGTCAGAACTCGAACCTGGGTTGAAATTGGCTTGTCTGCATCAATAACCCCAGTCCGCTTAATTAAAGCCAGGCTAAAAGCAAAAAGTATAGTCTAAAGTTAGTATCAAAGGTTTCTAAATATCAGATATTAACTCAGCAAGATACACTTAAACATGACAGCATGCTTGAAATTATAGTATTTCAGTATGGGCATGAATAACACAAATGAACTGAGTAACTAGTCAAAGTCATCAAACATCTTTGTAGATTTTTTTTTACCTGTTCGATTTAACCCCATAGTGGATATCAATGCTGATGGTATAGGAAATGCACTCTTTCTCCTCTTCTCCTTCATCTCCAACATCCTCTGTTAAGTACCAAAGAATAATTCAGTAAGGCAGTCAATTCTGTGATGCAACACAAAGCCCTAAAACCTAAATCACTGGTTGTGCAACCTGGGGATGGGCAATTTGACAATATTTTAACAAAATCTTGATAAATTGTTAGTGTTACAAAACTGGACATCATGAATATCAGAGCTTTAACAGCAAATTTCATTACAGAGTGCGCAATTAGTCTTGTTTAATAAAAGTACAGCACATTTTGAATAAGAAATAACTGTACTCCGTATGGGAGAGTATTTCAATAGCAGTTTAAGAATCACCCCCTACTGTTTTTTACTGACATTTACCTATAATAGCTAAGGACGTTGGTCAATGCAATGTCTAGTTATGATATCCCCAAGTGCGGTCAAACATGCTCCCTTACTTACATACTCCTCATATATAATACCTTAGAAAACAGAATAATCAGGCAGTGTACAAGTAATTAGAGCCTAAAATGCATAATACAGAATGTATATAGTGTGTTCAGAATCATTGTGAATTAATGTATTTTTGGCTACATGTCAATAAATCTTAATTTTCTTTTATTAATAGTTAGTGCCACTGCACCAAATCTAATTGGTCACATAAGTTCCCTAAATTATGTTTCTTTAACTGTCAGTGGTGTTCAAAATTAAGCAAAGCTTAACCATGGGCAAAAAAGATATTGCAGGAAAATATGATAGTAAAACCTGTAAAAGATCTTGACAATGGAAATATCCACATCATAAAGAACTTTCTGCAGAATAGTGAAGGTGGGCAAAAGAAACATTTGGAAAGCATGAGTTCAGAAACTTGTGATCTCACAAGAATCAAAAGACAAGCTGCAAAAACACCCACATCTGTCAGCAAAAAAAAGATACCTGTGAAAAGGGAGAAATATATATTTTTAAATGATTAAAAAAACTATCCAAGATGAAAACCTCCAATTAACAAAAACTAAACTGAAGACTAACTTCTCAAAGGTAATGTTTACTGAAGAGTGCAGTGCAACATTAGATGGATGGGTTTTGAATGGCCTTTCTGCTCCAGTGCAAGTACAGCATCAGCATGTGGGTGGGGTCATGTTCTGGGATGAACCCAGCACCCTTCATCTTGGACATGTAAATGTGGATCATCAAAGGTGGAACCCAAGTGTAATTAAACTCAGGTGGGTACTGCACATTATTGAGGAAACAGTTCTTGCCATGGTGGTTGGTGTAAGCACAAGAGGTTACACAACACTCACTGTCCTTGCATAGAAGTTGTTTATTATTTATGTTTTTGTAAGTACTACATTATGGTAATTTGCTTTGTAACTTGTAAGCAATCTGAACAACAAAAACAATACATTAGTGAATGGTTTTGGTTCTTTTACACTTTTATAAAAAAAAAAATATATTAGAATGTAATTGTTTTAATGTGTATACAATATTGGAGTTAAGACAAAGTGAAGATGAAGGCACTACTAAAATGCTGACCATCAACGTTTCTTCTGTTTAGTAATTGCAGTCTGATGACTGAACAAAAATCTAATCCAGTGTGATTTCACTGAGCCAATGCCAGGGAAAGACAGGTGCAATGTCTGCAATGGACTGGTGAGCTTTATGACAAGAGGCGCCAGCTCACAGGAGAACATGGAGAACAGCTGTGTTTCCTGCATGACAACCTGCCAACCTTAAACTGGGAGCATGGAGAACGTTCAGTGAAAGATGGGTAGAATAAAGAGTTGATATTAAAGCATATTCCATTATACATTGTTCTGTAATTTTAACAATTTCCTTGACTGAGGGGTTTGCTGTTGTAATTTGCACTCAAAGATTTGATGCCAAGTCATTGCATTAAAACTTGTTTTATTCAAAGTTGGCTTTGTTTTATATAATGCAGAAAGTCCAAAGACATGTGCAGTAGGTGAAATGGTGACTCTAAAGTGGCCCTTAATGTTTGAATGTGTGAGTGTGTGAACCCTACAATGGACTAGCGCCCAGTCTAGGGTTTTTCCTATCCATGCGCTCAGAGTTGCTGGGCACCGGCTCCCCCGTGACCCTATTCAGGAATAAGCGGTATAGAAAATGGATGGATGGATGATTTTTATTTGAAGTGGTTCAAGTCAGCGTTCAATAGATTATGTTAATTCCGGAAATATTGTGCATCCACTTATTAGCATGACATTTTAGTATGAAAATAAAGCAGAAAACTTCCAAAGATCAGGCAAAAAAATGGCAGAACATCTTGGCCCTTGTCGCTTATAGAAAAACCCATATCAGTTGATTTGTAAGTGCTGAGCACTGAAAATGAGGGTGAAAGGAGGGTAAAGAATATATGCAGAAAAACAGACAAACCACAGCCTGTAAATAGAGAACTAAAGTGTTACGAGGAGCTGTTCCAATTGATCAGTGTAGACAAACTACTGCACAAGCACTCATTGCTTTTTTTAATCAATTGATTAATCAGTACAATTCTGGATTACGAAAACAGATGTGACTAATGAAATTGAACACAAATGTTAAATTGAATAGTGAACATGGTTAACTGGCTGATTTAAAACGACAAACAGGCCATAATGAGTTAAAGGGAGAGGACACGCCTGAACTGAGAGAGAGAGAGAGAGAGAGAGAGAGACGGCGCATGATCCAACGCCTAAAGCAGGGTGTGACTCCACTGCGGCTCAGCTGATCTACTGCATAAGAATCATCACTACAAACAAAAGACATTTTATGTCTAATTTCATTCCAACATGAAGTTGGTGCCTGCAGACCTGCTGTCTAAACCAAAGCAGATAATCTGATGCAGTTTGATCAAGCAGAACAGACGCAGTTAAAACTGACTGCGTCAGTACAGTGGAAATGAGTTTGTAGTTTATAATAAAACGAAAGTATGAACAGTACTAAAGACACCACTGAGCCCGGGTTCTGCTCAGACGGTTCTCACTGGACCTGGATGATAAACGCACTGACCCTTCAGGCAGCTTCGCTCCACTAAAATGGCGTGAATCTGAGGATCGGCCAGGAATTTCCTCATCTGCTCCATCGAAGTCTTCTCCTCCAGGGCGGATTCCAGAGAGGCCGGCACTTCACCGCCATCTTCCAGCAGCAGAGGAACCAGCTTCCGAATGTGCTTCTGCAGCACCGACGTGTCCGCCACCGTCTGCACGGCAGCAGACACTTCCATCGTCCCCCCACTCTCCTCTCCTCCGCCTCCGCCGTCCGACATGATTCGAGTCTCAACAAGCCGCTTCTCAGACACAGAAAGCCTTCACCAGCTCAGACCGCGATGACAACGCAAGGGAGCGTCCTGCGCATTAATTCGTACACAGCATTGTGGTATATGTAGTTCCAGGAAAGTCTGAACAAACCTGATTAAGACTCGATGTACTACATTACCCACAAACCCTTGAGAACAAAGGCACTCGCCCCAACCTGGTACGACCGTTACTGCGGTACACCCAGTGTAGCTCGACTGAAGCTGATTTTTTGTAGAGTTTTCATTTAATTTTTTAAAATTATCTTAATATATATATATATATATATATATATATATATATATATATATATATATATATAATATATATATATATATATATATATATATAGTTATGTCAATGTAGATTGTGGCACTTGGTCACGAGGAGGTTGATTTTCCCTTTGGCTCCGCAAGGGGGCGACTGTTACGAGGGCTGTATTAAGTGTAACTAATTTCCTTGCTGTAATAACAATGACTTTGTGACGGAGTCTGACTATGTGAGAGGGGTGACAGCAGAGTGACTGTGTGAGAGAGGAGTGACGGGAGCCTGAATGTGTGAGAGAGGAGTGACAGGAGCCTGAATGTGTGTGAGAGGAGTGACGGGAGCCTGACTGTGTGAGAGGAGTGAAGGGAGCCTGACTGTGTGAGAGAGGAGTGACGGGAGCCTGACTGAGTGAGAGAGGAGTGACGGGAGCCTGACTGTGTGAGAGAGGGCTGCTGAATGAGGGACTTATCCAGAGACAATGCCTAACAAGTCGAGAAAAGACAAGGTAGTACAACATAAAGAACATCTGTTTCTTTGTGTGTTTTATATCTGCGGCTCTTCTTTGTTTTAATGTGTTGTTAAGAGTTGTTTTCTCTGTTCCCAGGAGTCTTCAAAGTCTGTGGGATCCACTAAAAGTAAACACCACAACAGCAAAGACTCTGAAAACGAGGTATCTCACATTGTTCTTATTTTCACATGTGGATATAAAAATTTATTGCAGCTTTAAAGATTTTAAAAAGTAATGATATTTTACGAGGTGTTAATTAGTAGACATTTAAAAAAGCACAGCCTGGATTAATAATGGATATGTTTGCTGAATGTTGTAGTAATTTGTAAGCATACAAAAACAGTTGTTTGTTCATCATAGGAACATTGATCTGAAGAAGCATATTGTAGCTAGCTGAATGCTAGTAGTGTTTTAACCTGTGCTTAATAAGGTTTAGTAAGATAAGAGCTTGAGTAGATCCCAGTGAGTACAATCCTCTTTTGGCATTCAGATCCAGTCTAAAGAGAAAGGATGCAATTATTCAAAATTCAGATTATTAGTTGTTAAATAATGAAGTTATCAGTATTTTTTGTAATGCACTGTAAAGAAACCCACCAACATAGTTTTTTTGGTTTGGGATTGGGAGGGTGCAGGCTTGATTCACAAGACCAGCATCCAAGTGCCCTTGAGCAAGGTCCCTAACCCCCAATTTCCCCCAGGGTGCTGTGGCAGTTGCCCACCCCCTCCGTATGTGTTTTCTCAATGACCTAATCACTAGTTTCACTGAGTACTGAGTGTGTTCACTGCCATGGATGGGTTAAAGTGCTAAGGTTGAATGCGACTGTACTGCTGTGCAATAGCAATAAAAAGTGCTTAATATTTATTCCTCTGTAATCAAAACAAAGGTTTATTTTATTTTATTTTATTTTATTTTATTTTATTTATTTATTTATTGTTAACTTTGTCTCATGGCATATTCAACAGATTCTGCTTGCAAAATCCTATCTGCTCAGATTGCTCCACTACAAAACACCTGATCTCCTTCACACAGAAACATGACCCTTATCTGTGCCCCCTGAGCCCTGTGGCCTCTGATGCAATTAGGGCGACAGGTGATCTACCTCTTCCTTGGACAGGAACTCCAAGGTTGTAAAGTAACCTGCTCTCTATGACTTATGTTTCCACAGGGCTCCAATAAGAGAAACTGCAGTGCGCCCCCCACTGCCAAACTTATGCGGGTAAAGCAATCATCCTCCCAAGCTAAATTGAAGAAAGAGAGGAGACTGAGCATTTCGTGCTTCCCCATCACCAGAAACAGAGAGCTGCACAAGTTGCTTGCTTTCAAAGGTACACACACATCTGATTTTAAACTGTTTCTGTCTCAAGAAAATCATGTAACCCAGCAATTTCCAGGAGCAATTTTCAGTAAAACCAGGAAAAATGTATTGTACCATGGACATTCAAAATACATTACAATTCCTGCAATAAATGCAGCATGAAATATAGCAATAAAAACTACAAACATTATTCACATCACATCCTTTAAAACATTTTTTATTAGTTACATTTTTAAACTAATAGAACTATAGATTATCACATGATACCAAATGGCATTTCTCAATTGAAAAGTTGAATTGTGAATACATGAAAGAATTATTTGTGAAATGTTATTCTAAAGTTCACTGTATGTTTACTGTACCAATTTTTTCTTGTATTCTTTAAAATGACTTTGAAAACTCAATACACTGCTCAAAAAAATTAAGAGAACACTTAAATCACACATTGGATCTTGTTGAATGAAAGATAAATTGTGCAATTAGTTGAGAACAAAATAACAGTCAATGGAAACCAAAATCATCAACCCAGGAAGGGTTGGACTCAAATTCATGCAAGTAAAACATTGAAATCATAGGCTCATCCACTTTTTCTGAATTTAATTTTGGCAGTTCATAATATTATTCAGTAGTGTGCATTTCCATACTCTTTCACATCTGTCACCATGAAGAGAACAGGTTACCACTGGTGGGCCTGCCCATTCCTCTTTTCTCAACAAACGCCAGTTTAGCTGCATGCCCATAGTCTGAGTATGATTCCCACTAAACGTCATCTACCTCTCATGTCCCTCTCACAGAGTATGGTTCTGACAGTTTGTTCACAAACATGCACACCAGGAGCCTGCTGAAAGTCACTTTGTAAGTCTCTCAACCCATTTCTGCTGCTGGATCAATGCCCTTGTCTGCTCTCCTTGTGTAACAGCCTGTGTCCTGGTATCTGTTCTATGCTCTTGAGATGTGGGAGACAACTGGTTCTTGTTCACAAACTTAATTTTGAACCATTTGGTATCTACACTAACAAAAATAGGTTCCAGAACCTGAAAAGTTTGCAGTGGGAACCAAAGAGTAGTACATGAACCTATGTGGGAACGTCTAGTTGTACAGGAGCAAGGAACTTTGATATACCTTACGTCTCACACAATGTAGTCTTCAGTGTCTTCTTTGTGACAAAAGTTGATTCATGTCTGCTTTTGGGAGAGAAAATAATCTCTGTAATTAGAGATGTGACGAAGTTCGAATTCAAATTCAGTGACATTCGAACTTCGACGATTTTTAGCAAATTCGAATTCAACTGATGTTTTAGGCCCAATTTTCCTCAAATGCGGATTTGAAATCGCCACTGGTATATAAACCAGAACAACTCATACGGTCAGTTCCAGACAGAGTGACGCAGACACAGATATAAATACAGCACTTTAATGGGACAAATGCAAAAAACAGAGTCAAACAGTCCAAGTCAATAACAGACAGGAGAGACAATACCAGAATGGACAAACCAGGGACTAAAACAGGGAGTCTAAAAACAGGTGAAGATCAATAACCGGTAGAATAAACACAGGACAAGACGAAAGGCAGGAGTCAGGAAACGGAAAAACACGGACAGACTGATAACGATAAACATGGCTGCAAAGCCAGACACTGAACAGGTTGAAAGGCTGGATTAAACACTCTCCGGACCAGGAGAATACAATCAGAACTCCGGTGATCAGGAAGGTGAGTGAGTCACGTGATCAGTCAGGTGACAAACTGGAGGATTCTGGGAATTGGAATCCTGAGAGACTGAGGGGTGCATCACACATACACGTTGATTTCCACCCTGCAGGTCATCTGGACTATCCATGTTCATTAGTATTTAATGGTGAATGTTGTTTACTTTATACTTCTGCTTTACATAAACAAATAAATTATTAAAATGGCCAAATGTGGGAAGAAAACAAGTATAAAACACAAAAAACACGAACACGAACAGTACTAAACTACTAGTTGATATATGTGTTCTTTGTGTAAGAATGCATAATTAGTTAATTACATGATAATAAATGATTGATAATTTTATGATTGTGTCATTTAAATAGCATGATGAATTGTTTACAGTACACTGTGAGTCCGTGACTACCTGTGGCTGATGGCCTGTTTAAGCATCATGTATTCATGTTGAAAAAAACAAAAATACATGCACAAATGGGCTTATCAGGGTTTATCGGGTGTTTACCAAAACCGCATTCGAATTTGACAGATTTGTCACATTCCTATCTGTAATAGCAAAAATGCTCACAGGTAGTCTATACGCTCCATCACTTCTCATTTAAATTTTCTGATGCTGTGCAGTGCTGTCTGTTTATGACGTAATTCTGTTAGATATCCTTCCACTAAACTGATGTAAACGTGTAGAAGCCTGAGTGGAACCAGTTCAAGAATCAGAGTTCTTTTGGTGGAAAAGACCTATCTGTGGCCACCACCTGCATTCCATTTTTGGGGGTTGTTTTTAATTTTGCCTCTCCGGTTCACCTGTGGTCACTTTCATTTGCACCAAAGCAGGTGAACTTGATTCACAATTGCTGACTTTTTGTTATTCTGTGATGTTTGTTTGAGTTCCCTTCATTTTTTGAGCATTGTAGAAAAAAATTATTTGAAACAATGTATCAAAATTTAAACTGTATTACTGATATGCTGTCTCTCGAATAACATCTTTCATGGAAACCACTGTCAATGATTAAAAACTAGGCATCTCAGTCCATTACATTAAATCCTTGTGGGATTCTTGTGCATGCAACAACATGCTAGGTCAAGTCCAATTTCATTAGAGGGAAGCAGAGGAAACACTGAAAAGGATCTGCTTGAGAACTTTCCTTTATATGAACTAAACTAGACTCTGTAGTATACAGTCATACAGTAGCTTTCGAGATTTTTTTATATTTTGAATGTACAGTCAGTCATTAACTAAATGAACACAATAACCATTTTTAATTTTTTGGTTTTGTTGTTTTTAACAATGTTTCATATGAAGATAGCACTAATAATGGTATCAAATTGTGATTCACATTCTGTGCTTTGTTACATTTGCTGTACTGGTTAATGCCATCAGAAAAGATTTGTGGTTAAACTTTGAGAGTGTACCGTGTGATATCTTTTTTTTTTTTTTTTTTTTTACTTTATTTTTTATTCTCAAACAAAAATCACACAGTCATCACTCTTGAGCCTCCATACAATCAACCTTAGTTTAGAACAATAAATAAAAATGGGAGACCAAAAGAGTAACAAATGTTTCATACTGTCTCCTTGTGTTTTCGTTTTTTTATAACACTTACATATATCAATAAAAAAGGGAATTAGAACTTAAAAACAAACTAAACAAAAACAGAGAGAGAACATTAACATGTAGTAGTGTGTTAGCTTAAGAAATCAAGACAGGGTTACATTTTCATATGTTCATATTTTGGGTAGTTCCTCAGGTATTTCAAGTAAATTCAGATATATATTTTCTTGCATATTTCTCCCACTTTTCCCAGTGTTTCTCAAATATATCCATCTGTAGATTCACAGATAAAGTAATTTTTTCCATCCTATAAATAGACATGGTCACCTCAATGCAGTCTTTAATAGATGGTTCATGTTGTACCATCCATTTCTTCGTTATTGTTTTCTTCCCTGATGCCAAAAGAACATTCCACAGATATCCATCTATTCCTTCACGTTGTGGAGGTTTGTGCCCTAGATACATTACTTTAAACTCAAGAGGAATGGGAGTTTTCAAAATGCGTTGCATCTCTCTATTCACCTCTTTCCAGTAACTCAGAACCTTTGGGCAACCCCAGAAAATGTGATAATGGTTAGCAGTCTGGAATCCACAATTTCTCCAGCATTCAGCAGTGCCTCCTGAATAATGCACACTTTGAGAAGGGGGTGTAAAGTAGCGTGCCACATTTTTCCAGCAATATTCTCTCCAGGTGTGGGATTTTGTACTCTTCCATTGTGATTTACAAATCTGCTCCCATTCTTCTTCTGTTATAGCTAGAGTCCCCTCTTTCTCCCACTTGTCTTTAATATATTTTGATGAACGGTTATTCAGATTTTGAATACTTTTGTATAGTTGTGAAATTATGCCTCTGTTCAGTTCTGATTTATATCCCTTTATAAAAAGTTGAATTATGGGGTTATATTCATCTCCTTCCCTTTGTTTAATTTCATAGTTATAGCAGTTTATTAACTGCAAAAGTAACGGTAAAAGTCTTGCTTCTCCAAATCAAAATTTTCTTTTAGGGTCTGGAAGCTTTTTATTTGGTTATCTTGTATTAACTGAAAATAATGTGTTATGCCTTTCATAGTCCAAAACTTAAATCGAGAATCTATACCATTTGGAGTAAAATTTGAGTCATATGCACACCACCCCAAGATTTTAATAGCCTTTTCCAATTTGTACATTTTTATTAATTCTTTCCATACTGTGAGTACTGATTTTATCCAGGGATTTTCTAATCTACTAATAGATTGTCTAGGTGTTTATTGTCTGCCAGTATGGCCTGTATGGGAATGTCTACTATCTTTCTACATTCAATATTCTTCCAGTGAGCTTCATACAGTGGGTCACACCAGTACAGCATGGCCCTTAATTGGGCAGATATGAAATAGTGTTTGAGAGATGGTAGACCCCAGCCTCCACGCTCCTTTGGTAATTGTACGGTTTTAAACCGAATACGGGGTCTTCGTCCCTGCCAAATAAATCTTGAGAGGGTTTTATCCGATTCTACAAAAGACTGCCTTGGAACGGTTACTGGAAGTGTCTGAAATAAATATAGATATCTAGGTAATATATTCATCTTTATAATTTCAATCCTGGCACTTAGACTAAGGTAAGGTATGAGGCTCCACCTTTCAAGGTCCTTTTTAATATTGTTGTAAAGGGAGAAATAATTTTTCTCATAGAGTTTTGACGAATCTTTGTGTAAAAGATATTTAATTGATTCTGTATTCAATTTAAATGGGTATGCATTTTTGAGCTTTTCAGGAAAATGACTATAGGCAATCTCAAAGGTCTTTTCTATATTTAGTTTGTATCCTGACAATGGGCCAATAGCACTGAGTTCAGGCAATGAGGTCTCCAGTTTTGTTAAGTGTAAGAGTACGTCATCTGCATAGCTTGCTATTTTATGTTCTAATTTGTCTATTATTATACCACTATTTTTATTAGTCTGTCTAATATATTGAGCCATTAGTTCTAGGAATAAAGTGAAAAGGAGGGGAGAAGGCACAGCCCTGACAAACTCCTCGCCTTAGTACCAGTGGTTCTGTCATATAACCGTTAATTTTGATTCTAACGGTTTGGTTGTTGTAAATGGCTTTGAGATTATCTATTATTAAACTGCTTATGTGATATTTATGTAGTACTTTATATAAGTATTGCCAACTAACAGAGTCAAATGACTTTTCAGCGTCTAGACTAATTATCATTGCCTTTTCACTATGATGCTGTATTTGGTCCATGATATGGAGTGTGTGGCTAATGTTGTCCTGTGTTTGCCGTTTGTGAATAAAGTCAGTTTGGTCATTCCATATTAGGTCTGGGAGGATATTCTCCATCCTTTTAGACATTATGGATGTATAAATACGGTAGTCCACTTTAAGAATGGAAATAGGCCTATATGATCCACATTCAAGTCTATCCTTTCCTTCCTTCTGTATTAGTTATAATTGCCTCCTTCCAGCTAGGGGGAATTTGTGCTTTTTTGAGTGCCCAATTGAAAGTTCAAAGGAGAAATGGAGCAAGTTCTTCTTTAAGGGCTTTATACCATTCTGAGGTAAATCCATCACTGCCAGGTGATTTATGAGTTTTTAAATTTCTTATAGCATTTTGTACTTCCAGTAGTGTGATTTCAGCTCCTAATTTATTATTTTGTTCTTCTGTAATGACAGGAAGGTCAATAGTATCTAGAAATAAACTATTTCATGTTCTTTTCTTATGTTATTTTGAGTTTAGTTTTTTTATAAAAGGAGTGGAAAGTAGACTGTATTTTTTCCTGTTTAATTTCTACTGTGTTTTTCTGTTGGCCTTGTATTGTAAATTGCTCTCTCAGCCTGTTGTTTTTTTAGTTTCCATGCCAATAATCTAGTAAATTTAGCCCCACTTTCATAATGACTTTGTTTAGTATAAAGCATCTTTTTTTCAATTTCTTGTGAAGTCAAATAATTGATTTCAATCCTTAGTCTCTTGATGTCTATTAATAATTGAGAATTTTCATTTTGGGTGTGTTGGTTCTCCAAAAGCTTTAAATTCTCTTGTAATTCTTGCAACTTTTTTTGTCTCTGCTTCTTTTTAGCAGAGGCCATTGCAATAATCTTACCCCTCAGGACCACTTTGGCTGCATCCCACAAGATAGGTGGAGAAACTTCACCATTATCATTTTCATCCAAGTATCTCTGAATGTCCTCAATCATTTTCTTTTTAAACTGAGGATCATTAAGCATACCTGAATTATATCGCCACATTGTATTCAATATCTATGTCTGAAATCCTGGTTCTATCTTTGCTGAAGATAGAAAAGTAATCTATCCTGGTATAAACTGAGTGTGGGTTGGAATAATGAGTATATTGTCTTGCTGTCGTGAACATTTCCCTCCAAATATCTATTAAACCTACATTCTTCAATTGCGAGCGAAATTTAGTATGAATTCCCTTTTTAAGACTTTTTTGGTTTGAGACATCTAATTTGGGCTATAAATGAATGTTAAAATCTCCTCCACATATAAGAGTTCCCTCAGAGTGGTTAACAATCAAGTCTATAATGGTTTTAAAGAAGGTGATATTATTACCTGGTGGTGTATATACATTGAAAAGGGTAAAAACTTGTCCATTAATCTGTCCTTTTATCAAAACAAACCTCCCTTCTTTATCTTTATGTTCAAAAATCACTTCAAATCTTATTTTATTAGAGGCCAGTATGGCAACTCCTCTCTTATGTTTACCTCTATAAGATGAGAAGTATATCTTAGTAAATCCCAGCCTGGTCAGTTTCTGATGCTCTGTATTGTTAAGATGCGTCTCTTGTAGGTAGACAATATCCGCTTTCTCCCTTTTCATTTTTGTTAATATTTTGGTCCTTTTTATTTGGTTTAATATACCATTTACATTAAAGGAAACTACCCTTAGTTTTTCTGTACTCATACTATATGCAAGATAAAAACTGTATTCTTCTTTTTGCTACAAATCTCTGTCTGAACCTGAAAGCATGAACTCCAGCCAGAACATACAAATAAAACATAACTCAAAAAAGTGAATCTTGGGTTCCCTATAAAAAGTAAAGAACATGTCCTTTACCTGACCTCTACGTTGGTCATATTTGGGGGGGGGGGGGGGGGCGGACCTCTTTAACCATATGTGAAAGACTGGGCCCCCCTTGGCAGCTTGAAGTGCATGTTCTTAGGTTTAATATGTTGATTTAGTCCTCCAAAAATTATTTACCTCATTGAAAAAGAGGAAGTAGAGAGAAAGTGATGTTATTTCACTCTTTTATTTTTGTCTCTTTTTTACGGAGATTGCCTTCTGATAGCCTGAAGTTTAGATCTGATAGCAACGCGTCTAGATACAACTCTTTCAGTGTCTGATGCTGTCCCTCCCTCTGTATGCCAGGAATCCTTGTCCAGTAATTCTGTCGGATCTCGCGGGGGACACACCACTGTAACTGCAAAGCCTCGTTCATTCATATCCTTTGTAGCTTCACTCGCTGTTTGGTAGAGCTTTGGCGGAGCCTCGCTGGGTATGGAGTCTGGAATCTGATCTTTTTTTTCATGTAGCACCCGCTTAGCCTCATTATATTCCTTTCAGTTGTTTAAGATGGCGAGTGGATAGTCGTGATCAAAGTATATTCTTTGGTTTTAACGCGGATCTCCCTCTTTTGCCATACTCTTTTTAGAATGTCCTCCTTTGTTTGGGAGTGCAAGAATTTGACCACTATCGATCTTGGTTTAGCCTTGTCTGCAGGTATTGGCATCAGCGCTCAGTGTGCTCTCTCAATGTGAAGTTCAATGGAGTCTGGAATTTCCAACGTCTCTCTCAACAGCTTATCCACGTAGTCCTCCATTGCGTTGCCTTCCTCACCCTCTGGCACGTTGTGTATTCTTATATTTTGGCGCCTTGCTCTTGCTTCTTGATCGATAAGCTTTTCCAATTGCTGCCTTTGAGTTTTTAGCATATCTCTCATAATCAGCTCCATCGTCTCCATCCAGGGGTTCATGGACATAGGGATTTATGGTAAACTGGGATGTTGGTGCTGCCGTCTGACTCCTTCTTGCGATCACTCTGGTTTGTGACAGTGGAGCAGTTAGACGCCAATGTTTCAGGATGCTCCCATTTTTATGTTCTTCTGGTTCTCTCCTTAATTACGCTGTTATAGTCAGATCTGCCGGGGTCACTCGCCACACTCTGGTAATGTTTACATTCTCTGTTCTCTTTTTAAATTTCAAACTAATTCATCTCTGTATCTTTTCCGAGTTAACGATGACACACCAGCCAGAACTGATTAGGTCCTAACCTCAAGCTCTTCTGCCCCATCTGAGAAGGACCCCAAGCTCCCCTCATACATGTCTACATTGGCTCTGCACCTTCCACCAACTGGACCTGGACTAGTTTCCCACCCTGCCATGGACTAGCTGCTCACCCACCATCACCAACTGTAGAAATCTACTGTTAATATTATGTCCACCAGAGGATTAACATTACTTCAGTACCTGAGTAATAGAACAGAGATGTAGGGGTCCAGTGTCCCCTAACTATGTATAAGTAGTTTGACCAGAGGAGGATGGGTCCTCCCCTTGTGAGCCTGGTTCCTCTCAAGGTTTCTTCCTCCAGCTGAGGGAGTTTTTCCTTGCCACTGTCGCCATTTGGCTTGCTCACTAGGGGATCTGTCATTTATACTTTGTTCCTGTTTTAACCTTATTTATTTATTTATTTAATTTCTGTGAAGCTGCTCTGTGACAACTTCAGTTGTGAAGAGCGCTATAAAAATAAATTTTGATTTGATTTGATTTGATTTGATTTGATTTAGCTTCTGCCTCAGCTTCCCCAATTCGCTGGTTCACTTTGTTTAGATCTTCTTTAATGCTGTTAAGTTTCTGATTGTTCTCTTGTCGGAAATCTTGAATTTCTTGTAGAATCCGCTCCATATTCACCTTCGGCTTTTCATTCCCTCTCAGCTTAGCGCCGCCATCCTTTGTTAGCATGTTAGCATCGCTATCCATACCTCATAGTTCATCTTCAGTGTCCGGTTTTTCCATTGCTGGTTTTTTACTCTACTCTCTCGTTTCCATCGCTATCCCACCCTTTAAATCTATAAATGTTGAGGTATTTGGTGCTGTTATTACATGGCAGGATGTATTTTGTCTCTTTATTTGGAGGAGCTCAGTTTCTAAGCTGCCATCTCCTTTAGGAGCGGAACCGGAACCCTGTGATATCTTAAAGGCTTCTTATTGGTATACACTCATCATCAGAAAATAATTTCACCCATAAAAAACAACCTTTTGGTGCAGAACCAAGCATTTGTGGTGCAGCACATCAATACTCACCTCTTTAAAAAATCACACACTGAGTGGTAGTAATGCCCTTCTCCTTGTTTGTGTAAGACAAGCAGTGACTCATGATTAAAAGAAGGCCAAATTTGAATGACACTTAGTTTTATGTTTTATTGTGTTACACTTATGTTTATTGTAAACTAAATACATAAAAAACATTCAGGTATCAAGCATTCACTTTGAATTTTAAAATTCTCAACAAACTCAACTTGAAATGGCAAACAACCAAACAGGCTTAGGATTAAGAATTGACTCTACATGGATCTTCATCCTTTTTAACGTTCAGAGGGTAGCACAGTGCATTATTCATGCCCCAATGGATGCCAGAAAATGTTTGCTCTTAATCTCGATCCCTAATCTTGTCTTGCAAACACATTGTGCCCCAATTGTAGAATGGAATGTAATTTTAAAATAACATTTTGGCAATCTACAAAGTCCACATTGCTGCATTTTGCTATCTCTTCTTATTTCTAACCTGAACTTGTTTTACACCATATATTGTAGTCCTACGTTTTAAATGGTGTCTTAATTACTGTAGGCTTGGCTGAAGTTGCATGAATGAAGTGAACTGGCACTTTGTGGTTTGTCATTAGATATAGTACCGTGCCACATGTGTTGTATTACGATGTTTACAAGGTGCACCTCAATAATTCATGCTGTCTTTCGTGCATACTAGGTATCTTTAGACAGTGTTTGCAACAGTTTGTGCAAAAGTTCTCCAGTAAACTATCCTTTAAACATATAACAATAGCTGTAGGTATTCACAAATATCCACATACTCAGGACTGTGTATTACAAATACAATACTAATATAAAGTATTTAAAAATATCACAATACATAAAAATAGTTAATACAAAAAGTTGGCCTTGCCCTTATCTTGTAATATGAAGCTGAAGTTCCACTTCCAAAATACTGTTTTATTTTTATTTGTATTTATATTGCCATTGCTTAGCAGTACAACAGAATCTTACCTTTGCTTTTAACTTCTCTGTGTACAGACGTGTACAGACACGTTCACTCACACTACTAATTAGGGCAGTGAGAACACAAACCTAGAGTGGTGGGTAGCCTCCACAGCACCCAGGGACCAATTAGGGGTGCCTTCTTCAGGAGCACCTAAGCTGTGATATGCTGATTACAGAATTTGGTCTGTTTTTGAAAATGGTAAACTATATACACTGATCAGCAAAAATATTATTCCCATCTCATTGTCTGCTTTATCTGTTGAAATTACCTTGTAGGAGCACATTGCAGTTCTGTAATTATAGTCTGCAATCTGTCTGTGTCTTAATATACTTTGGTATCCTCATTTCACCCTATTTTTCAATTAACAGGACCATAGAGCACCATCCCAGAAAAGGTATTAATTGGGTTGTGGGTCAGTAGCCATGTTTACATTCAGCCTAATAATCTGTTAGACTAGACTGGGTGGAAATTCAGGATCAACAAAGATCATGCCAAGAGTAAGACATGTAATAGCCTGTGGGTCACAAAGGAACCTAAGGTAACTCCTAAGCAGCTAAAGGCCTTTCTAGCATTGGCTAATGCTAATATTCATGCATCCACCATCTGGAGTACACTGAGCAACAGTGATGTGCATGGCTGGGTTGCAAGAAGAAAACCACTGCTCTCATTGCTGTCTGTCTACAGTTTGATAAAGATCACATGGGCAAGCCAAATGAGACCAATAAACATCTTTCAAGTTTAAATGAGAAGCATTGTGTTTGGAGAAAGGAAAACACTGCAATCCAGAATAAAAACCTTATCCAATCTGTGAAACACTGTAAGGGTAATATTATGGTTTGGGAATGTTTTACTGTATTTGGGCGAGGGCAGATTGCAATCATTGATGGAACAATCAATTTTTAATTATATAAGCAAATTCTGAAAGAAAATGTCAAGACATCTGTTTGTTAGCTGAATCTCAAGAGAATGTTGGCCATGCAGCAAGACCACAACCTTAAGCACTCAAGTGTTTATAAAAAGATGACAAAAAGGCTTAAAAAAGATTAAAAATTATTATGATTAAAAAAAGAATAGTTCATGTTAAATTTAATGTTTTGGAATGGCCAAATCCTAACCTCAACCATTATAAATGTAGTGGAAGACCTGAAGCAAGCAGCTCATGTGAGGAAACCCACTCAGTAACAATTGTGAACATGCATATCTACATTTACATTTACATTTATGGCATTTAGCAGACACCCTTATCCAGAGTGACTTACTAAAGTGCTTTGCAGTTCACTCTAGAGATTTTCTAGAGATTCCTCACACTTAGATCCTGTTGAAAACAAATGTCTTTATGGAGTTAAATACTCCTTAATCATATGGGTCTTCAGTCTGCGTTTAAAAACGGTGAAGGACTCAGCTGTTCGGCCCACCAGGGAAAGTTAATTTCACCATTTTGGTGCCAGAACAGAAAAGAATCTGGATGCGTGTTTTCCTTGCGTCTTTAGGGATGGTGGGTCATGCTGTGCTGTACTTGGAGCTCAAAATGCTCTTGGTACAGCTTGAGTTTTGACCAGTGCCATCATGTATGGAGGTGCTGGTCCATTTTTGGCTTTGTAGGCCAGCATCAATCAGCAATCAAATAAAGTGAACGCAGTAGAGGAGTTACGTGACAGAATTTGGGGATGTTTAAGACAAGCCATGCTGCTGCATTCTGGATTAGTTGCAATGGTCTGATGGTCCACATAGGAAGGCCAGCTAGACCGGAGTTGCAGTAGTCTTGTCTTGAAATGACAAGAGACTGAACAAGCACCTGAGTGGCCTCTGTAGACAGAAAGGGTTGAATTCTCCTGATGTTGTAAAGTCACGTTTGCATCATGAGCTGAGAACGATAACTGGTCATCCATAACTACACAAGGCTCTGTGCTTCTGCAGATGGAGTGACCAGTGAATTCTCCAGGAGAATGGTGAGATCAGGATGAGTACCCATGGTTCCAGGAATGAATAGTAGTTCAGTCTTGCTGGGGTTGAGTTTGAGGTGATGGGCTGACATCCATGATGAGACATCAGAGAAGCAAGCTGAGATACGAGATGAGACCTGGGTGTCAGAAGGTGGGAAAGAGAGGATGAGTTGAGTGTCATCAGCATAGCAGTGGTAAGTAAAACCATGAGAAGATATTACTTTACCAGGAGAATAAGTGTGGAGAGAAAAGAGAAGAGGACTGAGGACTGAGCTTTGTGAAACACCAATGGAGAATCTGCATTGAGCTGATGTGGCTCCCTGCCATGTGACCAAGTAAGAACATTCTTCCAGGTATGATGCAAACCATTGCAATGCAAAACCGGTGATTCCAAGGCTACCAAGGACTGACAGGAGGATCTTGTGGTCTACTGTGTCAAAGGCTGCAGAGAGCTTGAGGAGAATTACGACAGATGAGACTGATCTTGCAGCATGGAGTTTCTCAATGACTGCAATGAGAGCAGTCTCTGTTGAATGTGTTGGTTTGAAGCCAGATTGTTTTGGGCCCTGTAAATTGTTCTGGTTGAGAAAGTAAGATAGCTGATTATAGACAGAACATTCAAGGATTTTTGAGAGGAAAAAGAGTAGTGATAGTGGCTTATAATTGCTAATGTTTGTGCTATCAAGGCCTATTCAAGATTGGGACCACTCTGGCAGCTTTGAAAGTAGATGGAACATGACCTGATGACAATGAGCTGTTTATGAAAAAAGTAATGAAAAGTCAGGAGCAATTGTTTGAAATAGAGAGGAAGTGATAGGGTTTAGAGCAGTGGTCCCCAACCCCCTGGAGCAATTGGTGCCAGGCTGCAGAAGGAATCAGCCTTTGTTATTTAGGATCAGACTGACTTTATTTCCTCAAGTATGTTATTCTTACTCTTGATTACAAAAAAATGAAGTACAAGAATAAAAATAAAATAAACATTGTCCAAGAGTAAACAAAAATAGATAAATATGTAAATTGTTACATATGTGTAGTGTCTGAGGAAGCATAAAATCTGTTAACTACTGTATGTCACAGATTTAATGCCCAAACGCAGCAGTTTCCAAATGTAATCAATGTTAGAGAATAACGAACAAACTATTGAAATATGTATGAATAGATCATGGACCGTTTCCCAGAGAGCTTTGTAATCAGAAATTAAATGAGTTTCATCAAAAGAATGTATTAGACAAAGCATTGGACATTGGTAATATCAATGTGTGGCTGTTAAATACCTGTTTTTGATTCTATGCATGGAAATAAGAGCTTGTTGCTACACATGACCCCCCACTGGCTTTCTCAAAGGAAGATTTTGTGCAGATTTAATGATTAAAATAATGAACTCCTGGTGTAACGGCTCTGGACTCACAGGTAGGAGGCGGAAGTACTTGCAGGGTTGTATTTATTAACAGATAACTCACGATTGGTAGCAGACACGAAAACACGACACGAGTAACCACATAGTCACACAAACAAACGAGAAGAACGACCCAGACTAACTGAGACAAGGGAGTTATATACACTTAACATGAGAGGCTGGGACATGATAACGATGGGGCAGGGTTACAGATGGAACACAGCTGGGAATGGGAGGAGACATGACATGTGCTCAAAAGCACATGGAACAGTAAACAACACAAAGACAGACCAGCGGGACGTGACACCTGGAAAAAAAATTTAGACGTTTCATTTGAGGGAACAATGGCAAGGAAAGTCTTCATCAGAAACAACAGTCTGACAGCTCATGCTTATATCACCAATGGCAGTAAACTGAAAATTAAGATATAGTTTTGCTACTATAAAGTTAAACTAATCAGTGTATGTATTTTGTTTGTAATAAATGTTATATTTTCCGAGCTGTTGCGGTGTGATGGATTATTTTACTTTAGCTAACTAAAAATGTTCACTGTTTTACTAGGGTCGCTGGGATTTGTAGCCAATTTTATGATATTGACTAAATTATACCTGAATGTCTAGTAACTTTTATTGTTACATGCATCAGTTGAATAACACATTACCTAATGTAACTAGTTACCAAACAAACTTTGATAGACCAGGATACAGTTCTAAACTTATATACTGTTATACATGTAAAAAAAGTTTGATAGATTTTATATACAGTTGCATGCCAAATTTGGGCACCCCTGGTCAAAACATCTGTTACTGTGAATAGTAACAGATGCAGATGAGCGGATCTATAGCTATGAAGTTAAAGAAGAAACATCCATTTCAACATTTTAAATAAAATTAGTGTTTTATTTTTTGTTTAGTACAATTGTAGAGTGAAAAAAATCTTTTGGGTGCCCTGGGAGATTTAAGCTCCCATATACCTGTTCCAAGGTCTCAGACCTTAATTAGCTTGTTAGGACTATGGCTTGTCATCATTAGGAAAGGCCATGTAAATTTCACAGCTTTATAAATAATCTGACCCATCAAATTTGGTTTCAACAATCAGCAAAAATCAGTTTCATCAGTTGCCTGGCACCCTAACAAATTAAATGACAGCAGGAGATTTTTCATTTTCTAATGCAATTAAGAAATGTCAATTAACAGAAACAGTGGAAGACAAGTTGAAGACAAGAAACACCTGGAGAGATTTGCTCATAGGATATCTAGAAATGCAGTTCAGAATTCGGAGTGCAAACAACTATTCGGAAGATAAAGAAGACTTAAAAGTTGAGGTGCACTATTATACAGTGCAAACACACAAAATATGACTCTTATGGAACAGTAATCAGAAGACAACTAAAGAAGCATCTAAACAACCCTGATGCATTTTGGATAACAATAATAAAGGAAGATGGTAAAATCCTGCACCTATTATCTGGTCAATTTATTATCTAATCAATGTTTGTTTTTATTATCCACTAATACAGGAAGACAAAATGATCCTACACCAAACAACTGTGGTTGCTGTGGCCATTTATGATCCAGGTGGATCCAATTCCGTTTAACTTTCTGAAGTGAAATTATGCAATTTACGACTCGGATCTTCACCTACCCACTGTCCAAGGTTTTGTGAAGTTGACAGGACATCATAAGTAGCTCCCAGCCAAAAATTGATACAACACGCATTGAACACCCATAACTCTTACCAGGGGATTTTACAGTTTTCTATGCTCTCCCATCTCATCCACTGTCCTTGTTTCCCTTATGATGCTGCAGTTGCACAATGTACCTCCTCATCCTGCTATTGAATAAAGCTCACAACCATTCATCTTCTCTCTTGGTGATGTGATCTTGCTGAATGCTTTCCTTGGATCACTTGAACCATGTCTTGCCCTCCCATTTTTCACCTGCCCTACTACATTCCTGTACATACAAGTTGCTTAATGGCTTAGCCCTACAATATCTTAAAGAACTTCTTAAATCATACAATCCATTGCGTACACTTCACTCACAAAAGATGCAGGCCTACTCACAGTACCTCAAATTAGAAATAACAGAGGGATGAAGATTTTCCTATAAAGCACCCCAGCTCTGGAATAAACTTCCTACTACTGTTTGGGACACACACTGTCTTTAAATCTCAATTGAAAACTAATGAATAGTGAACTTAGCAGATAAACACAAAGACAAAGGAATTGTACTTGCTAGGTGTAAGAGATAAATGTACTATTTTATATTACTTATTGCCTGTTATGCTGTTTGATCAAATGTATTCCTTGTTACTCTCTCACTTGTGCTTTAGCCATTATTGTTTAACTGTATTCAGTGCCTCTTCGACTACACACCCCAAGGCCTCAAAACACTTAGTCATAACATCTAGTTGATAACGCAATGCTCTAGCATAACCATGCTGATGGTACAACGTATAGTCTGCATGGTACATGCATGCAGGACATCTAATCTCTAAGTCTTGACGCCAAGTAATGGGGAGAGCAGCCGAACCAGAGGAAACCAGTATTTAATCAACATATTTATGCAAAAGGGCCACTAAGCGGGCTGGACTAGAACTTTCTGATGTGTCACTTGCTGAGTCCTCAATGACTTATCAGATGACACCGCACCTAGTTTTAGGCTTAAAAGGCCACTGTAAAGGGAGAGGAAAGGGAGAGGAGGCTTTATTTGCCTTTTGGACAGCTGGCATAATGAAGCGAACTGGCCTCAGCGGACAGAGTTCTCTGTGGGGAAGAACAACGTAAAGTGAGAGCCACTGGTGTATCCCCGCAAGGTGCTGATGCCACCACTACACATCAAGTTGGGGCTCATAAAACAATTTGTCACGGCTCTAGATAAGGACCTTCACCCTTCAAGAACCTCCAAGATCTTTTCCCTAAGCTGTCTGAAGCAACGATCAAAGCTGGTGTCTTTGTCGGACCACAAAGAAGATCATAGAGTGCAGCGAATTTCCCAAGGAGCTGAATAGGAAGGAGAAAGCGGTTTGGAACAGTTTCGTCAGAGTGGTTCACTGCTTCCTAGGCAACCAAAGATGAAAACTATGCACAACTGGTTCAGACTCTGATAAAGAACTATGCTGCAATGGGCTGCAGGATGTCACTCAAAATCCATATCCTTGATGCTCATCTGGATAAGTTCAAAGAGAACATGGGAGCTAATTCAGAGGAGCAAGGCGAGCACTTTAACCAGGACATTATGAACTTTGAACTTTGATCTGTGGAAATTTGCAATGCATATAGTGTTCTTAGTCTGATTGTTTGAATGAGACGATGCAAAACTGACTGTAAACAGAAAATGCATAACTTTCTTTGCCGTGGTCACAGAAGCAAAGTTTATAATGAATGTAGGCAATTCTGCATTTGTTTTAGACATAAGCAATTGGAATATAACACTAAAAGGCTGGGAACAAAACTTGTATTATGTTGTGTTATAAATGAAACAAAATACAAAATGAACATGCCAACAAACACTAGGTATAAACAAAATGCATGCGACAAACAAAGTAAAACAGATAAAACAATAAGATGTTGGACAAAAATTACAACTACAGAAACGAACAACTACAACAACAACAGCAGTAACAACAAGGACTGACAAAGACAGATTGAATTAGACACAGCTGAGAAAGGAGGAGGGAGCAAGGGAGGAGACAGGGCCAAAACAAAAACACAATACATGTGCTTGGATGTACATGGGGTATAAACAACAACTAAGACAAGACTGGAAGACAGAGGGGAACAGGACTGAAACGTGACATAAACATTTATTTTCACACAGGCTTTTGGTTAACCCCTTTTTATAGACAGTCTTTCTGCACTGCACAGGATTAGCTATGTTTACCTAGTTCTCATATTCTCTCCCCATGTCCTAAGCTGCCCCGGCTGCCTAGCTGATGTTGGTTCATGTCCATTCATTTACACCTTTGTTGTAAAACGTGCTATATGAATAAATTTTGATTGGTTGAATGTTTTCATTTCATAACCTCAATTAATATGCTCTTTCACAACTTTTCCCTCCATCGTGAACCTTTCTTGTTAGGTCATTCATGTGTACCCTAGCTGCAGGAGCTGGGTGCCATTGTGCATCTTCTCCCCAATTACAATTAGAAGCCCTAATAATCACATCCATCTTAAATGCTAACAGGAAGATTGTGCACCCTGCCATTATACTTATTTCCAATCATTGTGAAGATGTGAAGATGTTTAATGCCTATCCACTACCTGAAATAACTCAAATGCCTTCAACAAGGCAAGTGGCACAGAGGCCAAAGCATTACCCAAATCCAATGACCAGGAACCATTTTCCAAGACCTCAAGACATCAGGTGCACTTTCATACACTCGATATATTTGCACACTGCACACTGAAAACATTTGGGTTTGACATTAAAAGATGAATATGGTGCAAAAGAACAACGTTTCAGCTTTTATTTCCAGGTATTTAAATTTGGATCTGATACACAGTTCAGATGATATCTTTTTGTCTGAAACCACCCATTTTTCATCTGGGCAAAAGTATTGCTTTGCTGTGTGATGAAGGATCTCCCAGTTAGTTTCTATATATTCATATATATTTGTACAACCCATAGATAGCTCTCTGGTTTTCATGTTGGTTGAAAATATGAAAACCATTTATGTGCTCTAACTATAAATGCACAGTCTGCAAAGGCAAATCCCAAATCTGAAACATAGCATAGACATTCAGCACTATTTATTGTTTGAATAATCAGTGTAAGAGGACACACCTGACAATCTCATGTTCCAATACTTTTGCTCACAAGAAAAATGATTAGATAGATAGATACCTTTATTAATAATTAATATTAAGGGAAAGTCACATATCACAGCAGCACAATGAAAAACGAGCATTATGCAGGTAACAGTTGTTACGATACAATACACGTGTACAGGTAAGGAATACTGTCCTGGCATAGAGATATGAATAGAAGAGTAGTAATGTCCAGCCATTCAGTGAGTTGTACAGTGTAATTGCTGTAGGTACTAATGACCTCCTGCACTGCTTTTTGCTACAGCAGAGTTCAATGAGTCTGTTGCTGAAAATGCATGGAATCAAAACCTTCTGCTTTCAGTGTACCTGTTTACGACAATAGTTACATATATTGTCCTTCTTTTCCTGAGTCTCCTTGGATTGCTGGGAGAAATTTTGCAAGACTACTGTTGCATGAAAATTGAATTTTATCAAAGGGAATATTTTCCTCGTGTCTTGTGATAGACCATCTGTACACTGTGCAACAGGAACCTTAAAATGTAATACCTCTTCAACAGATGTACATGCCCCCCCATGTAGCATGAAGATCTCAGCAAAGTGCAGTGTTTACTGATTCATAGGTTCATCCTTTTTCTGAATCTAAAAACTTTTGCCAACAAACAGAAACACCCAGGGTGTTCTTCAAGACATTTAACAGTCCTGCATTGCACTTAATAACTGCTTTTGCAGACTGGCGCTTGTCTACCTGCTTCTCATAATTCAAAGCAAACACCATAAGACTATATATTTCTGCACCTTTTCTAGATAAAGGAAGAACTACTGTGGGAATAAAATTACCAGTCTGTCTCTCAGTTGGAAACTGGATCTTCGGTCAACAAACAGGAATTAGTCCTGCATCCTCTTAATACATGTGTATGGAGCAAAACCACATAGAAGACAAGACAATACTGCTACTCTGGCTGTGTGTGCTGTGTTGTGAGATTTCTTTAACTCACCCATTTGTATAAGGTGAAGGTTGAGCTTCTTAACAGCTCCAGGATCAGCACCAGCAGATCTTCAAAAGAAATACAGTATTCTTGTTCTGCTTCTGACAGCAACAGGATTTCACAAAATAAGATAGCAGGATCCTGCCGACTACACCAAAATTGTTGTCTTCTGCTGGCAAATTATTTATTCTTTAGAAATAGGAGTGGAAATTTGAAGAGGTAGAGATTATTGTTGTGCATTGGTCTCTTTCTACATCAAGTCTGCCAGAATGTCTCAAACAGAACATTTAAATATTCTTCAAGCCCCCTCCTTTTCTGTTCTTAAGACCAAATATTTGATGAAGATCCTGAAATCAGGACAGGGATGAAGATGTGGAATTACTGAGGTGTCAGGCAGCTGGGGTCACTTCCTTCTCTTAGGATCAAATGTTTAATTGAGTTCTGGGCAGTAGGACAGAGACGAAGATAAGAAGAAAAGGAAGAAAATAAAGAAATACTAAGCAAAACAAAATATTTAACATCTATTTTCTCATTGCCTCTGCTCTGACCTTATTACCCCACCTATCTCATATGCATAACCCACTTCTCATAGTAAAATATCTTCCATAGTCAAGTCCACAACCAAGTTATACATCTAAGATTCATCTTCCACCCCTGCTCTCACAGACTTCTAGGGTCCTAACAGTCCTATGGACTCATGGAATTAAAAGATTCTACTTCAGCATAACCTTTACAGTGTGTGCAGAATTATTAGGCAAGCTGTATTTGAGAGGATTCTGTTTATTATTTAACAACAACTATGTTCTCAATCAACCAAAAGACTCATAAATATCAAAGCTGAATATTTTTGGATGTTGGAGTGGGTTTTCTTTACATTTGGCTATCTTAGGAAGATATCTGTTTGTGCAGGTAACTATTACTGTGCAGTATTATTAGGCAACTTAATAAAAGCCAAATATATACCCATCTCACTTGTTTATTTTCAACAGGTAAATCAATATAACACAAAATTAAGAAATAAACATTTCTGACATTCAAAAACAAAACCAAAAATATATCAGTGACCAATATAGCCACTTTTCTTTATGATGACACTCAAAAGCCTTCCATCCATAGATTCTGTCAGGTGCTTAATCTGTTTACTATCAACATTGCGTGCAGCAGCCACCACAGCCTCCCAGACACTGTTCAGAGAGGTGTACTCTTTTCCCTCCCTGTAGATCTCACATTTTATGAGGGACCACAGGTTTTCTATGGGTTTCAGATCAGGTGAACAAGGGGGCCATGTCATTATTTTTTCTTCTTTTAGACCTTTACTGGCCAGCCACCCTGTGGAGTACTTGGATGCATGTGATGGAGCATTGTCCTGCATGAAAATCATGTTTTTGTTAAACAAGACCGACCTTCCTGTACCACTGCTTGAAGAAGGTGTCTTCCAGAAACTGGCAGTAGGTCTGGGAGTTGAGCTTCACTCCATCCTCAACCCAAAAAGGTCCCACAAGTTCATGTTTGATGATACCAGCCCATACCAGTACCCCACCTCCAACTTGCTGGCGTCTTAGTTGGAGTGGAGCTCTCTGCCCTTTACAGATCCGGTTTCGGGCCTATCCATCTGACCCATCAAGAGTCACTCTCATTTCATCAGTCCATAAAACCTTGGAAAAATCAATCTTAACATATTTCTTCGCCCAGTCTTGACATTTTATCTTATGTTTATTTGCAAAGGTGGTTGTTTTTCAACCTTCCTTACCTTGGCCATGTCCCTGAGTATCTCACACCTTGTGCTTTTTGATACTCCTGTTACGGGGCTGCAACCCAGGTGGGAATGTAAACCCACCAGGGTTGAGACCTTATATGTATCTGACTCCCAGTCAAAGATGGGTGAACTCAAAAGCAGAAAGCTGGGCTGGTCAGATTGGGATTTGAACCCTGGCCTTTGAAAGGCTAAGCCAGAGCTTAATACACTACTCTATTGGCGGGAGTGGTCAATGGGTATCTGGGCTTATCAGCCCATGAGTAATGAAAGGTGCTTGTGTGTTATGTGGTTTAATGAGCACTGGTTAATCCTCCACCAGTGCTCTGAAAAGAAAAGGAAGAAATGGATAATCAAAAATTAAATAAATAAATAAATGACACGGGATTTTAACCCCTACTAGGGCACTTCAGAGATGAACACACTAGTGAGTGAACCAACGTGTCACCCAGGAAAAGAAGTAAGCAACCCAGCTTATGAGCCTGGCTGGAGGCTAGAGGGGCCAACTGAAAACCACTCCTCAATGAGAAGGGAACATGAGAAAAAACAAAACTTCTCCTTTTAAAGGAGGACAAAGGTTAACAGAAAACCACTCCTGCTTTTGAGGAGGGAGTGCTTCTCTGTCAAGGAGGAAAGTTGAGAAGTTCTAGTTCTTTTAACGGAAAGGAGGGAAAGTGGAACAGCACTCCTTTTTTGTAATTCTGAGAACTTTCAGGCAGAGTTTCAGCATAGAGACACCAAGACACCACCCTGAGTGGAACATGAGGAAGCCTTAAATAGCCTCCACACACCTGATCTCAATCAGGTTGATTGTGGCCCTGATTGGTAGATGGCCGCCCTCTGGCAGGCAGCTCCTTACAACTCCGGTAACGTTGCAGCTCTAAAATATCGCAAAACTGGTGGCAAATGGCATCTTGGCAGCTTCACACTTGATTTTCCTCAATTCATGGGCAGTTATTTTGTGCCTTTTTTTAACAAGCTTGCTTGCTTGGCTATTTGCCATGAAACACTTGATTGTTCTGTGATCACGCTTCAAAATTTTTGTAATTTCAAGACTGCTGCATCTCTCTGCAAGACATCTCAGAAATTTTGACTTTTCAGAGTCTGTCAAATCTCTCTTCTGACCCATTTTGCCAAAGGAAAGGAAGTTCCATTGTAATTAACACCTTATATAGGGTGTTGATGTCATTATATAGGGTGTTGATGCACATCACCTGATTTACTTAATTGGTAGTTGGCTTTCAAGCCTATACAGCTTGGAGTAGGACAACATGTATAAAAAGGATGATGTGATCAAAATCCTCATTTGCCTAATAATTCTGCACACAGTGTAGAACCTTAGGCCAGTGTGAGATTTTTCATTGTTTGACATACTTTTATTTGCCAAACTTTAGAAAAGTATTTATCTGAGACAGTTACACATCCCCAATGTTATTTTCCTAGGATACTCAAACATGTCCTTTAAATATTTGTATAAATTTAACCATGTTTTGGCCTTTTTTTTCTTTTGCTCATAAGAATTATTTTACATCTCAGAAGTCCTGTTGGAAATTGATCATCCAGGGTGTTTTTGAGCAGAAAATACAAGACTTTATGAGTTATTTATAATGATTATACAAGAATATTTATAAGTTCCTCATACTTGACAGTGTACCCCCCCCCCCCCCAAAAAAAAAACAAAAAAAAACAAACGCAATGCCCTTTATTACTATTGTTATTTATATATGTATTTTTTCCCTTCTCTGGACTTTAATTTTGAAATTCTGACAAAGAGAGCAAACAGACCCATCCTTCTCATTTTCCTCTATAAACTAATATCTTGGTCAGTGACACTCCAACTGCATCCACTGCATGATCACCATCAACTGATAGCCAAACACCCAATTCATTTGACCCCTATAGGTGTGAGTATTTGAGAACTTCCAGGTTTCTTATGGCAAGCTGTGCCAGAAGACTAGGTGGAAGCAGTTTGGGGGGGTATGCCAGTCATACTTGATGGTTGTGTGGCATGGTAGGAGACAATGAAGAACTTTATAGACTACATGCACCTCTGGCATCACCAGAAGCCATACAGTTGTTTTGCAATGGCCACAAAGCACATAAAGCTCCAAACCATTCTTCAACAGCTGCTCCACTGTCAACAGTGCATGTTGCCCCTGTGTGTGCATTGCCCGCTGTTCCTACTCCTGGGAAAATATTGCCTGCTATTGTTATTTCTGCTGCATCCACTGCTATGAACTCTAGTACTTTTGTTGCTGATTTGTACACCATGACTTTGTTTAACCCTTTGACTACTCCAGTTCCTATTTACATGCCCTTGGTGTTTACTGTTTCTGTTCTTGTTTGTGTTTTTTCTATCTCTGTCTTCTTTGTTCTTTGCTTTTCCTGATCTCTACGTTCAGTTTGTGTTGTTCCAGCCCCATGTTCTGTCTCCTGTGTTCCAGTCTCCCGTTCATGTCTAGCTATTGTCTTCTGATACTTTTCTAGATCTTTTTTCTAGGTCCCAAGATTGTGGTTTCTGGCCTCTCCATTCAGTTCACTTTTCGTACATATTTTTGTTTCTGTATTATTCTTCCACCTTTACTCCAACTTGTTTCCCACCTTACAGGTGTTCATCATTGTGATTCACTGCTTTTTTTCCCATGCTTTTTCCATCCCCTGCTTTTTTTCCCATTTTTTTCCCCAATGTTCCTCTCAATCTGCTATGATCATTTTTTGCATTCATGTTCATATTAACAGGCAGTTCACTACATACCCTCTTTGCTCTGTTTCCCTATTCTCTATTTTGTGTCTAGTTGAAGTCTTGATTAGTGTTTTGTTTCTGTTTTATTTCAGTATAATTGATTTGTGTTTGTTTTGAGTCATTCAAAAATTTTGCTTATGTTAATGTCTACCTCTAAGCCTACTCTGTGGTGACAATATGTTCTGTATTAATGTTTATTATTATAGTTGCATGATTTTAAAGATATCTAACTCCCTCATATCCCCTCTCTCTCACCTAGTCATAGTCCTACTTGAAGCCCCCCAGCTTCAATATCCTGACTATGGTCGACACTCATGTGTCCCCAGTGTCAGCATCGACTAGACATAATATGACACATCTTTCTGACACCAAATGTGGATATTTTTTTTAAAATCTGCCATGCCCACACTAACTAGATGAATAAAAAGTAAAATATTGGTATATTTACAAAAAGAAGCATTTTTGTTTATATTCACTTGTGTATTAAATATCCTATTTTAAAATTGGTTGTTAAACTCTGTATTATTACTGATGTGCATATCTAATTTATGTAAAACACAAAAAAGTGTGTTTTTTGGACAGTTTCTAATTTTACTTTTAAGCTCCACCTTAAGGATACGGCTGCTACATTTTGGAACTAGCATGTGTCCAATACTGCAGCACCATTTAAGGTGGAACTGGAATTTGTTTAAGAAGCTTGTTAATATCTGCCATAATATCTGTACATAGGATAGGCTCCAATATGTGTTGTGCTACTCACACATACAGTATATATGTCAGTTCCCATGTCAGTAATCCACCTACTAACAGTATCACATCATATATTTGATGTGGCAAAACTATACATTATTCAAAATGAACAGTACTTTATGTATCATATTAGACATATGCATTGTAAAACAATCATGTCATGGCCCCCTTGGCCCTACTTTTGTTAATCTAGTAGGTTTGCCTATTTGTATTGAAGGTGGTGAAAATGGCAGTGGAAACAATCTTCATGTGATTTTGTCTGTTTCTTTAATATTTACAAAAACAAATAGTTGTCTAGCCTAGAAAAAATGTCAAACACAATTTTTGTAAATGCAAAATGTTTTCTTTTATGTGCTGTGACCCAGGTCTTTCTTCCAAAGGTCCCATGGTTTCTGTCATAGTCAAATATAATTAAGTAGCATGTGCATGCAACTTTTTTATTTCTTGCTCATTTCCTGTTTATGTAGAGGGAGTGTTTAATGACACTGAATCAGATTTTGTATCTTTTTTCCCATTCTGAGATATTTGCCAAAAACAGTATTCACTGTTAGTTGTTTGTTAAAATGCTCTTTGCCCAAAAATAAAGTTTTTTTCATTAGATAAGGTATAGCAGTGTAACTACAGTGCTGTGGACTGTTGTAATTAATATTTAATATTTAATATTTCTCCGGTTAGAGAATAATATTAATATTCTCTATGAGGTGTTGCTTTTTCAGGTAAAATAAAAATATATAAATAAAAAACACACGCACACACACACACATACTTATATATATATATATATATATATATATATATATATATATATATATATATATATATATACACACACACACATATATATATATATATATATAAATATATATATATAAAACATGGCTTCAATCTATATGACAACTTAACACAATCTTGTTAAAACTATTGTTTCAATAGTACTGAAATACTTCTGCCGTTTCTGTCTGCCAGAGGGGTCGCTGGATCCTGACAACTATAAATAAGGAGGGGCCATAAAGGCTGGAAAGCCCTACTCTTCTTTTATTAGCCAATGCTGGTGTAGTTACACATGTGGTCTGGCGACAACGTTCTTCCTCTCTGCCGTTAGCCAATAGAGTCCTCGTTTTCTGCTGACGTCACTCGCTGCTCAGTTCCCTCCAGCAGCAGTCAGCTTCATTTTCTGTTTGGCTAAAATGGAGGCTGTTTTTCTGCCTTAAGTGGACTGCATTCCCTCAGTCGAGTGTACATGTTGACATGCAGTAACGCAGGAAACAGGATGGTGGTAGACATGCCTAATTCCAACGGGCCTTTCCAGCCGGTGGCCCTGATGCACTTCAGAGGTATGTAATCCACTCTTCTCCTCCCTCAGTCTAGAGGAGAGAAGGAGAACGTGAGTCTCTGCTGCTGCTGCTTTGATTTGAGTTGAAGATGCGCTGCTTGACTAGAGGAACTTATTATGGTTTGTTCGAGCTGGTTGGTGTTTGGTGGTTGTTACAATGATTGGCCAAGCTTCCCAGGCAATGCACAGAGACGAGACCCAAAAAGCCAGTTTAACAACCATCTGCCCATCCCCCACAAGTATGATGTCAGAGGAAGTGAGGTCACAGCTCGTGTGTGTGTGTGTGTGTGTGTGTGTGTGTGTGTGTGTGTGTGTGTGTGTGTGTGTTTTGATATGATCATGATTCATGAGAGAATCTCGTTTATTGGTGGACCCCTGTTTTTGTGCTCATTTCTGCATGTTTGAAGAACTTGATATTCTACAGGAGAAGGAGATGCTGCAGCTCATCTTCCAATCTTTCTGAGATCTGAGAAACAGAGAGAGCGAGAGAGAGAAACACACAGATAGAGAGAGAAATGCAGGGAGTATGATGGCCTTATTCATTTCAGTGAATCCCAAAACATGCAAACATGCCTGAAATCAGTAGAACATTGGTTTTCTGATTAACAGACAATGTGACGTGCTTCACTGTAAATTAGTCTTGAACACTCCTGTATTGGTTATTGATTGTAAATTGACAGAGCAGCATCCCTGGATGCTATTTGTGTGTGTGTGCTTTTTTGTTTGGTGAACTGTCCAAGCTCTGGCCTACATGCACTGCCACTGCCCAGGGCAAAATGTGGCAATGAACATGGTCTCAACATGGAATGCATTGGGTTTAATTACAGATGTCCAGGCTCCAGTGGTGCGGAACCCTTATTATTAATAATAATAAGAAAAAAATATTGTTCACATCTCCCCTATCACTTGCACAAATGCACAAAGCAAACCATAATTTGCACAGACGTGAAACATGGAAAACAGGTAGTAACCTTAGCTTAGCTTAGTCAACCCAATGTGAGGACTCAGTCAAGGGGG
Source organism: Acestrorhynchus altus (assembly GCA_034509495.1). Lineage (NCBI taxonomy): Eukaryota > Metazoa > Chordata > Actinopteri > Characiformes > Acestrorhynchidae > Acestrorhynchus > Acestrorhynchus altus. The sequence goes on from CM067513.1 coordinate 22,978,403, forward strand.
TGCTGACTCTCCCTGAGGCACCCAGGGCTGCTGATACTGAATCTAACTCTCTGTCCTTTAGTAAACCCCCAATGCACACCTCTAACTTGTTCACCTTTTCCAGCAGAGAGCTAATTATCTGACACTTAGCACAAACACTGTCATTGTCACTGGTGGAGGAAAAGGGGGTTAGACTAAACATGCCACACCGTGAGTGACCCAGCACCAGTCACGGTTAAACAGATACTTACCACTTTATTGTAGAATTAAGAAATTACACCAAACAGCCACTCCACTTTCTGGGATCTGCAGAAAAAGTCTGAAAAACTATTTAAAACAGTTAATATGTGTAAGGAGCTTCACAGAAATTGCACCAAGCAGTTAACAAACTCAGCAACAAGTCGAAGCTAACTTGGCAAACAGTACTAGTAAACAGCTATTCCACAGTTACACCAAGCAAACAGGAATCACTGATGGGGAAGCACTGACTGATATAGAGGTACCATTTTTTTCTGCTGTTTTCCTGCCTCACCCTCCGATAAAGCCATGAGTTGTATAGCTCCACCCACTTTAAGCTAATTCGCATTATATTAAAAAAAAGCACACATTTTTGAGTATGATACAAAGTAATCTTAAGTTTTCACCTACCTACTCTTTTGCACAAACTCTGTGTACAGAAATGCATCGTAAAAACAGGAACTTTAATAATAAAAAAAAACCAAAAACATTTCCACACAGTTTAACACCCGGCCCCACTCAAAAGTATGGGTATTGCAAAAATCATGCATATATAGCTGCAACTCAGAAATGCTTCGATTGATTGTTCTGAAACACCACAGTACTCTATGGGGTCATTGACAACTCTCAAAGTTTGGTGGTACTGCATCATTAGATGGCACTATAACGAGCAAAATATTCATCAAAGTTGGCATGCTGTAATGGACCAGTTTATAGGAGTAAAAAAACGGGGCTGCCACCAGCTAATTAGATTTGAGCATGTACTTTACAGCCTGCTCATAGAAATTGTAAATTGTAGAACTATCACCATGAAATTTCATAGACATGCATATGTCAAGGTATGGACTCTCTTCTACCAACTGACGTGGTCAGCTAATGCAATATAATGACACATGTCATTTACATCCAATTGGTGTTTTGGGAGCACTGCAGTTCCACTGGACACATACATGAATGTAAATATTTCCAGTAGAATACAGAAAATCTCCCTCACCCCCCAGACACACACACACACACAGATTGTATTATGTTATATAAAATGTTTTATACAATGTCATATAAAACATGATATTCAGTAGGATCAATACATTATAATCACACAGCCAATATAACATAAAAAACACTATATGTAAAAAAAATTGTGACACCTGCTTATTGACTGTTTCTTCTGTTCAGGGAGATGTGCCTTAACCAATGAAGGGGAGGGAAAAAGAAAAAAAAAAAAAAAATATATATATATATATATATATATATATATATATATATATATATAGAGCGAGAGACAGAAAGACAGACAGACAGAAGTGTCTGTCTTCTTTAAATCTCAGACATTCATCACTCTCTGAGCCCTTCAGCAAGACTCTTAAAACATTTAGTATTCAGCTATTGCACATCTGCAAGTGGGGAACATTTAAATACAATTACCAAGATGCACAGGTCAGGCTTTCAAGAGCAAGAATGTAACAAAATCACAAAATGTTATTCTAAGACTACAAATGGCTCTTGCCACTTTTAAATGTACACAGAAAGAGACTGCACAAGCTTGTTTTTCATGGGAGTTCTGCGAGGAGGAAGCCCTCTGAGCCCTTTTTTCCTCTTTGCACACCTCCAATAAAAATCTTTGTTTTGACCCTACAGGTTTACACAATGCTACAAATGTACAAGCTAACATCTTTTGAAGATCTTAGTATATCATGGGGGCATCTTCTGAACATATTAGTAGTACATATCAGACAGTATAAGAACTCAGTCAAAAACTTTGATCAATTGTATCAATAGTAGTAATAGTTTTCTATTAAAACATTTACCAGAAATGAGAGCAGTGGCCATTTTCTTTCTGTATCAGAACTTGCACTGATTTCATTTTGGAAAATGGGAAATGTATAGAGAATCTGCTGATGAGTTTATTTCATCAGTGCATCTAACGGAGACTGGATCTTTCAAAAAGTGTAACTCATGAATGCTATGTATATAAATTAGACAAACCTTTATTCAGTAGGTAAAATGAGTGGCCTCAGTCAATTGAAATATGGCAAGTAGGTGCAAGGTGTGACTGTAGCATCTGGGGTTTTCATGCACAACCAAGGACAACTTCAAGGCTGCACAGACGAGGAGAAAAGCACAAAAATCAATGAAGGATCAGCAATCTGTTGGTGGATCAGTGGGTCAAACGAGAATGAGAAAACATGCAAGCAAACAGATTTGCCAGACAAATCACATCTGAATCCAATAACGGTTTGCTGAATGTCATCAAATGAGCAAGCACCACTCATGAAACATTTACATTTACATTCACGTTTGCGGCATTTAGCAGACGCCCTTATCCAGAGCGACTTACATAAGTGCTTTGCTGTTGACTTAGAATATCCTTAGCTAGTAGACAAGGCTGGAATCTAGAGATTCCTCACGCTTAGATCCTGTTGAAACAAATGTCTTCAGTCTGCGTTTGAAGACTTGGCTGTTCAGACTCCCAGCGGAAGTTCATTCCATCATTGTGGTGCCAGAACAGAAAAGAGTCTGGATGCATGTTTTCCTTGCATTCTGAGGGATGGTGGGTCAAGCCATGCTGTACTTGAAGCTCAAAGGGCTCTTGGTACAGCTTGAGTTTTGACCGTTGCCATCATGAATGGAGGGGCTGGTCCGTTTTTGGCTTTGTAGATTAGCATCAAGGTTTTGAATCTGATGCGGGCAGCTACAGGGAGCCAATGAAGGGAATGCTGCAGAGGAGTTACGTGAATGAATTTAGGAACATTGAAGACGAGCTGCACTGCTGCATTCTGAATAAGTTGCAATGGTCTGATGGTCCGAATAGGAAGGCCAGCTAGTAGGGAGTTGCAGTAGTCTTGAAATAACAAGAGACTGAACAAGCACCTAAGTGGCCTCTCTAGACAGAAAAGGTCGAATTCTCCTAATGTTGTAAAGGAGAAATCTGCAAGACCGAGTCAGGTTTGCAACATGAGCTGAGAACGATAACTGGTCATCCACTACTACAACAAGGCTCCGTGCTTCAGTAGATGGAGTGACCAGTGAGTTCTCAAGGGAAATGGTAAGGTCAGGGTGAGGACCAATGCTTCCAGGAATAGCAGTTTGGTCTTGCTGGGGTTGAGTTTGAGGTGATGGGCTGTCATCCCTGATGAGACATCAGAGAGGCAAGCTGAGATCCGGGAGGAGACCTGGGTGTCGGAAGGTGGGAAAGAGAGGATGAGTTGAGATATTACTTTACCAAGAAACAGTACAGGGATTGGAAACTGTGCTCCAGCTTGCCTAATAGATCTAGGAATTAACAGATTGGTAGAATCAGATGTGTCAGAATGATCAGGGTAATCAGATGTCCCACATTTCACTGTGTAGTAAAGGGTTACTTACAGGGTGCAGATCTGTCTCTTATCCTTTGTTCCTCTGTTGTTCACCTTTTTATTTCTTGATTTCTGTGAAGCTGCTGTGACAAGTTGTGAAGAGTGCTATACAAATAAACTTTTTTTTTTTTTTTTTTTTTTTTGATTGTGTGAGATCCCACCAACACAAAACAGTATTTCACATGATGGTTATGTTTTTCTCACGTTTAGATCTTTATAAGCTTGAAGTGAATTTCAGTGAATGAATTAAACTTGAACCTCGGTTCTTTGATTCTGCTTCTTCCTCCTTCCCCAGATGTATCTCCAGCTGAGCAGGAGAAGCTATTCATCCAGAAGCTGCGGCAGTGCTGCGTGCTTTTTGACTTTGTTTCTGACCCCCTAAGTGACCTGAAATGGAAAGAGGTGAAGCGGGCAGCACTGAGCGAAATGGTGGAGTACATCACCCACAACCGCAGTGTCATCACTGAGCCCATTTACCCCGAAGTGGTTCACATGGTAAGTCATGCAGAGGTAGATGAACTCCTTCCACACTTTATTTTGGCCACTAGCTGGGGCTAAAGAAAGTTCTACTGGATCATGTCTTTCGAGTGAACAGCTTGACCCGAATAAGGCCTGAGGAAAAAGACCTTGAAGCCTTGGCTTAGTACAATACAACTTTATGGTTTCAAGCTTCTAGGCTAATCTGTATCGTTATCATGCATGTGAATTATACAACATCCACCTTGACAGCCAAGAACAGAAAGATGAGGATTGAGTGGGCACAGCCTCACAAAAACTGGACAGCTGAAAACTGGTCTAATGAATCTTGATTTCTGCTGAGTCACACAGGTGATAGGGTCAGAATTTACTGCCAGGAGCATGGATCAATTGGCCAAAACTGACTTGTCAGCGGTAGAGGTTGGTGGATGTGGCGTAATGCTGTGGAGGTTTTCTTGACACACTTTGGGATTGTTAATACTAATCAATCATAGAATAGAAGAATAGAATAGAACTTTATTGATCCCTTGGGAGGGTTCCTTCAGGGAAATTAAGGTTCCAGTAGCAGCATAAGTACAGAATGCAGAAGATAGGCAGAGAAAACAAATAATTTAGTATAAGTAAGCACTATATAAATATAAAGAATATATAATATACAGACTATATTACAATATAAAATATAGATAATAGTGCATGAGAAAAAAAAGAAGAGTCCTTTAGGAGGGTGTATTGCACATTATTGCACATTATTGCACATTATTTTTGCACTTGAAAAACTTGAAAAACTTCTTTATTGCACAGAGAGTCCAGTGTGTTGTGGTGGTTGCAGGTTACTGTTAGCTGTTGATTCAGTTGGTTCAGATCCTACTCCCATCCTTAATCCTCCTGTTACCCCTCCTCCCCCCCAGAAAGGAGTTGTACAGTCTGATGGCGTGCGGGACAAAAGAGTTTTTAAGTCTGTTGGTCCTGCACTTGGGAAGAAGCAGTCTCTTGCTGAACAGGCTCCTCTGGTGGCTGATGACAGTGTGTAGAGGATGACTGGCATTGTCCATAATTTCCAGCAGTTTTTTCAGAGCCCTCTTCTCTGCCACCGACACCAAAGAGTCCAGCTTTGTGCCAACCACAGAGCCAGCCCGCCTGATCAGTTTATCCAGCCTGTGTGTGTCCTTCTTGGATATGCTGCCCCCCCCAGCACACCACAGTGTAGAAAAGGACACAGGCGACCACGGACTGATAAAACATCCCCAGGAGTTTCCTGCAGATGTTGAAGGACCGTAGTCTCCTCAGAATGTACAGCTCTGCTCTGTCCCTTTCTGTACAGGTGGTCGATGTTACATGACCAATCCAACTTTCTGTCCAGCCACAGCCCGAGGTACTTGTAGGAGTCCACAGCCTCCACCTCATCTCCCTCAATCAGAACTGGTTGTGACTTTGGTCTGGATCTCCCAAAGTCAATGACCAGCTCCTTGGTCTTTGAGATGTTGAGCTGCAGATGATTCCTGTGGCACCAGGCTGCAAAGTCCCTCACCAGGCTCCGATACTCCTCCTCACTGTCATCCCTGATGCACCCAACTATGGCTGTGTCATCAGCAAACTTCTGAATGTGACACAGTTCTGAGTTGTAGCAGATCACTTCAGATCATCACTTCAGTACCAGTCTATTTCTGTATTGCTGCTGACCATACAGTGGTGCTTGAAAGTTTGTGAACCTTTCACAATATTCTATATTTCTTCATAAATCTCATTTAATTTCATTTTATTTTCCTAAAAGTACCAAAAGTAGAAAAGAACACACACATCAGACAAATGAGGAAAAAAATACACTTGCTCAGTTATTTATTGAGAAGAATGTTCCAGTATTATCTTTGACTGGCAGAAGTATGTTACGGGGAAAAAAAACATCCAGTCCATCTCTGTGAAAGATAAAAAAAACTTTTGTAATTGCCTAGACTTAGGTTGTCCTGAACACACAAATTCGCACTCATGACAGATTCTGGTCTTGTTTGGGGGTGGCTTATTGCCACTATTTTGCTTTCAACAGAAGAATAACATTATGAACCATAAAAAAAACACCATTTTGTGTTTTGTCCATTTTATTGTATGTTTCTGTTGCTTTTTACAGGTATATTTTTATGATCAAAAATAATTATGCTAGTGCATAGGAGTCTTGGTTAGTGAATAGGAATATTGAATATGGTGTGACTGAAATAGGTGTCTGAGGGGTTTGGGATAAAAAAATAAAAATATAATACTATGATGAAGTAAGGTACTTTAACCGTAGGGGTCGAAGCCCACTTCATGGGTAGTGTTGGGCGAGTAGTCAGAGGCCCTGACAAATGGAGCAGGCAGATGGAAACTTTTGGTTCACCACCAGTTTATTAAGCATAATGGCTATTTATGTACAGCTGCACATTAAAAATAAAGAAAAGAAAATAATAATAAAGCAAAAAGTCTCCACTAATTTCAGTGGTACCGACCGATAATATACACCAACGCAACGTCTCCACTCACTCCCCCATTGCTCTACCTCAGAGCAGGTTTATATAAAGGTAGCCCCTCCCTCTGGGTTCTACCAATAATAGCACAGGTAATGTATGTAATTCAGTACGAAATAATTGTTGATACACACATTCAACTTTTTTTTTTTCAAACAAGGACTGTAAGTATTCACACTTCATTTTTAGCCCCTTCTCAAGTCCAATCTCCCCTCTCCTAATACCAGAGGTGGACCCACCCAGGTGAGTAAAAACTCAGAGTTCAGTCTCTTTACTGTTTTGCCCCGGTAGCTGTGGACAACACACAGGTATGAAATGTGTGACCTACATGATGGTAATGTGTGCTTGAGCTTACATCATTACAAATACACTGTTGTTTATCATTTAATTAATGAAAAAAAGTATAAATAATTAAAAACGTACCTTTTTTTTACCTCAATTTTCCCCCTTGTGCATAATGGCATAATTCTTTTTTTAATATTTTTTTTTTGTCTCCTCTCTAGTTTGCTATGAATATGTTCAGGACATTACCTCCCTCATCTAACCCCACTGGAGCAGAGTTTGACCCTGAGGAGGACGAGCCCACATTGGAAGCAGCTTGGCCACATTTACAGGTATATCTCCACAAAACACAAAGTTTTCTTTAACAAGTACCCTCAGGTATACCCTAGCTAACAATGAACATACAAGCTTAGGAGTTCTTAAAGGTTAAGGATATGTTTTAATTTGTGAACATAACTGATTTGTGGTTTTTGAATCAATAACATTTGATTATTTAATAGCAGTTCAGAAAAGAAAGCCATATTTAGCATATATTAGTTCAGAATAATAAGGTTGTCCCAACATGCTATACAAAATTTTTAATCTCTTTTCCTTTCTCCTTTCAAGCTTGTCTACGAATTCTTCCTAAGATTTTTAGAATCACCAGACTTTCAGCCAAATGTTGCAAAGAAGTACATTGACCAGAAATTTGTGTTGCAAGTAAGATATTGCGAAATCAAAATATTATAACGAAAGAACTGTCACTGTCAGATGAAACTGTTCTTTGATGTAGAATGATTTATGTGTCTGAACTGAACCACAGCTTCTGGAGCTATTTGACAGTGAAGACCCTCGAGAGAGAGACTTCCTGAAGACAACTCTGCATCGCATATATGGGAAGTTTCTGGGTCTGAGGGCATATATTAGGAAGCAAATCAACAACATATTTTACAGGTTAGAGTTCTGCTTTGGCTGATGTATTTTTATTTATTTTTTTACATTAAATCTGTATTATTTTAAGTTTGTCACATGTATGTATGTTCACAGGTTCATTTATGAAACAGAGCACCACAATGGAATAGCTGAACTACTGGAAATTCTTGGAAGGTAAAATATTATCATAAGTATCATAATATATTGTTTAATGTGTTTTAAAGGGTTATATTAAATTTACATGGGTTAATAACTAATAAAAGTACTTTATTACCCATATATTTCTTCTGCTTCAACAGTATAATCAATGGTTTTGCCTTACCGTTAAAAGAAGAGCACAAGATTTTTCTTCTGAAGGTTTTATTGCCTTTACACAAAGTCAAGTCACTCAGTGTTTACCACCCACAGGTGGGTATCTTCCATTCCAAATAACACAACATTCATCAATGATAATTACAGTAGTTCCCCCATTCACAGTGCCCATTATCTCAAGCTCTTACTGCTGTCATTATGACAGGAAAGCAGACACTCATATTAAAAATGCAAACACAGAATGCAGAACTGTAAAGTGTAATGGAGTTTAAGTTCACCAACACATTGCACAGGTACACAGTTGCTTTAGTGACAGCCATCTTCCTATACTGTTTGTAGTTGGCATACTGTGTGGTGCAATTTCTGGAGAAGGACAGCACACTCACTGAGCCAGTAAGTCTTTTGAAGTTGCATGCTCAGATGTTGCCCTTTTTAGTGGCAAATTAACTCTACTGTGTCTTGCAAAAGTATTAAAAAGTATTTTATTTTGTTTTGTTACCTCACAACCTGGAATTAAATTGAGTGGATTATTTGAGTGTTTGCATCATTTCATTTACACAACATGCCTACAATTTTGAACATTACATTTATTTTAATTGTGATGCAAACAACAAATAGGACAAAATCAGAGAAACTTCAGTCTACATAACTATCCACCCCACTAAAATCAGTACTTTGTAGAGCCCTGTTTTGAGACAATTACAGCTGCAATTCGCTCTGGAAAAGTCTCTGAGCTTGCCACATCACATTTACCACTGGTTTCCGCTGTTGAACATCAATTTTCAAGTCTAATCACACATTCTCAATTGGATTAAGCTTTGACTAAGCCAGTCCAATACATTTGCATGTTTCCCCTTAAACCACTTAAGTGTTGCTTTAGCAGTATGCTTTGGATCATTTTCCCATTGGAAGGTGAACCTCTGTTTCAGACTCAAATCACTGACAGACTAAAACAGATTGTGCTCAAGAATATCCCTGTATTTAGCATCATTCATTTTCTACTCAACTCAGTTTCCCAGTCCCTTCTACTGACAAACCACAGTATGATGCTGCCACCACCATGTGATGGTGTTCTTGGGGTGATGAGATGTGTTAGTTTTGCACCAGACATAGCGTTTTCCTTGGTGGCCAAAAAGTTCTATTTTGGTCTCTGCCCAGAGCATCTACCTCCATACATTTGTGAAGTCTCCTACATGCCTTTTGACAAACTCAAAATGAGCCTTCCTTATTTGGTCTGAAAGTAAAGGCTATTTTTCTGACCACTCTTCCATAAAGCTCAGCTCCATGAAGTGTATGGCTTATTGTGGTCGTATGGACAAATACTCCTGTCTCTGCTTAGGAACACGGCAGCTCCTTCAGGGTTATATTTGGTGTCTGTGCTGCCTCTCTGATTTATGTACTCCTTGCCCAGTCTGATATTTTTGGTGGGCGGCAGGTTTTTGTGGTACCATGTTCTTTCCATTTGATGATAATTGATTTCATTGTGTTCAGGGGGATCATCAGAGATTTGGATATTTTTTTTAATATGACCCAACCCTGAATTGTACTGAATTGTCAATATGTTTGTCCCTGTCTTGTTTGGAGAACTCCTTGGTCTTCATGGTGTTGTTTAAGTAGTGGTGCATGTTGCTTAATGGTGTTGTAGCCTCTGGGGCTTTTCAGAAAAGGTGTGTATGTACTCATACATATGATGTGACACTGGTGGTCATCTTTTCACTAAGCTTGCTAGGAAGCTAGTGGGCTGAGCTAGGGGTGAGTACATATGCACATGCCAATTTTCAAAATTTTGTATTTTATTTCCATATATATATATATATATATATATATATATATAAATTTATGAATTTCCACACCACCTTTGAGTATTTTGTGCAGATGCATCACATATAATTCAGGTTAAAAAATAAATAAATACAGGTTGTAATGTAACAAAAATTTGCTTGGTCAAAAACCAAGGGGGTGCATACTTTCGCAAGGCACTATATAAATTATCTCTGTAACATATCCACAACTGCCCATCTCTGCAGGTTGTGATGGCCCTTCTGAAGTATTGGCCAAGGACTCACAGCCCAAAGGAAGTGATGTTCCTCAACGAGCTTGAGGAGATTCTGGATGTGATAGAACCATCTGAGTTTGTGAAAGTGATGGAACCTCTTTTCCGACAGCTGGCCAAGTGTGTGTCCAGCCCACACTTTCAGGTGAATCAATCGACCTTTATTTTCACTCAGAAATACATTGAGGGTGACACTCATTTAACATTTTAGCAAAAATAGTTTTAATGAGGATAAATCATGTGAGATAAAAATAAATGTATAGTTTAAGTATATTTCATATAAAAAGGTGTGTGTGTGTGTGTGTGTGTGTGTGTGTGTGGAAAAGCAATAATAAAATTAAAATAATTAGAATAAATAAACAATAAACTCAGTTAAAACAATAACAGGTTGTCTGAAGGTAGCCAGTAACTTAAACATTTAAAATGGTTAAGTGACCCCAGCAAGCCAAGTTTTAGAGACTCGTGTAGTCAATCTGAGACTTGGCAAAGTTCTGATTCATTCTATGGGTCAGGATGCAAACAGATATAAGACACGTAGTCATGAGAAACAAGAATGATTAAAAACGTATGTTGCATCAATTGTGTTTTTATCTATAATTCTGTGTGAACAAATTAGCTATATGAGTATCCCTGCGTTGCAGGTGGCAGAAAGAGCTCTTTACTATTGGAACAATGAGTATATAATGAGCCTCATCAGTGACAATGCAGCCAAAATCTTACCCATCATGTTCCCAGCATTGTACCGCAACTCAAAGACACACTGGAACAAGTAAGATGTTCATCACAATCTTTTCATGTACATAAAACTGTACTGTGCTATTTATGCCATTAAGATTCACCCCAAATCATAATTCATCATTCAGCCATACGATACTCCAGTTGTTTTATATTTATACTTATCCAGGTTAACATGGTTGAAATTAAATATTTTCAACAAAAGCAGAAAAGCCTGATGAAATATATTTCTATCCCCTACCCTGTACAGGACTATCCATGGGTTGATCTACAATGCATTAAAACTTTTCATGGAGATGAACCAGAAGCTCTTTGATGACTGCACACAGCAGTTCAGAGCTGAAAAAAATAAGTAAGTGTAAACTATCATGACATTACATGTGATGTGACAAAACCAATTAAAAGAAATCACGCAAATGGTAAAATCAACAATCATTTTATCTTTCAAACTATTACAGTGTTTTGTTTTCCTTTATTGCAGAGAGAGAGCAAAGTTAAAAGAGAGGGAAGAGGCCTGGATCAAGATTGAGAATCTTGCCAAATCAAACCCTCAGGTGTGGCTCTCATTTTGCTGTGTGTTAGTTTAGATGAGTACCTAACAAATTTATTGTTCCTCATTATGATCACTGATCTTAAACAGTACTGATTTTATATATACAGTGGGGTCCAAAAGTTGGAGAAATTTTAAAATGTAGAAATGAATCACGTTCGTCCTTTGTTTTTTTTTTTTTGTTTTTTTGAGGAAAATATTAAAATGTAAACAAATGAATCATAACACCTTTGTACAAATGGGTCCAATATGTTCTTGTCCTTTCAAGACAACTATTAAGTACATTTGAGTCTATGTGAGCTCAAAAAGACAAGAAAAAAAGACAAGAAATCATATGCATAATTTCTTCTCTAACATGATTACAGGTACAGGTCCACTTACCATAATAACAGCGCCAATCTTGACAGGTAAGCATTACATTTGTCTCTTGATGTTCCTGTCCATTGTAGCCCACCCTAACACTGTTTCATGTCCAAGCAGAATGCAACACTGGCATTCATATATTGTAGGATGACAACTCCTTGGCCAAAGTTTCACACATTGAAAGACTGAGCACTTTTCACTGAGCTGTTCACGAAGTCATTAGCGCTCAATCCCATTTCTTATTCTGTACACCACTTTATTACATTTGAAATTAAACTATCAAGATGTGATTGAAATCTTGACATTCAGGTTTAATTCATAGTGTTTAATAAAAAAATATTGCATTAAATACAAGAATATTTACAAGAAACTACATAAAAAGTACATACAAATTTTTCATAGGCTCAAAAATAATTGGGTAATTAACTGAAAGTGTTGCATGGTCAGGTGTGGCCTGTTTCCTCATTTCAGGACAAAGAAAAGTGTTCATTTTGCATTTGGTTGCAGTTTATAAAAACTCTAGATATACAATTCAAAGAGGTGTAGTAAAGCCATCATTAGACTGGAAATGTAAATGTAAATGTATCTGAGGGAAAAACTGAAACTTGTCCAAATTAACAATTTTTTATTTTCTTTAGAAGGAGCAATGCATGTGTGAAGAACTTACCACATCAACACCATAGAAATTTGACAGAGGGCATAGAGTAGATGGACATTCTTAGTGAAGTAGAACCACTTTACAGATTCTAGTTAAGTCAATACTAATGAGGAGTTGGACCAAAGAGAGTCCTTTGTGGATAGGTAAAAGCTGTATACAAGCATACTATTTGAGATCAGAACGGACATGTCAAAGTTAGAACGGTGTCAATATCTCAAAAACTTATTATTATTCCACCTGATTTTTGGACCACTATGCCTACAAAGAAGTTGTAAGAAGAACAGTAGTGTAATTGCCTACTGTACCTGACCTCAGCATAGGTCTGCATGCTTTTTGCTTACTAAAAACAAAAGTGAAGGCACAAGTGCTGAAAGTCTTCACTTTAGTCATATCTTAATTTCAAAACCCTTAATGTGGTGTACAGTGGCAAAATACAGAAATCCAGAAGCCCAACCTGAAGTTCAGCAGTTGTCATGACAATGTCTCAGTTCTTAGATAACAAAGCTCAACAACTCCCGAAAACAGCCTTGCCAGAGACTGCAATCAGCAGTAGATAGGAGAAGGGAGGGAGCATCCCAGAGAGTAGGGTCCATTTTGCAGCTACTCATCTCCTGTTGTATGGTCTCCCAGACGATCAATTGCATTGAGAGACCAATTGATCAAATCCATACTTTGGTTTAGAAGAACAGCATTGAGCGAGTCTCCGAAGTGAGATAGTAGCAGACAAGACTGAAGAGCTAAGCAGGAGACATAAGGGAGGAAAGTGCGACTGCCTTCGCCGAGAGCCAAGAATGGATGACCAATATAAGTGTTATCTTGGACTTTTCGGAGATAACGTACTACTGGTCAACAGGATAGGATCTGGCCAGTGCAGGTAGAGCTGGTGGGTCTGTGTCAAAAGACTCAAAGTCCACTGCGGTAATCAGTGATGACCAGACTCACCTGTGTCACACTGTACAAATACATTGTCAAACCACACTTTATCATCACACTTTTGTAGAGGGGCAAATAGTAATGGTGAGTGTTGAGGGACAAATGGAAAAAATGGGAAGGAAAGCAAAATGAGTCAAAAGTTCCCATTTGATTTATTTTCATTTGAGGACCTATCCTTAGTTTGTTTTGCCATTGATTCCCTGCCATTCCTGCCATAACGCCTTTAGTAGAGGTGCAGTGGTGGAGTGCTGGTTTATAGTGCCACAGTCCAAAGTTTCTGCCAGAGGGACTTTCCTATACTAAGTATTACACTCCCCACATTCAAATATACATTTAACACTATTAAACCGTTGCAAAATGTTTTTCCCACTATTAATTAATTAATTAATTAATTAATTAATTAATTAATTAATTAATTAATTAATTAATTAGACTCATTTACATTTGAGTCCATCACCGCCACTGCACTATAACATAGACATTTGGACTCCACTGTATTACTCAAGGAGGATGAAATAAAATATTGGAATGTCAACTTGGAGGATGATTGATTTACCTGTTTTCTAAAAGATGATTTTTAAACTGCTTAAAATATTATCTTTCACTGCTTGACCAGTATGTTCAGACAATCCTGGTTATTGCCTACAAACATAAGTCTATTGTGCATTTTTGTATGCTGGAAACCGTCTCATAATATTTGGATCAGTCCTTACTTTACGAAACTACTTGGGGATTATCAAAGGCTTCAAGATGAGGTTGTATTTCCTTTAGTTTTATCTGTCCACTCAAAGCAGGTGTGCAATATGAGGACTTTTACCATACATCAATATCTCTCAAAATTTCTTAAACCAAAAATAGTGTAAAATTAATAATAAATTTAAAAAAATAATTATTATTATTTATTAAAAATAGTGTGCAAATTAATGTTTATAATCAATTCTCAAACTCTGCTTCATTATTTTTCTTAATATTTATCCACCCTCCTCTGCCTGAAACTCACCCTCTTTTTTAACATTCATTGTTTTGTTTTCTTTTTCTTCTTCTCTTGTTTTGCACTAGTTCCTTATGTATGTTGATTCGTCTGGCCTAAGTAGCCCTGTAGAAATGGAGACTGATGGGCCATTGATAGAAGATATTCAGATGTTAAAAAAGACTGTAGAGGAGGGACCCATCCAGGTAACTGGGTTTTGTCTATGAATGTTGCTTAAATGCCAATTGGGTAACAGTAGCCCATATGGAAACGGCTTATTTTTCCATGTGCAGTGTAGTATATTTTGTGCAATAATGGCTATACTCACTGGTCTTCATATTGTTTGGTATATGGCTGATATCTCACTGAATGAAGATTATTATATTTCCCTTAAATGATTGCTCCATAATATGTCCAAATATGGGTAGCCAAGTGCGCCTTAATTCTCAAGTAATTTAGAAATATGTTTGATAAGATCTGGTAAGGTAAGGGCTGTATAAACAACACATAATACAAAAAAAACAACATATTTTTTATGTGTAGTTATGCAGCAGTTAACTAAAATAAATCAAAGCCATCTTTTACAATCAGTCTTCAGATCAATGTTTTCTTGCCAGTGCTGGTTATTTTGGTATTTTATTTTGTTCATTATTTTCTAGTGTGTAAAATCTGTGTTTCTTTGAAATTGTGATGGATTTCAGGCTCTCTCTCTCTCTCTCTCTCTCGCGCTCTCTCTCTCTCTCTGTCTCTGTCTCAACAGTTAGGACTCTTTTATTAAATCTATGAAACATGAACTATACCAACCATCCATAGGAGCCAGTCACATTTTTTCTGTTTCTTTTTTTTTCTATAAAGTCACAGGTAGTTATCACTACTACTACTTCTTTCGGCTGTTCCCTTTAAGGGTCGCCACAATGGATCATCTGCCTGATCCGCATGATAGTTTTGGAACAATTTTTACGCCAGATGCCTTTCCTGACGCAACCCTCAGCATTTATCCGGGCTTGGGACCAGCACCAGTAGTGCACAAAGTACATCCCTAATGGCTGGTTACAGTAGTTATCACTATGACTACTAAAAAAAATTACTGTTTTTGGTACAGAGATTTCAGTCTGTGCCTTTTTGGTATGAATTGATACCCAACCATAGTCTTCATTGTAACCATATTTTAAATAATTTCCAAGTATAGGACATTTAAAACAACTGCCTACAGTCATAGCAAATTCAGTCCAAGAGCAAAAGGCAGGATACTTAATGAAGTCTCCAACAATCCTAAAATGTCATCACAAGACCTACAGGTTCCTCATGCTACAGTTAATGTCAACATGCATGCATTTACTACCACAAAGAGACCAAACAAGTTTTGATTTTCATGGGAGGTGTGCAAGGAGGAAACACTTCAGGAGTTTGATGGAGAAAACCTAAACAAAGGCCAGGACTTCTGAATTTGCTTTGGACAGATGCCTCCAATGTTGAATTATTTGGGCACAGTAACAGAAGACTGTATTTGAATAGTGCCAGACATAATACAGCATTTGAGCACAAGAATCTTAGACCAACTGTGATGCATGGTGGTGGGAATATCATGCCAGTGCACACAACATATTTGGAATCAATAAATGTGATCAACAAATTCTCCTGAACTTCTGAACTTTGCTCAAGACAGACAGTAATACATGCACAGATGTGAGCAACTACCCTTTTGTGGCTTCTCTTTATACCAGTGTGCACATGCTGGCTGAACAGGAAGAAGAACAATTGAAGCAGATACACCAGGATTGTATGCAGAACAAGGAAAATGTGCTTCAACTCTCTACTTCCTAGTATTCTACTTGCAAATATTCAGTTGCTGGAGAACAGTATAGACAAGCTGAAGGAAAGGTTTTCTGGGCAACATTGTGAGCTGCTACATTCACCAGAGATGTGGTTGACCAGAATAATTCCAAACGAAGGCATCACACCAACTGGCTTCTTTATCTACCACCAGGACAAGACAATGGACTCCAGTAAGGGCAGAGGTGGTGGGGTTTGCTAATGGTAAACTCTCGATGGGGACAGATGTAGCAGTTCTAGCCAGTCACTGCTCCAGAGACATTGAACTCAACAGTTGTGCCCTCTGTTTGGCACTGGTGGCACTGATATCTCCATCTAATACACAAACTACAAGAACCGTACTGAGATTTATGCCAAACTAAAAATTGGACCACTGCCTACAAATCTGGGGACCTGGGTAAATACAAGAAGGCCAGGTATGACCTTCAGAGTACCATGAGACTGGCCATAAGTCACAGTTATGGAGTGGAGTAGTACATTAGTACATTTTCTGTAATCTCAGACATATGTGGAATGGACTACACACTATCTCTAACAAAAGAGGAGGTAGGAACTATGACAGGAGGCTGTCTGCTTGGAAATGCACATGAAACGCACATTTATACTAATTTTGAGGCTAATAACACCAACCCTGCTGTAAAGCTCCCAATAGATCAGAAGGACTGCACTCTAAACATCTCTGTATCTGGCATTGCACAAGGGTGATTGGGCTATTAATACTGCATCCCTCACCTACATCACATACAGTCATGTGCAAAATAATAGCATTGTGTTTTAAAACAACTGAGAAACACCTCATATACACCTTATATACATCGTGTATATAATTTATATACACAAAGACACTAGAACCACTGCACATTCAATTCCAAATGAAAACATGATCAAAATGTACATTTTAAACTGAAAATGAAGAAAATGGAATGGCTGTTAAAAAATAACAGATAATAAAAATCTGCATTTTCATTTACAAACTCAAATACTTACAATATAAGCAGAAATTTGTTTACAGATTTAGCTTTTCTGAGAATCATCAAACTAATATTTATTTGTATAACCTTAATTTGCTATAACTGCTTTACATCTGTGTGGCATAGAGTAAACTTAACGTCTGACATTGATCATTAGATCTGAGCTGATCATTAGATGCCTCTTTGCCATTCTTGTTATTCTATGATTCTATGCAGATGGTAGTACCGTATTTTCTGGACTATAAGCCGCACCCGCAAAGTTTAAAAAAAAAAAAAAAGCTGGAAAATAACATGTATAAGAAGAAAAAGCTGCATCTCATTATGCTCATTATGGTTTAAAGCATGGAAAAAAAGTAGCAGCTTAGTCTGGAAAATACGGTATTTATTTTCCCACCACATTTTTTTTGTTAGCCAAAATAATCTTGAATGGTTAAAGAATATGAGTAGCCAAATATTTTCTGCACTTTGTTTTCCCTGCTCCAATTTGCAGGCGTATTATACATGACAGTCAGAAATCTACAGTTTACAAAATATTGTAGTCATGCCTGTGAAAAGATGAAGTGAGCAAATGTCTTTTGTCTGCCACTTTGCTCTGTATGTTTATGATGAGCATTTCCTAGCATACTGCTCTTTCAGAAATTGGTTATGAAGTTCCTATATTGACCTTTTCATTCATACAAACAAACAAATGCAATCTTTACTTTAGGCCAATCATTTACATCTACTTTGTAATCCATTTTCCGCATCATATAAGGCATTCCACCATAGCACCTTCTTCCCAATTTATGAATACTGTTGCACCCACCCACAGATATTTATGGCCTGCGGGACCCTGAAGTTATTACCAGTTATTAACATGCAAACTTGACTAATATCATGTCCACTGAACTAAAACACACAATGGAAAAATTGTGCATGAAGTAGTTGGAAAAAACTTTCTCCCAGTTGATGTCAGAGACTGGTAGAACATCATGGGAGCCATCTAATTGAGCTTATTTCTATTCATATATTACCTCAATATTGTTAAAATGAAAATCCAATGGCAATATTTAAAATATTTGTGTTAAACACAAAGGTTTCAATGTTGTGTCCTAACTTTTCACTACATATCTTCAAAATTAAGATACCCAAATTAAGAAACAGGTGAGCAAAGAAGTACAGTGCACATGTTTTGTGCAAATAAACAGACATTCAGTTAATCCCAGTTGTGTTCGCATGTCTGTCTAAGTCAATTGTGTATGGTTTTGCATTTGTACAGATTCAGAGGGAACAACGTAAGGACCGGCCACTGGTGAGGCGCAAGTCTGACTTGCCTCAGGACATGTACACCACAAAAGCCTTGGAGTCTCACCGTCGGGCCGAAGACATGATCACCAACCATCACTAGCTTCATCTTTCCCCTGCTCCATCCTCTTTTATTCATTTTTAAACAGAACTACTTTGATATACCAAGACGATCAAGCCTCACTGGCACAATATTCTCCCCTGACTAATAGTTAGAATTGCTCAGGTTTTTGTTTGAGAGGTGTGGATCTAGTACAAGTGTTTCCTGCCTGTCCCTCTCCATGTTTTCATTTTCACATACCGTCATATTTTGGTTTTCAATCCTGTTAGTTCTCCATAATGTTTTTTTAGATCTTGGTATCCTGCTGTACCTGCTTAACCCAAGAAACCATGCAGGGTGATGCAGTTAAAGTTATTATTATTATTTTTTTAAGCTTTAATCATCTAAGCTAATGTCTGGGGCTGTTTGCAAGGAGAGTAATTTGTCATGCTTTTCCATCCATTCTTCATATTCTATTCTTCTTGAAAAACCAGGGATTGCTGGGAGTGCCAAGATGATCATAACGAAGAGGTTTCTGATATTGTTTTCCATCCTTTTCTTATTGTTGTCTGAATGCATTTTTGTGCCATTTAGTTAACCATAGGTGTCTTCTTGCGGCAATATTCACCGCACAGAGTGGTAACAGTGAATTTTACTTTCATGGTTTTATCTCCTAGAACAGTGCTTTTTTGCTGTACATTCCTCAGAATATTGCACCTTAATTTCAAAGAAAATATCCCAAAATGCTATCATTTGATACTTATTATTCAACAAGGTATCTGGCAAGTACATACAGGGGTTAGACAATGAAACTGAAACACCTGTCATTTTAGTGTGGGAGGTTTCATGGCTAAATTGGTCCAGCCTGGTGGCCAATCTTCATTAATTGCACATTGCACCAGTAAGAGCAGAGAGTGAAGGTTCAATTAGCAGGTAAGAGCACAGTTTTGTTCAAAATATTGCAATGCACACAACATTAGGGGTGACATACCAGAGTTCAAAAGAGGACAAATTGTTGGTGCATGTCTTGCTGGCGCATCTGTGACCAAGACAGCAAGTCTTTGTGAAGTATCAAGAGCCACAGTATCCAGGGTAATGTCAACATACCACCAAGAAGGGCGAACCACATCCAACAGGATTAACTATGGACGCAAGAGGAAGCTGTCTGAAAGCAATGTTCGGGTGCCAACCCATATTGTATCCACAAAATGTCATTCCCAAGACGAATTGACGCTGTATTGGCCGCAAAAGGAGGCCCTAGTACATCATAGTAATAAATTATTGTGGTCTAAAACCAGGTGTTTCAGTTTCATTGTCTAACCCCTGGAGATATACTGTCAGAATAAGTGAGAGGTCTCCACTAATGCAGTGTTTGCTGAGCAATGATCTTTATAATCATCCAGGTGTTGCGTTTTGGAGTCAGTTCTTGAAAGGCTATATTCACAGAGATTTACAAGATTTCTTAAGGCTACATCATAGTAAACAGCATAATTGTCAGATGCCAATACAATTCTAACATGTTCATGTATGTTTTAGTATAGTATCATTTGTTTATCTTTTTTCAAATTTGATGTTTATCTCTATCAGTTGCTTTATGCTGTTCAGCACAAGGACTGTTAATTTTCTCACGACTTTGCAAACACATTTTTTTAGGAAGCATCCAAGTGCCTTTATGACTAGCGTAAAGGCTGTGTATGATTTTATAGATTTGACAACAGAAACTCATATCTGCAAATTGAATGACTGCTGTTATATAAGAGGGTCTGAACGTGGTTCACTTGGATGAACATAATTCTTCATATGGTAACATACATTGGCACATTTCATGAAGAAACGTACCAGAGTGAGGCTGACACATTGATTGTTCCTTTGTTGGATTCTCTTTTCGAAACAAGCGTTTTTCTTCTTGTTTTGTACATTTTATTCAGCTACCTAGAAGCACTTCCTGAAAACTTGAAAGGTGTGTGTGTGTGTGTGTGTGTGTGTGTGTGTGTGTGTGTGTGTGTGTGTGCGTATATACGTACGTACAGTTAAGATATGTGACCATAGCATGCTTATTAGTATATTGGAGCAGTCTTTTTTCCCTTTCATTTTATCATGTACAGGTTGTTCTCATTTCTTCTGTACAATTGTTTGAATGTCTGTTAATTTGTCCTCTGTTTTCTATGAACAATTACTTGAGTACTGTAGATATAATATAAAAATTCCCTAAAATGTAACACAACACATGGTTTTCTGCTGAGGATTAAAGATGTCAGTTCATGTTTTGTTATTCTTGTGCTTGATTATGTGAATAGAATTTATATATGAGAACCCTATTTGTTTTAATCTCTAGAAAAATACCTTCTATTTACTGTACTATTACAAATGTCCTAGCTTTATTTAAACTTCCTAAAATATTATTTTAACATGTTAAGTGTCCTTTCATATATGACCTGTACTGTAATACTTAATGTAATGTTGTACATATGATTTCCTTTGTTTTATTTTTCTGTTGTATCATTATATATATATATATATATATATATATATATATATATATATGATTTTTTTGTTGAAACATCTGCAGAACATTGGAATGTGGCACAAAGTTTATTGTTCAATTTTGACTTTCTGCATCAGGTCATATTTTCTATCAGTTTATATCTCCAAAAAGTTGAACAATTGTGATACCTGCAGCAAAGGTTTCTTTTATTGCCATGAATTGTGAGCCTTTACGCAACATAAGTGGTGTATATCTATAAAGGATGAATAAAGAGTCTATGGTGATTTATATTCTCATCTAGCACTGAGTGGGTTAACTTTGATTATTTTGTTACTGTGTACAACATGTACAAAATGTGCAGTTCTTACAATATGGTGACAGTTGCACTTACATTGAAACTAATACACTATTTGGACAGAAGTATTGGGATACATGTTTATTCATTGTTTCTTCCCAAACCAAGGGAACCAATTTAAAAAAGAAAAAAAAATGTAATCTGTTTTGGTTGGATTAACTGTCCCAACTGTCTGAGGAAGACCTACCTGTGAGGATAGTGAGAGGATGTTTAATGGTCACCAGTATTGAATGGAGCAAAGATCCCATTTCCACTGCCCTACAACTCTTTCCTGCGGTTTTCGATAGCCGGATTATACACAGATGTGCATATCTATAATTATACCTACATTAAATTATATGGATGACTGTGTAAAGATGTAGAACGATGTAAAAATTTGCATGTGTAATTTTCCCCTAAATAATGACAAAACCGAGAAATAAATGATCATGCAATTTTAAATCCAACTGATTTCTCAGTTATACCTGGTTTAGCAGCTAAAAATCTCAGCATCATAATTGTTTCAGATTTATCATTTAACCATCAAATAGGTAAAATTACTAGAGCTAATCATTTGGACTTTTTTCGGCATCTGGTTCAGATGCCTCCTGGTTGTCTCCTTTGTGAATTGTTCCATGTATGTCTGCCTGGGAGGAGGCCCCAGGTAAAACTTAGGACACACTGGAATCACCCTAGAAAAGGTCTGTGCCTCTCTGCTAAGGCTGGTGACCCATGGCCTGGATAAGCGGCAGATAATGCATGGATGGATGGATATTTCCAAGCACAGAAGTCTGCCTAATGCAGAAAAATTAGTGCATGCCTTTATCACAACTCACACTTGTCAGGATGTTCCAGCAGAAACCTTAGTAGACTACAACTAGTACAAAATGCTGCAGTCAGTGTCTATCAGTTCTATCAGCACTGCAATGGTTTCTAGTTACCCTCCATATTGACTATAAAATTGATGAGGTGGAAGCAACTGTTTCTCTCCTTCAAAAACAAAGTTATCAGTTTGAGAGCCCAATGACTCAATTGGCCAGTACCAGTCAGCATGCAAAAGCAAGCACACACACTTCAGTAATATTATGTAATATCAATCATTGATAGTTGTTTTTTTCTTGTACACTTATAGGTGACCTTTGGCATCTGCTGGATACCTCTGTGGGACAGAGCAGGCAAAGCACAACATCTGCAAGAATTGAAGTACACCATTACTTAAAGTAAACCTGGCAAGACATGAAAATCCACTTATATACTGCAACAAACAAAAGCAAACAAAAGTATCAGTATCCACATTTATATCAACTACCACTGACATGTTTATCCACTCTGGCCTCCTCATTGCCACGTGAAAGGATGGGGAGATTGTATCAAATAAAAAAATTGCCTCAACCCCAACACAATTAAAAAGCTTCTTTTTTGAATGAGAGTCAATAAAATATTGGTCTATTGCAGTGTCCTTGCAGTTTAGCTTTGCTCCCAGTTCCATAAGCACTTTTGCTTTCCCACTTCCTTAAGCACTCTTGCATTCAGTGTCAGTATATGTATTGATGTATTTACTTTTGTGTTCACCATCACAACACAACTAATAATATTTCCATGCAAACACACACTTTTATATTCATTGATATAGAGTGTCAAAAAGTCTATTTTATACATAGAAAATCCAGGATACTTTGGCACAGCACATTTCACTAGTGAGAACAATTCAACGAGGCTTCGTGCAATGAACCAAACCTTTAGGTTGGAAAGCCCCATTGGTTCATGGCGTGGTGAATCAGAGAAGGGAGGGAGAGACACTAGTTTTAAGCAACATACCTATGATGAGGTATGAAAGTGACAAACACATACCTTCAGACAAACCATCTCAGCAACAGTGGAGCTTCCATACAGAGCATACCATTAGAGAGAGGGGAGGGTGTATTGCTCCAGTATTTTATTGTCTCTGGTGTGGCAGGTAACATACTGGGTGAAGGTGGGCAGAGTGGAGGATGGAGACGCATGATTAAAATCTCCAGAGATTGAATTGAGTGTAGGACATTACAAGCCTCATCTGCATTAGCAGATGCAGAAACTTATGCAGCTTTCACAATATCATGCAATATTTCCTTCGGAAGGTAGTCTCGTCTCATACTAACAGATCAATGTTCTTATTGCTATGTTCTTTAACAGAAACATGCCCCTAAATACACCATCTATCATTCATAAATACTCCTATTCCTTTTCTCTTACTGCTCTCTGCTGTCCTGTCCACCCAAATGAGGTGAAAGCCATCCATAGATACAAGCATGTCTGGAGGCATAAAACAAGGGTTCTTGACCTGGGGGTTGTGTAGTGTTCTAGGGGGGTTGAGAATGTGACACTAACTAATGTGACACTTTTTTGTCAGCTAAATGTGCAATGAATCAGATTTAAGCACTAAACTTTTTCACACTGTATAATTACAGTGTTGGAGTGTGTCACATGAAGGACATGGCTTGACACACTCACTGTTGCTTAAAATTTTAGAACATTTTTTTCACTGAATCAAACTGACTCACTCGCCGTTCTGCTCAACCCTTCAGTCTGAATCTTGATTCAGGTTCATGCATGGCTGGATTAAAATAGAGAATAGAAAATAATTTTTTAGAAGGTCAAATTGGAAGTGGGGATGCAAAATGCACTAGAGCAGTGGTAAGAAACCCACGGCTCCGGAGCCACTCTTTCATCTTTATACCGCGGTTCCCTGTGAGAATACATTATAAGTATTGAAATGTATTTAGTTGCATTAATTATTTTTTCAATTTTCATTCTAAATTGGAAGATTATTGTGATATAAAATTATACTTCATTATTTTCCATCGCTCAAAATAAGTGTCACACTTGTGGAAGCCGAAAACGCCAAAACCTGGCAGGTGTAAATCAACCTGATCTGGATACGGATCCGAATCTGAAGCCAGAGCTGGATCTGGATCTGGATCTGACTGACATAACTGACAAAGGCATGTGGGTGTCCTAATTCAAACGCTTGACTGAGGATCTTGTCAGTAGGCCACTCTTGTTCAGAATCAAAAATGGAGTGATATTGAGAACCTTCCAGGACAAACTGGTATATTTTTCATTGTTTAGTGACATTAAATTCAGGTCAACTCTCCACTACACACTCTGAATGCCCAAAGATAAGGAAAATAAGGATGACGGCTGACAACATGTTTTTGCTTTTGTTTGCTACATGAATAATTTAAGTTCAGCTTTTTAATTAATTTGAAAGAGACCTTTAACTCGGCGGGTTACTTTTTTAAGAAATCTAAATGTTCAAAAAGCATTTAAATAAATAATATCTAATTTTATTGGATTTCAAACATACTATAGTTGTTTATACAAAGTGTAAAGTTAGAAAAAGAAATATATACTGTGTTATCTTCATTTTAGATGTCAAAAATTATTTGCGGCTCCCGTTGCTTTATTTTCTGTGGATGCCAGTTCCAAACAGCTCTTTGGGTGTTAAAGGTTGCTGACCCCTGCACTAGAGGAACATGAGAACATAAAAAATAACAAAGAAAGTGAGAAAATATGATGAAAAGTACTTGGAATATTTTACGCATTATTGATACTGTTTTTTCCCCAGTTGCGAAATTTACTGTAGCCTAAAAGTGAAAAAGTTTAAGAACCTCAGGCATAAACAATCCAGGCGTGGTGAAAAATGGAGAAAATAGTGCAAAAACCGACACAAACGCCACAGGTTTGGTGTCCACTGTGTATAATAAACACTTCCCCAATAAAAAGTAAACTTTAGTAAACCTATAGAAGAGGGTTGGGAAGTTGGAAAAACTTCAACAGACTGCCATCTTGGAGCGCAAACTTGATTAGGTGATCAATTATAATATAAATACACAAAATGCATGATTAAAGCCATTCATATAATGAATTTTCCTACCTGCAAGGTCTGTTCAAATAAATGAACATCGGATGGCAGATGTACAACAGAATAAGACAATAAAATAAGAATAAAATGAATAAGAACAAGAATAAAAACAAATAAGCACAATGAATACAAATCCAGTAAAATGCAATAATGCTTCACATTCTAACAGCTAACAAGCTGTAATGGCTCAAGCACATAAGGAATGCACATAACACACCGGCGGGTAAAAATAGAAACAGCAAATAAAACAAGAAAACCAATTCTTGCATCAAAAATCAATGAATAAGAATGTAAACAAATACTAAATAGACACATCCAAACAGACAATCCTAAACCCACACATCCTAAAATATGTTAAAATAATCCTTTATTAGTCCCACAGTGGAGAAATTCACTGAGTTGCAGCTGCAAAAAGATAACAAGGCACTCAGTTCAAGAACAGATATTGTACAGATATTGCTCCTGGACAAGGAGCTTTCTTCAGGAGTATGACACTGCAATCCACTACCTCCATTTGATACCTTGACGGGAAACCTGCAGGCTTAGACTTTGTGACAGGAGAATATAAACATTATTATCTGTTAAAAAATAATGCATTGTTACTAAATCCGGGTTGGTGAAGTCGTGAATGAATGATTCTGAGCTCTGCATATGAAAGTGGATTCCATTGCTGAAAAATGCAATGTATTGAGCTGATGTGTAAGAAGTGAAACTCAAAAAAAGCTGCAATACCTACAGGAGAATACTTACAGTGTTAACATTCGTTTTAGCAAACGGTAGTGTATAAAATTATTACTAATTATATTGTGAAAGTTAAATTGTTAAAAATGTGAAACTCACAGAAAGCTATGTTAAATTTTAATGTGAATAGTTCATAGCTCTGCAAATGACAGAGCGTTCCCAAGCTCAGAATGTGCGTTTTAG
>CM067513.1:23004989-23079989 GCA_034509495.1 Acestrorhynchus altus
AACAGTTGTGTAGGAAGTGAAACTGAAGGAAAGCTGCAACAATTGACAAGGAGAAAATAAAAACACACATGTATTGCACCTTGTCTCTGCTGACCTTCATTCCTCTCCTCTCCAGTGCAGTCCTCCATCTCTCCAGGTTATCTTTCACCTGCTCTCTACTCTCACCACAGATTACAACGTCACCTGCAAATATCATGGTCCATGGAGCCTCCTGCCTGACCTCATCTGTCAACTGTTCATCACCATTGCAAACAAGAAGGGGCTTTAATCTGATCCCAGATGTAACTCTACCTTCACCTTGAAACAATTTGTCACTCCAACTGCACACCTCACAACTGTCTCACTTTCCTCATACATACATACACTGCCCTCACATACCTTTCAGACACACCTGACTTCCTCATACTATACCACAGTTCCTCTCTTGGCACCCTGGCCATCTCTAGATCCACAAAGACACAATGTAGCTCCTTCTGACCTTCTCTACCAACACTCTCAATGCAAAAAATGCATCTGAGATACTCTTTCTGTACATGAAATCAAACTGCTGATCACTGATCTGAACCTCTCGCCTTAGCCTTGCTTCAACAACTCTTTCCCATACCTTCATGGTGTGGCTCATCAACCTGTACCTCTGTACTTACTGCAGCTCTGCACATCACCCTTGTTCTCTGCACTTCCTGATCCACCATCTCTCCCACTGTCCTCTCTCTCATTTTCCTCATTAATTAGTTCTTCCAAGTATTCCTTCCATCTACTCAACTCTCTTTGTTCACTCACTTTCACTTTCAGTTTCACTCACACATTTTTCTCTCAATCCTCTATCTCTCTGTTGAGCCAAATGATAAAGTCCTTTTCTCCTTCTTTACTGTCCAGCCTCTCATACAACTTATATTAAAGTCTTATGTGAATGGTTCAGAGCTCTGCAAATGACATGATAATATTGTTTTCATTTATATATGGAAAACAATCGTTTTTTTTCTTATTCTTTTTATTTGAAAGTCTTATGTGAATGGTTTAGAGCTCTGCAAATGACAGAGCATTCCCAAGCTCAGAATGCATGTTTTAGCCACTCTGTCATGTGTTGAGCAGGAAGAAGTGAAACACAATGAAAGACGCAACGACTGACAGGGGAATTTCAACAGTAATTGCATTCAACTCTGGCAATCAAAAGTGTATTTCTACTAATTCTTTAATGAATCTTATATGAAAATGTTTCAGAGCTATGAAAATGACTGAACATTTCCATGATGATAAAACGCGTTTTAGTCACTTTGTTATGTGTAGAGCTGTTGTGTAAAAAGTGAATCTCAAAGATGCAACACCTGACAGGATATTATTAACAGTGTTTGCATTCAACTCTGGAAAACAATAATGTATTTTTACTTATTGTTTGTATGTGAAAATCTTATATGACTATTTCTGAGCTCTGCAAATGAGAGAGCATTTCCATGGTGATAAAACGTGTTTTAACCACTCTGTCATGTTGTGTAAGATGTGAAACTCAAAGAAAGCTTGCAACAATTGACACCTGGCAAGCAGAAGCAGACGACAGCCACTGAACGTCCTAGACCCCTGATCGCAAAATTCGTGAACTTCAAACATAAAGTGCGATGAAAGCTGCATGGAAGAAGTTAGATTATGTACAACAACTGACAGGTGAAGCATTTTTCAGACTTGCAACGACAGTGGAATGCCTACTATGCAGTGAAACAGACTCTATACTCCAAGGGAACTCAGTATCCTGCCAGGCTCTGGGTGACATATGAGGGCAATGTCCCTGGATATGTTTCTTCACAGCATTGATGAGTTTGATGAGGGTGATTTATTGCTATACGTGCAAATGTAAAAACTTGCAATAGAAATGCAATAGAAATGGTTACTACAGTACACATGGCTGATTTTATTTAAAAGATATTTACAAGTTTAAAAGGGAAAGAAAAATGGCTAATTTTATTGGGCCTACTGTCTCTCACCTAGTGTCGCTAGTCGCTAACTAGGCTAAATGAGTCATGATTGCACTGAATAACCTATTTGCTTTCAGAATTATCTAAAGTTTAACCTTACACATATTATAGGCTATAATCTATTCTAAAATGTTCATTTGTCCTAACATAAAAGGTGTGTTACATATATTATTTGAATACACAGAGACTAAAGGTGGTTAATTTAGTTTATTTGATTTACTTTTGCTCATATTCAGGAGCTATTGGAAGGATTTAGCTTATACTGTAAAGTAGGCAGTCAGTAGGTCGATGTTACCTGTTTAATATTTTGCATGTTTTCGCAAAATGTTTTTTTTTGTGTGGTTGTTGTGTGGGTTCTTGTGTGGGTTTTCATTCTTTCAAGTGTATTGTTGTTTTATTTCTTCTTCTTATTTTTTATATTTCTCTCCTGTTTCCCCTCATATTGCCCAATTCTACAGTACAGCTCATGCTCTTAAGGCTTGAGCTTAAGAGCTCACCAAAGCATCCCCTAATGGCAGATAACCAGGTATATGCAAATTAATGTCATAGAACATAACGGCTTAGGCAGTTTGGTGAAAATAAAATAGGTGATGACAAGACTAAAACACTTGGGCTCTAGAATTATATTTCTACAGGAAACACACTTAGTCTCCACTGAAGTCATCAGAATACGTAGGTGGCAGGGACAAGTGTTTGCTGCTATCTTCTCCTCTCATGCTAGAGGAGTAGCTCTTAATTCATAAATCTATTCCAATCCAGATACTCTCAACTATCATGGACCCTGGGGGCAGATATATAATTCTACAGGGCAGTTTATTTGGAAATTATCTAAATTTAGTTTTAGTTTAAATTTAGTGTCTATGGGCCCGAATAAAGATGATCCTGATTTTTTTAAGAATAATTTTGTAACAATTTCAACCTTAAGGGGAGATTTCAATTGCATTTTGATACCTAATATTGACCAAGAGGATGGTCAAGACTCATCTCATAGTCATACGGTAATTCACCACTTAATGGAAGAGCTGGGGCTGTGTGATATATTTAGGAAACATAAGAGAGAGCTCTCATGCCACTCTATTCCAGAATTGACTATTTTCTCTTTTCTAATACCTCACTATTGAAAATCAAGAGTTGTTATTACAATAGCATATCTGATCATGCAGCAGTATCTTTAGAGTATAAAGTTTAGAAAGATGGAGATTTGATAACAAATGGCTCCAAGATCCTGAGTTTGTACAATGCAAATATAAATGTGCTTTTCAAGCTCAACAAAAATGAAACTTCATCGCTAATCAGATGGGATACCTTTAAGGCTTACAGCAGAGGGCAAATACCAGTTTTAACCGGCTTTACCAGTTTTAAATCTAAAGAATTTAAAAAGAAGCTGATAGAAATTGAAAAAGAAATTAAAACATTAGATGAGCAAATTTTAACTAATGACACCATCAGTAGAGCAAAGATTAACCACACTTAGAGCCCAGTATAATGAAATATCAGTAAATAAGGCCTCAAATAATCTAAATATATGAAAACAACAATTCTATGATCAGGGGGTTTCCCCCTGACAAATTACTTGTTATAACTTTACAGAATGAGAGCTCAAAACACCTTTAAATGGTTTTCTTGATCCCCTGGACTTCCCTACTCTTTCACAAGAAGACATAGAAACTCATTAAACTTAGAGGTGTTTTATAGTGCCCTTATGTAGTAACCCCTTACCACCTTCCTTCTCTACAGCCCTCATCACTACAATATTGAAACCTGGCATTTCACTAATTTGGCTTGGGACAAAACATTATCAAATGGGTGAAGTTATTATACAATAGACCCACTGCAGCAGTCTTGACAAATTCTATGACGTCCAAACCATTCAAACCTTCCAGAGCAACATGTCAAGGATGTCCGCTGTCGCTTCTGTTTGTATTGTCCATAGAACCATTGGCCCTAACAATTAGATTACACCCTCTGTACACAATAGGAAACTGTGTATAGTGTATAGGAAACTGTGAACACAGAATTAGCCTTTTTGCAGATGACATCATACAAAAAAATCTGACACAATCCCTTCCTGCCTTTCAACACATAATAAGCAACCTTAGGTAAAATCTCTGGCTATAAAGTAAAAAAAAAAACAAGTCTAATATTATGTTCCTAAATGACAAAGAAAGAAATAACCCAACAGTGGGGAATGAATTTCATAATGAATCCAAGGGGTTTAAGTACTTGGGGATACAGATCACCTCCAAAATACAGGACATAGTCTCAGAAAGTTATAACCCAATTCTATCTACTATCAGTAATATAGAAGAGATGGTCAGATCTCCCAATATCTCTAATTGGTCATGTAAACATAGTTAAAATGAATATCGTACCAAAATTCTTGTATCTTTTTCAAACTTTCCCACTTATTCCCCATCTACCCTATTTCCTAAATTGAAGGAATTCATAACTAATTTTATTTGGAATAAAAGGCGCCCAAGACTTAGAATACCTTGCTTTATTTGTCATATGATAGAGGGGGCCAACAAATGCCAAACTTTCTGTGGTATTATTGTGCAGCCCAGATCAAGGTAAATGAACCTAAAAATACTTGGGTCAAAATAGAAAGCTGATAAAAAATAGAAAACTGATAAAAAAAGGTGTTTATCACTTCTCTGGGTAAGAAGTGAAACTCAAAGAAAGTCGCAATAACTGACAGGAGAATTTCAACAGTGTGTGCAAACAATAGTACATTTCTACTATTTTATTATAATAAAGTCTTTTTCATTAGTTAAAATGACAGAACATTCTCAAGCTGAGAATGCCACTCTGGAATAAGTTGAGTTGTTGTGTAAGAAATGAAACTTAAAGAAAGCTGCAATGCCTGACTGGAGAATGTAAACGAACTTATATGAATGTTTCAAAACTCAGTCATAACAAAACAGTTTTCCCATTCAAATCTAGCATTTAATAGTGTCTCGATACCAATTCTCTTTTGTTAAAGGCATGTTTGAATATTTCAGAGCTCTGAAAATGACAGAGCATTCGCATGCTCAGAAAGCGCATTTTAGCCACTCTGCTATGAGTTGAGCAGTTGTTTAAAATATGAAACTCAAAAACACCTGCCGTGCTTGACAGGCAAATATCAACCATGTTGACAATACCCTCTAGGAAATACTAGTGTATTGTTATTAATTCATTGTTGGGATGCCCTTATATTGATTTTTTAGAGCTCTGCAAATGACACAGTTTCCCCATGCCTTGCAGCTACTCTGTCATGTGGAAAAAAGTGAAAGTCAAGGAAAGCTGTAAGGCCTGACAGAAGAATTTGAACCGTCTTTCCGTTCAACTCTAACAAACAATAGTGTTTTGCTACAAATTCTTTCATTGTTCAAGTATCATTTGAATGATTGTTTCTGAGCTCTGCAAATGACAGTTTTCCAATGAACATTACCCTCTGTCATTTGTTGAGCTGTTGTGTAAGAAGTGAAATGCAACTGCAACTGCAAATGCAAGCTGCATCGCCTGACAGGACAATATACACCGTGTTTACAATCAACTCTGGCAAACAATAGTGTTTTTCTACTAATTCTTTTTCTCTTAAAGTATGATATTAATGTTTCAGAGCTCTGCTAAAGAAAGGGTATTGTACTGCTGAGACAATGCGTTTCTGCCACTCTGTCATGTAATGAGCTTTTGTGAAAGAGGTGAAACTCAAAACAACGTGCAACGCGAAAACAAAAACAAAGCGTTCACGTGCAAATCGGGCCAAATATGTTGTATTTCTACAAGATGTTTCTTGCTAAAGACTTATATGAATGTTTCAAAACTCTGCAAGGAACAGAGCATTCCCATAGTGATGAAACACGTTTCAGCCGCTCTGCCATGTGTTTTGAGCTGTTGTTTAAGAAGTGAAACTCAAAGAAACGTGCAATGCCTGACAGAAGAATCTAAACAGTTTTCCCGTTCAAATCTAGCATTTAATAGTGTCTCGATACCAATTCTCTTTTGTTATAGACTCATATGAATGTTTGAAAACTCTGCAAGGAACAGAGCATTCCCATAGTGATGAAATACGTTTCAGCCACTCTGCCATGTGTTTTGAGCTGTTGTTCCCCTATGGAGAAGGGTTTGACTTTTTGTATTTTGTTTCTCATGTTTACTTTAGTTAGGGAGTTGGGTTAGTAAATGTATTTTGCTTTAGATTTATTTGATAAGGTTTGCTAGATTATTTGTTGGGTCTTAGTTCTGTTTTGTTAATTTTTTTTTTTTTGTATGTACACATAATTCTAAGAAATATTTAACTGGGCAATATTGACAGCTCTAGTTTGGAGCCCACGGATATATACAGTAATTTCTGTGTGTGTGTGCGTGTGTGTGTGTGTGTGTGTGTGTGTGTGTGTGTGTGTGTGTGTGTGTGTGTGTGTGTGTTAGTTATGATGTGACCTAGACTGGGTCATAAAATAAAGTCTTAAATAAATGTTTCAGAGCGCAAAAGCTGCAATGCCTGACAAGAGAAAATACACTGTGTTTATATTTAAATCTGGCAAATAATAGTGTTTCAGTAATTCTTTGTTGTTAAAGTCTTATATGAATGTTTCAGAGGTCTGCACATGACTGCCTTCCATGGCTGAGGAAACGAATTTCAGCCACTTTGCCATGTGTAGAACTTTTCAGAACTGACATATGAAATGAGAAATTTGTTGATCATGTAATACATCATTGTTGAATGTTAGAGAAGAAGAGAACAGCTGTATCACTGACAAAACTCCTTTAAGACATTTTGCCATGTGTAGAATAAGTATTCAGAATGTACAGGTCACGGAAAGAGACATTTGAGTGGGTTTTGACTTTGAGAAAGCACTGAGACTTCTTTTTGTGAAATCCTACTCTTTGAATTTGTAGATCTTCTAAAACTTCTTTATTTAATGTTAGAGAAGAAGAAGAAAACTGTAACTGAAAAAATGCACTTGAGGGGCTCAAAAGGTAGAACAATTTTTCAGAATGTAGTTATTTGAGTGGGAATTTGTTTTGTTTCAGAAGCACTGAGACTTCTTTTCATCAAATCTCTTGCCAATGGCAAGTTGCATGACCTGGGATTCAAACTCTCAATCCTCAGATCATAGTGGTAGTACTGAGATACAGGTAGATTGCTGAGACACTCAGAGCCAAAAGCATTTGTGAGTTAGAGCTGTATATGTAGGAAGTTTGTAATATGTGCAGCCCGCATTTACTCAAACGTTTGGACCAAAATTTGGTCCAAATTGAATAAAGTATGTTATTAGCCAATTGATTATTTATTATTATTATCATTATTAAGTTTGTCTAGATGGATGGATTGAGGGTTTGTACATCAAATTGGTTAAAAGTTCAATTTTTTTAGGATAATTATCTATTTTCATACTTCAACTGGTGTTATAAGACCAGACTTGAGATGAACAGATGTAAATTGTTGAACTAGAAAATAATGTCATTTTCAAACAATGCAAATTTTTTGAACAAAGGTAAAAAAAATACATGCATATGCTAAATTCCAACATTTTTTGATAATTATTAAAGTTCAGGTTCTTGAACCCTAAGCAATGAGTGGGTTACACAACAACATTATGTGCTATTCTGCAGGTTTCACCCATTAGGCCTTTTTTATAGCCCAATTGGCCTACAGTCACATACAGTAAAAGAATACTGAAACAAAAACTATATACTTGCAATAATAACAGCAGCAATGGGACATCCCTTTGATACTTGGAACATACTTGGATACTTGGTGTACATTTGAAAATTATACACCATTAAAGTTTCATTATGTTGCTCAGCCCCCCTAATTTTGTGTGCACACAAAAAATAGACTACCTCACAATGTATAATTGAATAGGCCTTTCAAATCTGAAAAATTTTCTTGAGTTACAAATTTTTTAAATTTATCCAGAAGGGTTAATTTGCATGTGGCAAAATGTTTTTGATAATTATTGAGAATCTAAGACTGCAAGGTTTGGGTGGTGCATTCCGTTTCAGTACATATTATATAATAATAATAATAATAATAATAATAAGAAGAAGAAGAAGAAGAAGAAGAAGAAGAAGAAGAAGAAGAAGAAGAAAAAGAAGAAGAAGAAGAGGAATTACAAGCATTACATGCTTGAGGCCTAATAATCATTTCAAAAACAATAGGGCTTTTCACCTCTGGTGCAGATAGAGCCTGCACTTCTGGTGCTCTGCCCCTAATAATAAACATTCCAAAAACAATTCTGGATAAATTCAAAAATAAAAAAATAAAAAAATGTAACTCAACAATCCTTCAGGCAAAAAAAATCAAATGTGACAGGCCTATTCAATTATACATTGTGTGATATTTTTCTATTTTTGTTGTGTGCACGCATAATTAAGAGGGATAGAGCAACAGAGACATTTTCTCTGCATCTGTACATCCGATCATGCTGAATCTTTACAAGCAGCATCTTGGGCCCTAATTGTAATAATAAAAATAGGTCCCCACAATTTTCACTCTCACAGTGCAAGATGTAGCAAACTAATGAAAGCTTGTGTCATATAAATTGTTGACTGATCAATTGGATTTCAGTCAAACCCAAAATCTGCAATTACCATGATTTCCCATAGGTGGCGGTATATCTATGAATCAAAATACCTTCAGGTTTGTAGTCAGGGTTTATCCATTTATAGCCAATGATCATGAAAGAATGATCAAACCTTTGACTAGACACACACACACACACACACACACACACACACACACACACACTCATGTGACCCATTGTGAAATGTTAAAGCAATTAATTTTAATGCAGTTAAAATTTTTCTAGATTAAAACCTCAACACATGCATACATAATTATTTCTAGTTAATTATGTAATCAAAAAAGTATAATCTTCATACATTTTTATTTCAATAGATCAACAAAGGCCTGTGAACTGTCATCCAGACCTCCATCATGAAGTGTTTTCTGGTGAGTAAAATATTATTTATTTTAATTAACTGCAGACACATATGGAGACAATACATTTATGACAGAATGTAATTGAATTATATTTTTTATATGTTTATATGTTTTAAGTTTATATGTTTTTATCTGAACAATGATCTCTGTGATTTTGTTTACCTTTGGTTGCCTTTCTTGATGCACAAGAAACTGAACTACATGGCTACACATGGATCAAGATGTGAAATGCTTATGCATTATTTGAAAAATGAGAAATTTTTTTGAATCATTGTACTACTGTATTCGAAGACCATGTTTCAGAAGAGACACCACAGTGAATCTTTGAATTTTCTTCTTCTTCTTCTTTTGGCTGCTCCCTTTAGGGGTTGCCACAGTGGATCATCTGCCTCCATCTTGCCTCCTCCACTGTTACACCAGCCATCTCCATGTCCACCTTCACTACATCCATAAACCTTCTCTGAGGTCTTCCTCTTCTCCTTCTAGCCGGCAGCTCCATCTCCAACATTCTTTGTCCAATATATCCACTTTTCCTCCTCAGCACATGCACAAACCATCTCAACCTGGCCTCTCTGGCTTTACCTCCAACCTGCTCCACCTTCACTGTCCCTCTGATCTGCTCATTTCTAATCTTGTCTATCCTTGTCACTCCCAACAAAATTCTCAGCATCTTCATCTCCACCACCTCCAGCTCAGCCTCCTGTCTTTTAGACAGAGCCACAGTCTGCAAACCATACATCATAGCAGGTCTCACTACAGTCTTGTAAACCTTCCCTTTCACTCTTGCTGCTATCCTTCTGTCACACATCATCCCTGACACCCATCTCCACCCTCTCCATCCTGCCTGCACCCTCTTCTTCACCTCTGTTCTGCACTGTCTATTGCTCTGGATGGTTGACCCAAACCTCCATCTCTCCATCTCTCTTCCACCTGCTCTCTACTCTCACCACAGATTTCTATATCATCTGCAAACATCATGGTCCATGGAGCCTCCTGCCTGACCTCATCTGTCAACCTGTCCATCAACATTGCAAACAAAAAGGGGCTCAATCTGATCCCTGATGTAACCCTACCTTCACATTGAAACCATTTGTCACTCCAACTGCACACCTCACCACTGCCTCACTATCGTCATACATGTCCTGCACCACCCTCACATTCCTTTTAGCCACAACTGACTTACTCTTACAGTACCACAGTTCCTCTCTTGGCACCCTTCTCTAGATCCACAAAGACACAATGTAGCTCCTTCTGACCTTCTCTGTTCTTCTCTACCAACACTCTCAATGCAAAAATTGCATCTGTGGTACTCCACTGCCTTCTCTTCTACACATCTCCATAGCTCCACGGGCATGTCATCTGGACTAACTGCCTTTCCATTCTTCATCTTTTTTAAAGCTGCCCTCACTTCCACCTTACTAATTCTCTGCACTTCCTGATCCAATATCTCTCCCCCTGTTGTTGTCATCCTCTCTATTTCATTTTCCTCATTCATTAGCTCTTCAGAGTACTCCTTTCAGGAGGAGCATATTTTAGGTAGGTAAAAAACATCCAAGCAAAGTACACATAATTCAACACAGACATAGAGATAAGCTGCGAAGTGTCCCATCAGGACACTCATGTTCCCCCAAACCCCGGCTTCTCATCGAGAAGATGGTGTCAATTGCATTGAGGGACCAGTTGATCAAATCGATACTTTAGTTCAGAAGAACAGCATTAAGTGAGTCTCCCAAGTGAGATAATAGGAGACTTATTAGTGTCTTATTAGTTACAATTTGCTCTTCTAATGTTTTAATTTATTTTTCAATTTCTAACAGCTTATTTTTAAATTCTTCACATTTTAAACTGGTATAGCTTATTATTATATGATCAGATATGATTATGCTATTGTAATATTGTAATTGTAACAACTCTTTATTTTGAATAGTGAGGTGTTATAAATGAGAAAATAGTCAAGTCTGGAATAGATATTGTAAGTAGTAGAGTGGCATGTGAATTCTCTCTTATCTGGGTTATGTTTCCTAAATATATCACACAGCCCCAGCTCTGCCATAAAGTGGTGAATTACCTTTCTTGTATGACTATGAGATGAGCCTTGACCACCCTCTCGGTCCATGTTAGGTTTCAAAACACAATTGAAATCTCCCCCCATTATAACTTCCCCCCTTAAGGCTGATATTGTTAGAAAAATAGTCTTGTAAAAATCAGGATCATCCTTATTTGGCCCATAGACATTAACTAAATTAAGATGATTTCTAAATAACCTACAGTGTACAATTATATATCTGCATCCAGGGTCCATGATAGTTGAGATTATCTGGATTGGAATAGATTTGTGAATTAAGATAGCTACTCCTCTAACATGAGAGGAGAAGTTAGCAGCAAAAACTTGCCCCTGCCACCTTCTAGGTAATTCTGATGACTTCAGTGGAGACTGTGTTTCCTGTAGAAATATAATTCTAGAGCCCAAGTGTTTTAGCCTAGTCATCACCTGTTTTATTTTCACCAAACTGCCTAAGCCTCTTATGTTCCATGATGTTAATTTGCATACCTGGTTATCTACCATTAGGGGATGCTATGGGGAGCCTTAACAAAGAGCTTGAGCTGTACTGTGGAATTGGGTACTATGAGGTGAGACGGAGAAGAGAGAAATACCAAAAATAATAAGAAGAAATAAAATGACAATACACTTGAAATAATGAAAACCCACAAAAGAACCATGCAACATTTTGAACAGGTAGCATCCTGCCTACTTTATCTCTAACTTCATCTCAGATTGGTCTTGTTTTCTTGAGAGACTCCAGTGGTGTGTTTACGGGAAAGTTTTTAAATAATTTCTGCTCGTCTAAAGAGAAATGATCAGGTTTTGAAATTGCTATATCAGGCATCACCTCAAGAAAGGAAGCTTATATTACATAATGCTCCCACAGACTGTGGAAACCCATGTACTACTAATCTGTGAAATAGCTTTAAATCTACTGAGAGGGCACATTCGTTTAATGGCACAGTCGACTGAAATGACAGAAAAAAGAGATTAAACTTTTTGCTGATTAAAGAAAATCTGTGACACTAAAAAGAAAGACTATTAATTAGTTTAGAGGACTTCTTCTGCCTAAGCATCATGGTACAGTTCATTAACAGTTTAATATCATCATGTCAGAGATAGCATGGAAAACAAGGTTAAAATGTATTTGGTACCTTATCAACAACTAGATAAGCTTAAAACCGTGATGAGCAGTAAGAAAACATTAGAAAGATTGTGGAAAATTATTTGTACAAAATGATCCAACATATTCTGAATCTGACTTGATTCCTTGCTACATTTACATTTACATTTATGGCATTTAGCAGAGGCCCTTATCCAGAGCAACTTATGAAAGTGCTTTGCTGAGGGCTTCCGGTTTGACTCGACATGGTGTAGGTGTGTAGTTAGAGCTCTCCGTGGGGCAAGCGTTCATTTAACTTAATAAATCAAGGCACCGTTTGTTTGTTTTTTCTTATTTTCTTTTCTAATATATTTGGTTTACTAGAACTAAACTAGTTCTAGTTTAGTTTTGCGCCATAATGCCTCCTAAAGGGAGCAAAACACCTGGGTTGACAGCCCCAATTTTCCAGCCCACTACGCAGGCCTCATCCCCGGCTGCTGCTGCGAACACAGCGGGGGAAGTGCATGCTCACACGCAGGGTCTGATGGACCTCTCGACGCTGAAGACCGAACTGGTTCAGGCCGTTGTTGCTGAAATGCAAACGGTTTTATCGGACCATCATTCAAAGATTAGAGCGGAGCTACATGAAATGAAGGTTGAGTTTTCCAAGGATTTTGCGGCTATAAAATCTGAATTCGTCAACCTACAGAAGACAGTGGCTGGCATTGAACAGTCACTGTCGGTGTGTATGGATGATGTCGACACTTTAAAAGGCAAAGTCGAGTTTATGGCTAAGGAGTTACATAAACTAGATGCGAAATGTGAAGATCTAGAGTCTAGATCGCGCTGTCAAAACCTGAGGCTCATTGGTGTTCCGGAGGACTCTGACTTTGCGGTAACGGCCTCTAATATTGGAAAACTCTTACAAGAGGCCTTCTCTCTGGGTGACTGCCCCCGTGTGGACAGGGCTCATCGCTCCCTGGCTCCCAAGCCTCAACCCGGCCGCCCCCGGCCTATTGTAGCTTGTCTGCATTATTATGAAGACTGCGTGAACATTCTAGCTAAAAGTAGACGAACACAGCAGGTTACAGTGTCCGGCATGACGTTCTCGGTGTTTCCTGATTTTACCGCTAAGGTGGCGAAGGCTCGTGCAGCATTTAATGACGTACGCAACCAACTTCGTTCGGTAAAAGAAGTGAAGTACGGACTCTTCTACTCTGCGCGTCTGAAAATAACATACCAAGACAGGCAACGCGAGTTTACGTCACCTGAGGAGGCTGCGCACTTTGTTGCTACGTTATCGAGATAAATGCTCAGCCTGGATAAGTAGAACTTTCACTTCATTTCTGGAACAATTTTTTGACTATAGAACCTTCTTCATTTACATTTCTTTTTTTTTTATATATATTTTTTATTGAGGAGTTTGAACAACATACAGATATCAGATATGTACAAAGAACAAAAACAGTGTCTTCCCATTTTTTTTATTTTAACCCCAAAATAACCACACACCATTCACACATCCACAAAAAAAACAAAAAACAAAAAAAAACCCCACATAACCTTTGGGAGAAGTTAATCTTTTGGCAAGATATGGAGTGACGTGAAATAAGATAGAAAAGAGTTCCATTTCTGAAAAAATTTAAAAGTATTTCCTTTAAGAGTCAATCTTATTTTCTCTATTCTGAGGTAATACATAACATCTTGGAGCCAGCATGAGATTGAGGGCGGGTCTGCAGATTTCCACAGTAGAAGGATACGACGTCTTGCTAATATAGATGTGAACAGGAGGATATCCGACTGAGCCCTTGTGACCAGAATGTGCGAAGAGTAGGACAAAAAAAAACATATGGCTTAAGTTACAAGGTGAGGCAGAGCATCTATCACACTGATCATTAACAGAATTGGGATAGATCTTAGATAGTCGACTCTTAGACCAGTGAGCCCTGTGCAGAACCTTAAATTGAATTAGCTGAAGCCTAGCACAGGGTGCACTAGAACCTGTTTTATTTACAGCCCTGTCCCACCATTCGTCTGTAAAAACCATACCCAGCTCATCCTCCCAGGCCTTCTTAACATTGATTAGAGATTGTCTATCCCATGACATTATACATGAATATATTTTGGATGTATTGGATTTTTGGGAAGTGTCCAGGGATAGAAGTTCGTTCCATGGCTGAGTCACTAGGGGTTGGGTTTCTCTGGGAAATAATGACAGTGCACAATGTCTAGATTGAAAATACCTAAATAGATGTGATGGGGGAGATCATAATCACAAGCCAGCTGCGCAAAGCTGCTAAACGCCATTTTTGAACAGATCCTTAAACGAGACAATGCCCTTCTCATGCCAAATCCTAAAAGAAGGGTCACTCAAAGCTGGAGGAAATGTATGATTATTTAAAATTGGCATTATCATGGATGGAGAGCTAAAGTGAAAATGGTGTCTAAATTGGAACCATATACGAAGCGTAGAAATTACTAAAGGATTAGTGGAATGTTGTGAAATCCGACTTTGTAAAGGGGAAGTAAGTAAAGCAAGGCCCGATGACGAGCAAGCAGCCATCTATAATTTACACCACTGCAAATCTGGTGACTTAAACCAGTACATCGCCCTGTGAATGTTTGCTGACCAGTAATAATACAAAAAATTGGGAAGGGAAAGCCCACCGTCCGACCTGAAACTTTGTAATAAGGATCATCATAAGATTAATTACCACGTATTTTACCATCCCAGATGAACGTGGTAATTAATTGATGTAAAGTCTTAAAATTTTTTTTAGGCAAGTATAAAGGGATTGTCTGAAATAAAAAAAGAAATTTAGGCAAAATTGTCATTTTAATTGTATTTATTTTCCCCAGCAGTGTTAGTGGAAGAGCTCTCCATCGCTGGAGATCTATTTTAAGCTTATTCAGCAAAGGGGTATAATTTGAAGAAAAAGGAGAGGGTAAAGTGCGAGTGACATGAATCCCTAAATACCTAAACCCAGAGGAAGCAAATTTGAAGGGAATAGTTGAATGATTCAGCTTCATTGCCAAAGTATTAAATGGAAAGCATTCACTCTTGTGAACATTTACCTTATAGCCAGAAAAGGATCCAAATTCGTTCAGGAGAGACAGTATTGAGGGAAGCGACTTGACTGGATTGGTAATATATAGTAATAAATCGTCTGTATATAACGATAATTTTAAATCTATACCCGAGCGAGAAATTCCTTCAAACGATCTGAGCGATTTAAGTGCGATTGACAAGGGTTCGATTGCAAGGGCAAACAGTAAAGGAGAAAGGGGGCAACCCTGTCTGGTCCCACGGTATAAACAGAAATATTCAGAATGATTACTATTGGTCTGTACGCTGGCCTTTGGAGATGCATACATCAGCTTAATCCAGGAAATGAATTTATTTTTGAAACCAAATTTATGTAGCACCCTAAATAAGTAGTCCCACTCGATCCGGTCGAAGGCCTTCTCGGCATCGAGTGAGATCACAACCTCAGGTAAAGTGAGGGAGTGACTGGAATAAATCACATTGAGGAGCGAGCGAACATTAAAGAAAAGTTGCCGACCCTTAATAAACCCATTCTGGTCCTCTGATATTATGCGTGGGAGTATATTTTCCAAACGCTGAGCAATGGCTTTAGCCAAAATTTTTGCATCAACATTTAGCAAAGAGAGAGGTCTGTATGAGGAGCATGACAGAGGATCTTTACCCTTTTTTAAAAGCAAAAATATGGAAGCTTGAGACATGGTTGGGGGTAGATCACCCATAGCTATCGCCTCTTCATATACAGCCAAAAGGGGGACCAGCTTGTCTATAAACTTTTTATAGAATTCAACGGGAAAACCATCTGGGCCCGGAGCCATGCTGGACTGCATAGCTTTAATTTCCCCTACAATCTCTTCCAACTTTAACGGTTGGTTCAGATCCTCTGCTTTCAATGGATCGACAGCAGGAAAAGTCAACTGATCCAAAAATGAGGACATAAGTTCAGAGTCCGAGGACTCTGATTGATAAAGATTGCAGTAGTATGACTTAAAAGTTGCATTAATAGAAAAAGGGTCGGAATGTAAAATATTTGCTGAGTCCTCAATGCACGGAATAAGACGGGATGATGCCTGCCTCTTTAACTGATGGGCCAGAAGCCTAGATGGTTTGTCTCCCTGTTCATAATAATTACTGCGAGTATGTAACAGTAGCCTTTCTGCCTCCTTTGTTGTAATGAGATTGAATTCGGCCTGAAGCTCAGTCCGACGTTTCAATAAAATAGGGGTGGGGCCAAGAGCAATCAAAAGATCCACCTCCTCAATTTGTGACAACAGGGATTGTTCCTTATTTTTATGAATTTTATTAGCGTGGGCAGAGTAGGAAATAATTTGTCCCCGAAGGTAAGCTTTTAGGGTTTCCCACAACAAGGAGAACGAAATATTACCATTTTTATTCATATCAATAAACTCATCAATAGAGGACAAAATGAATGCATCAAATTCGGAGTCTGATAGCAATAGTGAGTTAAATCTCCAATGTGGTGGTGATGACTGATAATTAGGAAATTTAATATCAACCGAGAGCGGTGCATGATCAGAAATAACTATAGGATGATACTCCGTGGCAGTAACTCTAGGTACAAGTGAACTATCAAAGAAAAAATAATCGATCCGTGAATGACTCTGGTGTGGATGAGAGTAAAAAGAATATTTTTTACTATTGGGATTGTAAAATCTCCACGGGTCTATCAAACCATACTTGGATGCAATTCAGAAATAGATTGAGACATTTAGAAGGAATGAATGTGCGTGGGCTAGAATGGTCTAAACTCTGGATTGATCGTGCAATTCAGATCTCCCCCCATGATAAGACACTGGGTATTTAAAAAAGGGATAGAACGAAACAGTTTATTAGTAAGAGTTGGGTCATTGTGATTTGGAGCATATATATTAATCAAAAGATGCTGGAGTATTAACAAGTGAACCCTGAATGATCAGATACCTGCGTGCACATCTGCAATAACATTGTCTGCCTTAAAAAGTACCCCATTTTTGATCAGATGGCAACCCCTCTAGTTTACAGAATCAAATCTAGAATGAAAAACCTCTCAATCCGCAGGCATTTTAATTTTGAGTGGTCATTGTTTTTTAAACGAGTTTCTTGTAAAACATTACGTTTGGATTTAGCCGTTTCAAATGAGTAAAGAATCTTTAAGCGTTTAACTGGATGATTCAAACCTTTTACATTCAACTCAGAAATCTCATACTAGCTCCGTTATCCATGCATTCTTGTCATCTAGATTTACCTGTATAAGCAAACAAATGAAATACCTGCCATACATAACTGTGATAGATGTAGGACCCAACAACTCCACAAAGGAAGAAAATATACAAAGCACACACTCCCCTGCAGTCACACTAAAACAAAGCCCTTCCACCCAAAACTAAAATTAAAACACCCCCCACAAAACTAAGTAACACTCACAAAAGGAGTCAACCACACATCTACAACACTTCCGATAGCTGAACATGATTCCCAGAGATGCTACCTCACGGGGCAAAAAGATAAAGGCACTCAAAGACAAGCACCCGTACCATATACATATATATATACATATACACATACATACACACACACACATACACATACATATACACATACATACACACACACATATATATATATATATATATATACATATACATACATATATACATATATATATTTACATACATCTATACATGTACACACATACACACATACATATACATACACATGCATACACACACATACATCCACATAAGAAACCTGCGAAACAAATATCAAAGGAAAACCAAAAACAAGCCAATCAAAAATTAACCAAAATATATATTATAATCTATAATTGCAAAAAGACTATAAAACAGTCATTAGAATAATACAAAATATGTAATTTAGAAGCACTATCAAACTGAAGAACTCTTTGTTGACGTTCTATTCCTAATGTAAACAGGCTCTGCTGCTCTGAACCAAAGCAGTGTTCATCTGCAAGTCAGTCCAACAGTTGAGCACACGTGTTGAATGTATGCACACATAGAAATGTAAATGAAGAAGGTTCTATTGTCAAAAATTGTTCTGAAATGAAGTGAAGTTCTACTTATCCAGGCGTGCGTTTATCTACGATAGCGTAGCAGCAAGCGCCAGCCTCCTCAAGTGGCGTAAACTCGCGTTTGCCTATAGCGGTATGTTATTTTCAGGCCGCGCGGGGTGAAAGGTCGATACTTCACTTCTTTTACCAAGCGAGTTGGTTGCGTGCGTCATTAAATTCTGCGACGCCTTCACTTAAGCGGTAAAATCAGGAAACACCGAGAACATCATGCCGGACGCTTTAACCCGCTGCATTCGTTTACTTTTAGTTAGAATGTTCACGCAGTCTTCATAATAATGCAGACGGCTACAATGAGCCAGGCGATGAGCCCTGTCCACCGCAGGGCAGTCGCCCAGAGAAGCTCCTGTAAGGATTCCGTATTAGAGGCCGTTACCGTAAAGTCC
Organism: Acestrorhynchus altus; assembly: GCA_034509495.1. Taxonomy (NCBI): domain Eukaryota; kingdom Metazoa; phylum Chordata; class Actinopteri; order Characiformes; family Acestrorhynchidae; genus Acestrorhynchus; species Acestrorhynchus altus. The sequence goes on from CM067513.1 coordinate 23,023,551, forward strand.
GAGTCCTCCGGAACACCAATGAGCCTCAGGTTTTGACGGCGCGATCTAGACTCTAGATCTTCACATTTCGCGTCTAGGTTATGTAACTCCTTAGCCATAAACTCGACTTTGCCTTTTAAAGTGTCGGCATCATCCATACACACCGACAGTGACTGTTCAATACCAGCCACTGTCTTCTGTGAAGTTGACAAATTCGAATTTTATCGCCATAAATCCTTGGAAAACTCAACCTTCATTTCATGTAGCTCGCTCTAATCTTTGAATGATGGTCGATAAAGACCGTTTGCATTTCAGCAACAACGGCCTGAACAGTTCGGTCTTCCAGCGTCGCGAGTCCATGGACCTTGCGTGTAACCACGCACTTCCCCTCTGTGTTCAGTCTCGCGGCAGCGGAGAAAATTGGCGCTGCTCGACCCAGATGTTTGCTCCTTTAGGAGGCATTCTGGTATAAACTAAACTAAAACTAGTTTTAAATTAAGCCAAATATATTAGAAAAGAAAATAAGAAAAACAAGCAATTGCCTTGATTTATTAAGTTAAATGAGCGCTTGCCCCGTGAGACTCTAACTGCGCACCTACACACCATGTCGAGCAAACCGGAAGTCCTCCTTCATTTACATTTCTATGTGACCATACATTCAACCGCGTGTGCTCAACTGTTGGTTGACTGCAGATGGACTTTCTTTGGTTCAGGGCAGCAGAGCCTGTTACATTGGGTACCGACGTCAACAAGTAGATTCTTCAGTGTGATAGTGTTTCTAAATGATATTTTTTTATTTTTCTAGTGACTGTTTATAGTCGTGTTTATATAGATTATAATATATATTTTGGTTACTTTTTGATTGCTTGTTTTTGGTTTTCCTTTTTAATATTTGTTTCTATAGGTTTCTTATGTGGATGTGTGTGTATGTATGTAATAACATGTATGTGTATGTATTAATATATGTATGTGTATGTGCATAATATAATAATATATGTATATATATATATATATATATATATATGTATATGAATGCCTTTATCTTTTGCCCCGTGGTGGCATCTCTAGAATTATGTTCATTGCTCCAATATTGTAAATAATGATTGACTTTAACAAGTCCTTTTAGTTTTAGTTTGGGTGGGGAGGGCTTTGTTCTAGTGTGACTGCAGGGGGTAATGAAATAGTAATGTGTGTGTATTATTATTATTGTGTGTTTTCTTCCCTTTGTGTAGTTGTTTGGGTCCTACAATCTATCTCAGGTATATGGCAGGTATTTCTATTTCTTCCTACAAGTAACCTAGATGACAAGAATATTAAGATAATGGAGCTAGCATGAGATTTCTGAGCTGGAATAAAAGGTTTTGAATCATCAGTTAAATGCTTAAAGGTCTTACTCACATGAAAGCGACTAAATCCAGATGTAATTTTTTTTACAAGAAACTCATTTAAAAAACAATGACCACTCAAAATTAAAATGCTCATGGATTGGAGAGGTTTCATACTAGATTTGATTCTAAAACTAGAGGAGTTTGCCATTTTGATCAAAAATGAGGTACTTTTACTGCGAACAATGTTATTGCAGATGTGCCGACAGGTATCTGATCATTCAGGATTCATTTGTTATGCCAATACTTTTGATTAATATACTATGCTCCAAATCACGATGACCCAACTCTTACTAATAAACTGTTCGTTCTATCCTTTTAAATACCCAGTGTCTTATCATGGGGGAGATCTGAATTACGATCAACCAAGTTTAGACCATTCTAGCTCACGTACATTAATTCCTTCGCAAATGTCTCAATCTATTTCTGAATTCGTATCCAGGTATGGTTTGATAGACCCGTGGAGATTTTACAATCCCAATAGTAAAAAATATTCTTTTTACTCTCATCTACACCAGAGTCATTCACGGATCGATTATTTTTTCTTCGATAGTTCACTTGTACCTAGAGTTACTGCCACGGAGTATCATCCTATAATTATTTCTCATTATGCACCACTCTTGGTTGATATTAAATTTCCTAATTATCAGTCATCACCACCACGTTGGAGATTTAACTCGCTATTGCTATCAGACTCCGAATTCGATGCATTCATTTTGTCCTCTATTGATGAGTTTATTGCTATGAATAAAAATGGTAACACTTCGTACTCCTTGTTGTGGGAAACCCTAAAAGCTTACCTTCGGGGACAAATTATTTCCTACTCTGCCCACGCTAATAAAATTCATAAAAATAAGGAACAATCCCTGTTGTCACAAATTGAGGAGGTGGATCTTTTGATTGCTCTTGGCCCCACCCCTATTTTATTGAAACGTCGGACTGAGCTTCAGGCCGAATTCAATCTCATTACAACAAAGGAGGCAGAAAGGCTACTGTTACATACTCGCAGTAATTATTATGAACAGGGAGACAAACCATCTAGGCTTCTGGCCCATCAGTTAAAGAGGCAGGCATCATCCCGTCTTATTCCGTGCATTGAGGACTCAGCAAATATTTTACATTCTGACCCTTTTTCTATTAATGCAACTTTTAAGTCATACTACTGCAATCTTTATCGCTCAGAGTCCTCGGACTCTGAACTTATGTCCTCATTTTTGGATCAGTTGACTTTTCCTGCTGTCGATCCATTGAAAGCAGAGGATCTGAACCAACCGTTAAAGTTGGAAGAGATCGTTTTTAGCAGCTTTACGCAGCTGGCTTGTGATTATGATCTCCCCCATCACATCTATTTAGGTATTTTCAAGCTAGACACTGTGGACTGTCATTATTTCCCAGAGATACCCGACGCCTAGTGACTCAGCCGTGGGACGAACTTCTATCCCTGGACACTTCCCTAAAATCCAATATATCCAAAATATATTCATGTATAATGTCATGGGACAGACAATCTCTAATCAATGTTAAGAAGGCCTGGGAGGATGAGCTGGGTATGGTTTTTACAGACGAATGGTGGGACAGGGCTGTAAATAAAATACGTTCTAGTGCACCCTGTGCTAGGCTTCAGCTAATTCAATTTAAGGTTCTGCACAGGGCTCACTGGTCTAAGAGTCCACTATCTAAGATCTATCCCAATTCTGTTAATGATCAGTGTGATAGATGCTCGGCCTCACCTTGTAACTTAAGCCATATGGTTTTTTTTTCTCCTACTCTTCGCAAATTCTGGTCAGATTTTTTTGAAATTATGTCCAATTATGTACATAACAACATAGATGTTTCATCTTCTATAGCTTTATTTGGCATTAGCAATAATACATTACTGATCACAAGGGCTCAGTCAGATATCCTCCTGTTCACATCTATATTAGCAAGACGTCGTACCCTTCTACTGTGGAAATCTGCATCAAAGGTTATGTGGTTTTTTTGTGGATGTGTGAATGGTTTTTGGGTATTTTGGGGTTAAAATAAAAAATGGGGAGACATTGTTTTTGTTCTTTGTATATATCTGATATCTGTATGTTGTACAAACTCTTCAATAAAAAATATATATAAAAAAAAAAAGGAAAGTGCTTTGCTGTTCACTCAGAAAATATCCTTAGCTAGTAGAAAAGGCTAGAATCTAGAGATTCTTCACCCTTAGATCCTGTTGAAAACTAATGTCTTTATGGAGTTAAATACTCTTGAAGCAGATGGATCTTCAGCCTGCTTTTGAAGACAGTGAGAGACTCAGCTGTTCGGACCCCTGGGGGAAGTTCATGGGTCTCAGCATTGTGCATTATTGTCTCTTGGCCTGTCTCTCTCGCTCTTTCTGCCTCCCTGCCTCTAGGTGGAGCTGTTCTGTGCTGCTGGGTGCCGTAGATGAGGCCCTTCCTGGAAGGAGAATAAAAAGGGAGGGAAACTCAAGAAAGAAGGCCCTACTCCTCCATGCTTGTTTGTGAATTGTCATTGTTTGTGTGAAGACCTTGTTGTATGTTCACCAGAATAGTCAGTTGTGAAGTGTGTGTATTTCTGTGTGTGACTTTTTGTAAATAATGGTATTATTTATATAATTGGTATCACTCTTGCCAGAAGGGGGTAAGTTCCATTTATGTTTGTAAATATCCTTTTTCTCCTGGTTTTGGGTTAGTTAGGTAATTTTTTTTTTGTCATTTTTTTGTGTCTTTTACTTTAGGGTAAGAGAGTTTTGGGTCTGGAATTAGTGTTGGGTTTTGTTTGTTGTTTTGGTGTTTGCTTAAAAACAACCCTTAGACTAGAACATAACAATTGGGGGCTCGTCATAACATTTCTGGTTGTTGTCTTTTTTTTTTGTGGGGGCCGAGAGTGTGGTATAGTGTGTTGGGATTCAAAATGGAGTTTAGCTTGGAGAAGTTTGTCTTGTCATCATCTGTGGAAGCTTTGGAGAAATGTAAGAAAGCTGATTTGTTTGTGGGAGAGTTTTATAATGCGTCACTGCCCCACTCTGCTAGGAAGGCTGAGATGAGAGAGGTTACAATAAGTAAATTACATGAAGACCAAAGGTTGCCAGTTTCCCCTGATACAGGGATTTCTGACATGGTTGAGGCTGCTGCTTCACCTGGAGTGAGTGGTGCTGGTGTGGTCTTGAGTGAACTAGGTGTATCTTCAGTGAGCATTCACCAGGCACACTAAAAGCATAGATCCAGTTATGGGTCTGCCTGTTGAGAGCCTCCTTACTGATTTGAGTATGGCAATCAAATTGAAGGAGTTGGATCTCACCATTAAGAAGCAGGAGTGAGAAACTCAACATTTGTGGGTTCGTGCTCTGGAATTAGAGGTGAAAAATCGAAGTTCCTCCTCTAGCATGCCTACTACACGGTCTTCTAACTTTGATATAAGTAGACAGTGCCTCCATTCAGGGAGACTAAGGTTGACTCTTATTTCACTGCCTTTGAACGAATGGCATCGACTTTGCATTGGCCGAAAAACATGTGGTCCTTAATTCTCCAGTGTAAACTTGTTGGTAAGGCACAAGAGGTCTGTTCCTCCCTTACTGTAGAACAAAGCCTTGAGTATGACATTGTAAATGCTTCTATCCTCCGAGCATATGAGTTGGTGCCTGAGGCCTACCGTCAGCGGTATCGGTCTCACCAGAAGTCAAAGGATCAGACTTTTGTTGAGTTTGCTTGAAAAAAACAGCTTTGCTTGAAAAATGGTCAACTGATTCCAAAGTAACTACTTTTGCCCAGTTAAAAGAACTGGTTTTGCTGGAAGACTTAAATCTATGTGCCTGAAGCCATTGTATTTCACTTAAATGAGAGGAAAAAAAAAGTGTCCAAACTGCCTGAAGCAGCTGTCTTGACAGACGAATTTGTCTTGACACACAAAATGGTATTCCCTTCAGTGACTGCCTCCTTGCATGCAGGTAATGGTAAGGGCAGGAGAAGTCCGGTAGGTTGGTCCTGTACATCTCATATCATTTAAAAAAGATCACCAAGACTAGAGAGATCCCCTCCCAAGTTTACTGGTGAGTCCTCATCCACTTCTGAGAAGCGTGTCTGTTTTTATTGTAGACAACCAGGTCGCTTGATTGCAGACTGTACTGAATGGAACAAGAGAAAAGGCAAACCAAAAGCTGTAGCTTGTATGTCCACCATCAGTGCTAGTGCTCCTCAGATGGTACAGAGGCAGGACAAACATGATTCCACCTTCCAACCCTTCATATTAGATGGTCATGTTTCCCTCTCTGAAACATATCAGTGTTGTGTACCTGTTAAGATCCTGCATGATACAGGAGCTGCTCAGTCTTTTATTTCAAGTACTGTTCTTGATTTTGGCGAACAAACCTTTTGTGGCTCCTCTGTGGTGGTATGTGGGCTTGAGCAGATCCCTGTAAGTGTGCAATTGCATCATATTTATTTACATTCCGACTTGGTCAGTGGAGTGGTTTGGATAGCGGTGAGAACGAAGTTACCAGTTGAAGGGGTAGATGTAATTTTGGGTAATGACCTTGCTGGTGGAAAGGTGTTTCCCCTCCCTGAGGTTGTGGCTGACCCCACTCTGAATGAGTTGGATGAACTGCAGCAGGAATTTCTTTCTGTTTTTTCTGTGTGGCTACCTGATCCCAAAACTCTAAGAAGGAAGAAGAAATTGACTTTAGCAACTTAAGCAAGTGTTAAAATTAAGATGAGTCTCCAACTTCTCCTCTAGATGCCTTTGAATGCAAACTGGGCCAGGCTTCTGATGACTGTTTTCAAATGTATTGGAAGTGGACCCCTCTCTTTCTAAATGCAGGTCTGCAGTGGTAGACTCTGTACAAGTTTCTGTGCTCCTGTTGCTTTTTATTTGCATGACAGTGTTTTAATGAGGAAGTGGTCACCCTCTACCGAGTCAAGTGATTGGAACAGTGTTAATCAAGTTGTTGTACCTGAACAGTACAGGGCTTTTGTACTAAACTTAGCACATGACCATGTGATGGCTGGACATATAGGCATTAATAAAACCTATAAGCATATTCTGCAGGATTTCTTTTGGCCAGGTCTTAAGGCTGATGTGGTAAAGTACTGTAACTCATGCCATGTATGTCAAGTTGCTGGGAAACCAAATCAGAGCATTCCCCATGCTCCTCTATGTCCAGTACCTGCTGTTGGTGAGCCTTTTGAACATTTGTTGTTGGACTGTGTTGGTCCTCTCCCTAAGACTAAAAGTGGTAACCAGTATTTACTTACCATAATGTCTGTCTACCTGTTTTCCTGATGCCTTCCCACTGCGTACTATTACTGCCAAGTCAGTTTCTAGAGCACTTGTATGTTTTTGCTATGTGTTTGGGTTGCCAAAAACAATTCAAACAGACAAGGGAACAAACTTTACTGCAAAGTTGTTTGCCCAAGTGCTTCACCAACTGAATGTTGAGCATAAAACCTCCTCTGCCTTCCACCCTGTCTCAAGGAGCTCTTGAGGTTTCATCAAACCCTAAAAACCTCAGCTGAGCATTTTTTGTCTTGAAATTGGGAAAGACTGGGATGAGGGGTTGCCTCTCCTAATGTTTGCTGTCTGAGAAGTTGTGTAAGAGTCAACTGGCTTCATCCCTGCTCAACTAGTATTTGCACATACAGTGTGTGTGGTCCCATAAAACTGTTGAAAGGTCAGACTTTGGGTGAAAAAGGTGCTCTGCAAACCAGTTTGGTAGACTATGCTGGCAAATTCTGTGAAAGGCTCCATAAAGCATGCGAGGTTGCTCAGAAATCCCTTTTGTCTGCACAGTCTTCCATGAAGACACGTTTTGATACAGGCAGTGCAGCGGGAGTTCAAGCCCCATGACTGAGTTTTAGTTTTGTTGCCCGTGTCTGATTCTACCTTACACACCAAGTTCTCAGGTCCATATGAGGTGGTTAAGAAATTGAGTGAAGTCAATTATGCAGTCTCTACCCCTGACCATAAACGACAGCGCCGTGTATGCCACATCAATATGCTAAAACCATATTTTGTTCATGAACAGCATATGTCATAAACCAGAAGAATTGTCTGCTCTAGTCTCTGTGGTACCTGAAACAAAAAGTGTAGCTGATGATGAATTAATGCAATCCTCTGTTTCTGTTCTGTCTGCCAATCTTCAGAACTCCGAGTTGCTGTCCACCATTGATTCACACCTGCAACATCTCCCTGAAGATGCTCATGCTGACTTAAAGGTGCTGTTTCAACAGTTTCCAAATCTGTTCACAGATGTACCACGGCGAACCAGTGTACTTAAACATGACATTAATGTTGTGAATAGTGTTCCAGTTAAGCAGAATTACTAGAGAGTGAATCCCACAAAACGTGGTGTTATGCAGTCTGAGGTAGTGTACCTGGTTAAGCATAGGTTAGCATCTCCAAGCTCTAGCTCGTGGAGTTCCCCTAGTCTCTTGACTCCAAAACCAGATGGAACCTTCCGTTTCTGTACAGATTACAGAAAGGTGAATGCTCTCACTGTCCCTGATTTCTTTCCTTTGCCTCGAATTGAGGATTGTATTGATAACATTGGAACAGCTACATTTGTAACAACTTGATTTGCTCAAAGGTTACTGACAAGTCCCTTTAACTGACTGTGCTTCTTGGATTTCTGCCTTTGTGACCCCCAGATTCCTTCATGCAATACTCAGTTATGGCTTTTGGGATGCGCAACGCACCAGCTACTTTCCAGAGGCTAATGAGTTGTGTACTCCAGTCTGTGCCCAACTCTGCTGCCTACCTTGATCTTGTCGTTTATGCATCAACATGGCCTGAGCATGTTCACACGTTACACACAGTTTTTGAGCGTTTAGACCAAGCCTCCTTGACCTTGAACCTAGCTAAATGTGAATTTGGGAAAGCTACTGTGCTGTATTTGGGCAGAGAGGTAGGTCAGGGTGAAGTCCGGACCCCAACAGAAAGTGAAGGCTGTTCTTGACAACCCTGTTCCACATACTAGACATGGATTGCGCAGATTTTTAGGAATGGCTGGTTACTATCGCTCATTCTGTAAAAATTTCTCTGTTGTGGTTTTTCCATTGACAAATTTGCTCAGGGGTCATGTTATCTTTGTCTGGACCAGTGATTGTCAAAGAGCTTTTGGCAATGTGAAAGCTCTGTTGTGTAGTGCTCCAGTCCTTTCTGCACCTGAAGTGGATGCATGTGATACCGGGGCAGGTGCTGTGTTGCTTCAGGATGACAGCCGAGGGGTTTTTATTCCAAGAAGTTCAATGATTAACAAATCCGCTATAGTAATATTGAGAAGGAAACATTGACATTACTTCTGGCTCTGCAACAGTTTGAGGTCTACCTCAATTCACATGCCAGTCCTACCATTGTCTACAGATCACAACCCTCTTGTTTTCCTTTCTCGGCTGTGCAATAAAAATCAATGTTTAATGCGGTGGGCCCTACTCCTTCAACCTTTCCACATAGTTATTGAGCACAAAAAGGGCTCTAACAATGTTGTAGCAGATGCATTTTCGCGTTCTTTTGCCACTCGCCTAGTTTTTTTTGGTGGGGGTGGGGGGGTTATGGGTCTCAGTTTTGTGCGTTATTGTCCCTTGGCCTGTCTCTCTCTCTTTCTGCCTTCCTGTCTCTAGATAGAGCTGTTCTGTGCTGCTGGGTGCCGTAGATGAGGCCCTTCCTGGAAGGAGAATAAAAAGGGAGGGAAACAAGACAGAAGGCCCTGCTCTTCCATGCTTGTTTGTGAATTGTCATTGTTTGTGTGGCTTTGTGTGACGACCTTGTTAAATGTTCGCCAGAATAGTCAGTTGTGAAGTATGTGTATTTCCATGTGTGACTTTTTGTAAATAATGGCTATATTGGTATCACTCTTGCCAGAAGGGGGTAAGTGCCATTAACGTTTGTAAATATCCTTTTTCTCCTGGTTTTGAGTTAGTTAGGGAGTTAGGTTAGTTTTTTTTTTTTTTTTTTTTTTTTTCATTCATTTTGTGTCTTACTTTAGGGTAAGAGAGTTTTGGGTCTGGATTAGTGTTGGGTTTTGTTTGTTTTGGTGTTTGCTTACCCCTGGAGAAATGGCTCTTTTGTCACATTCTTTTTAAAAAACAACCCTTAGACTAGAACGTAACACCATCATGTATGGAGGTGCCGGTCCATTTTTGACTTTGTAGGCCAGCAACAATGTTTTGAATCTGATGTGGGCAGCTACAGGAACCCAATGAAGGGAACACAGAAGAGGAATTACATGACTGAATTTGGAGACATTGAAGACAAGCCGTGCTATTGAATTCAGGATGAGTTGCAAGTGTTTGATGGTCTGCATAGGAAGGCCAGATAGTAGGGAGTTGCAGTAGTGTAGTCTTGAAATGACGAGACTGAACAAGCACCTGAGTGCCCTTTCTAGACAGAAAAGGTCAAATTCTCCTGATGTTGTAAAGCAGAAATCTGCATGACTGTGTCAGGTTTGCAACATGAGCTGAAAATGATAATTGTCATCTACAACTACACCAAGGCTCTGTGCTTCTACAGATGGAGTTACCAGTGATTTCTCAAGAAGAACGGTGAGATCAGGATGAGGACCAGTGGTTCCAGGAATTAATAGTAGTTCAGTCTTGCTGGGGTTAGTATTTTAAGGGTATAATCCTTGACTTCTTGTGTCTTTAGACAAAATTCAAACTTGCGTCAAACCATTTAAATTTTAAATCAACCCAGATCAGTAAAGATTTATCTGAATATGACTGATCAAGTCAAAAATTTTTGCTTTCTTGGCTAAAAGAAGCCCAGGTCTTGAGTCTGCTGTTGCAACCTTGAGGATCCGTCACATCCATTTGCACACATGGGTCTTTGTAAAACAGCGGACAATTGTGTGTCCAAAGTATTTAATTTAAATGTAATTCTATAATGGCCCTGTAAGGGTATGTATTACTCTACTGGCTAATGAGATGATCTCCCAACATAACGTCTGCTTGTGAAAAAAGACACTATAGGATAGTTTATTACCCCCACCTTAGGATTTTTAGCTAAGCCCATACCAACAAAGTATGATTTTACACCTCAGGTGTTGAAAAGTGTTGTTCAAATCTAGGTAGTTTTCACTTCTGCTAACCACGTAAATTCCAAGGGTCCAATATCTGTCAGAGCCAAATGAGAAGGGATTTCAATGCAAGTATATTTTTCAATACTAGTTTGTGTGTATGGCAGTTTAAAAAATGTATAATTTTAAATTACATTCAGACAAAAGACTGCGCAGGAAAGCCCTTTGATAAGGAATAATATCCATATACACAAACATGGTGTATCCATCAGTGCTTTTTTTTTTTTTTATATATAAAACTTATGCATATGCATTTATTTTCCCAGAGAAACACCCAATGAATAGGGTTTTTTGGTTTCCATACAGATTTTGCTGGTCTGAACATGTTCAGCCATGTAATTATGTTGATGGCTAATGTTTTTAAAGTTATGTTAATTTCATGAACCACTTGTTCTATGTGGCTATAATACCCTTGACTCATTTGACAGGTATGTTTATTTACTTCATCATAGAAGTGAAGGAAAAACAGGCTTTCCCAATCTTTCAAAGAGTACCACATGTGGGGATATTGCACTTCTGTGAGAGCTACCTCCCAGTCACCAGTTATTTCTATGGGCTTTGCAAATTTATTGGTGTAATATTAGAATAAATTTTGTTGGCGGCGTTGCTGGGGAAAGTCATTAGACAATCCAATTTAATCTTTGTCAATATCCACAATGTCCTTAGCAGGGACCAAAAGGTTCCATTTATTGTGCTTATATATATATATATATATATATATATATATATATATATATATATATATATATATATATTATATATATATATATATATATATATATATATATATAAAAAAATATTTTTTTTTTTTTTTTTGCCTCTCTCCTTTCGATATCTTTTCAATTTTAATGGATTTGTCTTTTCCAACATACTTTTTTGCTGTTCCGGTTCATAAAACAGATTTCTGTATGATTTCATTATGAATCAAAACATTCTCCTGAAGCATTTTTTTTTTCCGGAAGCTAAAATCAATGAGTGAAATTCACAGACGATACTACTGGCTTGAAAAATAGTTTGAAATGATTTAGCTGGATACTGGGTTCCATCAACATACTTTTCTATCAATATCTATATTTTAAATAACTTTTCCCAACATAAAGTTTTGCTGTCCTGGTTAATTAAACATGCCCTCTATTTTTTTCACTGTTGGCATCTTAGTTTATTCACCTGATCTCTCAGTATCTATTTGGAAATTTTTAAATATTCAGCTGTTTAGCTTTGTTTGTATCCTTTTTATCAAACTGGTTTTTAACTGTGAAATCCTAACAGCGTCGCCGACCTTAAACTTGAAGCATAGTTTATTGGCAAACAACCCATACAAGGTTCCTACAAACTTTGAAGGATTTGATTAATTGATAGATAGATAGATAGATATGACAAATGTTTACATTATTTTCCATTAAAAATGTCAGTCTGATTATCAACATTGAAACTTTTATTTCCCAATTTTAAAACAGACATTTGGTTACATGGGTAAAGAAACATAATAAATGACTAGATCTATATTCAAAATATGATTAAAACATATGTGATAAAATAGAATATTGTTACAGTTCACAAAAGAACATCTTACAAACTCATTTTTCTTTTCTAGCTCTAAAACCCTAGATAGGTCTTGGTTCAACAGTATTGAGACTGTCTGTGCCCTGAACTAAAGCTAAAAAAATAAAAACAGCCTGTCTTAAAAACTTAATCAATATCCAAACTTCATATTTAAATTATAAAAGTAACACCTCAAATCTAAATTTTGGTCTACTCAATATAAGATCACTCAGTTCAAAGGAGGTCGTTGTGAATGAAATTATAAATGATCAGAAGCTCAATGTTTTGTGCCTCAATGAAACTTGGATTAGATCTGATGAATGCCTGGCACTAAATTGACTTCTACTCTTGGCTCTCAGCGAAGGCGGTCACACTTTCCTCCCTCTCCTCCCTTATCTCTCCTGCTTAGCTCTTCAGTCTTGTCCACTACTGTCTCACTTGGGAGGCTCGCTCAGCGCTGTTCTTCTAAACTAAATTATGGATTTAATCAACTGGTCTCTCTGCAATTGACACCATCTTCTCAACGAGAAGTCTGGGTTAGGGGTAACCTGAGTGTTCTGGCAGGACATATGCGGCTGGAGAGATGGAGGGATGTGTCTGTCAGTCGAGGATGTTGAGGATATTTTTGTATTTGGAGCCGTGATTGCAGGTGTTTTGCCGATTGGACTAGGCACTGCACTGACGTATCGTCAAGTTAGAGAAATGAGGGCAGCTGTCAAAAGCCCCTTTAAGTTGCCTGAGATGATTGAGGTGGTGGGCAGGGCTGTTGGTCCCCTATCAGCTCTGACCTTAGCAGTTGCTGGAAAGTTTCCCCCTGAGGACGATGCTCTGGGACACTACTCTGGCTGGCTGCTCAAGGCTGTTTTCAGGTGCTTGCTGAGTTTTGTTGTCTGCGAACTGAGACATTGTCTCCATGGGGACTGCTGGAATTCAGCTTTGACTCCTGGGTAGGGTGCTTTCTTCAGGAGGCCCAAGGCCTTCAAGCTTTTCTTCCTCTGTCTGTGTTGAATTATGTGTGTTTTAAGTGCTTGGATGCTGGAACATAGTCTGGGTGTTTTATTTTTATTTTTTTCTCCGTTCCTTCCTTACCTCATGTATACTGCTATTGTTTTTCCAATGAATTCCTTCCGGTTGAATGAACGCTGTGCACATTTGGCTGCCGCTGCTCTCCAGCGTTTGTTGTTTTGTATTTTGTACAGTGTCCTTGAGTGTTGAGAGGCACTCAACAATTGTGCAGATACCTGCACAAGAATCACATTTATGAAAAATTCCAATCTGGATTCATCATAGTACTGACACTGCCCTAGTTAGGATTACAAATTATCTCCTTCATGCCTCTGATCTAGGCTGTGTCCCCCTGCTTGTGCTGATACAATAAATAAAACTATTCTCCTAAAAAGACAGAAAGCGTGGTCGGAATTGCAGGGACAGTGCTCTTTTGGTCCATATCTTACTTAACCAATCGGTTTCAATTTGTAAATGTAAATGATGTCTTCCAATCACACTGAAATGAGATTGAATCCCACAAGGTTCTATGTTAGGACTACTACTGTTCACTCTTTACATGCTACCCTTGGAACAGTAATAAACAGACATGACATTAACTTCTACTGTTAGGCAGATGATACTCAATTGAAAATATCAGCCAAACCTGATGATGATGATAAAACTAGATTAAAGAAAATGGAAGACTGTATTAACTACATAAAATCTTGGATCTTGCGTAACTTCCTCCTCCTCATTTTGGGTCCTAAAATTGCAAGGAAAAAATGATCAGACTTAATGCTAAATCTGGCTGATTTCTCAGTTGTACCTAGTTTAATAGGAAAAAATCTTGGTGTCATAATTGATTCAGATTTATCATTTGACCAACACATAGGTAATATTACTAGGACAGATTTTCTTCAACTTCATAGTATGTCCATGTTAAGAAATGCCCTTGTCTTGCTCACGGCTGAAAAACAGATGCATGCTTTAATTACCTAAAGGTTAAATTACTGCAATTCACTATTGTCAGGATGCACAAGCAGGAACCTAAATAGACTTCAGTTAGTTCAAAATGCTGCAGCCAGGGTCCTAACTGTGTATAAGTAGTTTGACCAGAGGAGGATGGGTCCTCCCCCTTGTGAGCCTGGTTCCTCTCAAGGTTTCTTCCTCCAGCTCTGAGTTTTTCCTTGCCACTGTCGCCCTTTGGCTTGCTCACGAGGGGATCTGTCTCTTACCCTATGTTCCTGTGTTGTTAACCTTTTTATTTCTTGATTTCTGTAAAGCTGCTCTGTGACAACTTCAGTTGTGAAGAGCGTTATACAAATAAATGTTGATTTGATTATTAATAATAAACATTTCAAAAACAATAGGGCTTTGATCTGGCCCTAATAATGATATTGTATACTAATCAAATTTTGTGGAAATCTGATGAAAATATTAGTCAAATACAACTGACATTCAGTTAAACCCATATACTTGTATTAAGCCTAACAAAATCTGCAATAACCATGACTTCCAATAAGTGGCGCTAGATCTATGACTCAAAGTAACTACATTTTTGTGACCAAGACTGAGCCTTTAGTAACCATGCATAATTTGAGGTTGATCAAACCGATATTCAGCAGGATATATTCACTTCGTCTCTCGGGGTGCCTTGGGGTATTGCATCTCAAGCCATTCAACTGCCCACCATTCGGCATCATTTGACAAATCCACAATTGCTTCACAACTTATCATCAAATTTGTCTAAAGTGTATTTGCTCCAAATCTGAAGAGGATATGATGAATCTTATAGGGTTATAGGAGTTTAAAAGAGTTCGTAAAAAACACAAGGAAAATGCACAATTTTCAAAATGGCCAACTTCCTGTTGGGAACAGTCAACCATACTGATAATGAAAACTTGTGCAATGCTATAATTTGTTTGTACTGAATTTGATTAAATAGTAAGTTAAACATTTCCATTTTGTCTAGTGTTGCATATCACGCATCATTGTCCACCACCACCACTGTTTAATCAATGGACTATTCCTTCACAATCTATCAGGACCATCCACCATAATCAAATTTTGTGGAAATCTGCCAGAAACTGTAGGAGGAGGAGTTCAAAAGAGTTCATGAAAAATTAGTAAGTAGGAAATACAGTGAAAATGAACTAGCTGAGAAACTACAAATAACAAAGAAATTTCAGGGGGTGAAATTACATGTCTATAGAGTCATGTAGCCAAACTGAAGAAATTTAAGTTAAAAAGCATAGCTGCACCTTAATGAGTGCCAATTTTCATGAGTTTTCCAGAATCTGACCATTTCATACATACACTTATGCTAGATGACACTATAGAGGCAATGAGACAGGAATATCCTAATCATTTCCTATTTGTAGTTCACGTGCCATGTTTCATAAGCTTTCAAATGTTATAAGTGCCTCAAAGCCCTGAAACTTTTGAGTAGTTTTCTAAAGTTCAAACCAAAATGGCCAACCTTCTGTTGGGTGGAGCCTGAAAAAAAGGTGAACACTGAAGTTCATCTTGAGCTATATGAACACACCAGTACTTGGTGCATATTTGAATGTCAATGTTTCCCTATGCTTAGAAGGGTGTGAATTTTCATGCGACTATGTGACAATACATGTGTGTAGTATTATAGTACTGTCAACATTGAAGATTAATTATTAATTCAATTGTGAAAATTATTTTCTGGACAGTGTTAATAAACATAAATGGCATTTTTTTGTCATTGTGTTAATTAAAACATTAAAACATTTTTTCTTATAACCCAACAACAAATCAGTATTAATTAAATTAAATTAGATGAACTGGTGATGGAACTGAACAAATCCACATCCAGGCTGGAAGCATCCAGGAGAAATCTAACAACCTTTTTTTTTCAAACTAGCTCAAATGATAATCTATTTTTGTTAGTTTGTATGTTTAATTCTGTTATAATTAGGTTATAGTTAGAGTTTACAATGTAACGTGCTGTAGAATGAGAGGGAAAGCTTTTCATAACTTGCTTTCATATTAGACAGTATTTGGGGAAAGTCACTTGTTCTGTCCCTGCGCATCCGGCACGCGCGTTGACGCTCCTGAATACACTCCGTCTCGCACAAGCACTTTGACCCGCTCGAGCGCCACATTTCATACAACTGGCTGAAGAAGATGGGAAGGAGGATTCAAAGCCTGGATCTGCTTTACACTCATTTCCCGCACATTTTGTTTAATTCATCATATCTGAAACATACTGATGAGAAATTCAGTTGGTTTCTTTTCTTTATCAAAATGTGTTCGTTAATGAAGGTCACTGGGCGTTTCGCTGTGTAGCGCTATTGTTTATGTACTAAAATGAGCAACCAGAGAACTTTGTTGCAGAGCTGGGGCTCCTGTGCTCCTGAATCAGCTCTTAAACATGGATGCGGAAAGTCTACAGACAACGGCAGCGAATCGGTCCGACATGCAACACAAAGCGTCTCGGATTGTCCTGGATTTGACCGCTCCTCAGGCAAAGTGTGGATCTTTCCGACCAACCTTCCGCTCCGGGACTATCAGCTGAACATTTCACAGTCCGCCCTGTTCCACAACACGCTCGTGTGTTTGCCCACCGGCCTCGGGAAGACGTTTATCGCCTCTGTGGTGATGTACAACTTTTATCGTTGGTATCCTTCAGGGAAGATAGTATTTATGGCTCCCACCAAACCCCTGGTTTCCCAGCAAATCGAAGCTTGTTACAAAGTGATGGGGATTCCACAGCAGCACATGGTTGAGCTGACAGGTACTGTAGCCCCCTGTGCATTTTATTCGTGCAGTTTTGCTGGTTTTTATTGGCGTGAAACCTGTACAAGGCTGTGAAAGTAGTTAAGCAGTGTTGGCAGTAATGGCAGAGACTTGTTGCATGTTGATAAAGTTAATTTGTCTGTATTTTGTCATTTTCTCCTCACTGAGCATCTGTTTGTGGGTGATGTTAAAACTGGCTCACAGGAACACTTGATGTTTTTAT
Source organism: Acestrorhynchus altus (assembly GCA_034509495.1). NCBI lineage: Eukaryota > Metazoa > Chordata > Actinopteri > Characiformes > Acestrorhynchidae > Acestrorhynchus > Acestrorhynchus altus. Next base: position 23,040,493 of record CM067513.1, read on the forward strand.
TATTCTTTAGGCAGCACTCCAGCACTGCAGAGGAGGGAGCTTTGGAGATCAAAGCGGGTTTTCTTTCTTACCCCGCAGGTGATGATGAATGACCTCTCACGAAACATGTGTCCTGGAACTCTGGTTAAGTGCATGGTTATTGATGAAGCCCACAAGGCATTAGGGAATCATGCATATTGTCAGGTATTTTGTTGCTCATGTTTCACATGTCAAGTCCTTGCTGAATTCATGATGAAGAATAAAAAAAAATAATATTTATAATTCCTTTTTACATTCCTGTCCTTTAGGTTGTTCGGGAGTTGTGGAACCAAACAAAGCAATTTCGTGTTCTAGCCCTCAGCGCTACACCTGGTGGAGACATTAAGGTGTGCAATATACTGGTTACCAATAAATGAACAAGTTCTTGCCTTATTGCACAATACTGCAATACAATACAAGATAATCATTTAAAAAATCATTATAAATTACTTTAACTGTCTGTTAAAAGAAGATTTAGTGCATTTTAAAAACCATTTAAAAACATTTAACTTGGCTGAATTGTCTGGTAGGCTTAACTCATAAGAGTGCACAGTGACGTGGTAACACAGCCTCTTTTAAAAATTGCCCCTTTAAAAGAAAAGACAGCCCTTTGTCTTTCATATTAACTCATGAACTTGAGTTAACAAAATGTGTGCATAGTGTTTGAAAGAAAAATATATCATTTTAAAAGTGTAATTTTTTGTTTGATATGTTTCAACTCATTTAACAGTTCAAACACTTTAATAAAATTTTACATTTAACCAGTACTGACCCAATTTCGAGAAATAAAATATGAAAAAAAAATTATGAAATAAAGTTATTGAAGTTATGAAGTTGTTGTGACATGTTTTTAGTTGGTTAACATGTCTCAAATTGTTTTGCATGTTATGCATGTTTGTCTTTGCCCTATATATGTCTATATATGTGGAACTGTACAGATTTTTGGCAAGGCTTGAATTGTTTTGTATGCAAATTTTTTTTTGCTATATCTAGATATTGATAGAAATTGGTGTAGGATAAGGATTTATTTTCATATACTTCACAAAAATAAAAAATGTTTGTCTGTTTGATTTTTCAGGCTGTGCAGCAGGTTGTCTCAAATCTGCTAGTCTCTCACATAGAGCTGCGGTCAGAGGAGAGCCCAGACATTCAGGGTCATTCTCACCAGCGCAATGTGGAAAAGATTGTTGTTCCCCTAGGAGAGTCACTGACTGAATTTCAGACTCGTTACTTACAGGTAGGACATGACATTAGGGTTTCCCATGGTAAAGCTTTGCTCCATTATGTTAAATATGCATTTGATGGAAAACTGGCTAAAGTTGGTGGGTAAAATTGTGCACTAAACAAATCAAATCAAAATTAATTTGTATAGCACTTTTTACAACTGATGTCACTGAGCAGCTTTACAAAAAAAAAAAAAAAAATAAAACATGAATAACACATGAACAAAGGATAAATACACAACCCTTTATCTTAAGAAATCTTGTGAACAACCAGGCTCACAAGGGGGGACCCATCCTCCTCTGGTTAACTACTTATACATAGTTAGTTAGGGGACACTGGACCACCACACGTCTATTGTAATACTCAGGTGTACTGAAGTAATGATAATTTTGTGGTCCACATAACAGTAACAACTAACTAGGGTCTGTGTTAATTTCTACATAGTTGGTGATGGCAGGTAGGCAGATAATCCAGTAGCTGGAAGGTGGTCAGCCAATGTGAAGTGGTTGCGAGGGAGCTTGGGGTTCTTCTCATCAGCCTGGGCTGGTGGGTCATCATTGACTCGGGGTTTAAAATGTGTAGGGGATAGAGAGACTTAATAATTTTGGTGTTAAGATTTATGGAGAACAGACAATGTAAATATTACCAGAGTGAATCTGACTATCAGTCTAACTAAAATGTGACAATCTGAAGGTAACATGAACATGGGAGCATCCTGAAACATTGGCATTCATCTGTTCCATCATCACAAACCTGAGTGATCACATCCCAGTTTACCATAATTCTCTAGGTCCATCAACCCCTGGATCTGCAGCCTGTAACTAAGCTGAAACATTAATTACCCAAAACTACACTAACTATACATGGATAAAAATAATAATGCTGTTGTATCTGAATTAATTTTATGCAATATTCTAATTCAATTCATTACTTTATTTAGAATGGCACACAGTATCCAACTTGTCACACAGTATAATATACAAAGGGTGTTGATATTGTGCTTCCTAGTGGAGAAATGTGGAGTAATTGTACATTATTTTGGCCTTTGAGCAGAAAGGTAAATGCATCTAAACTGTCACGAGTAGCTCCCAAATGCATAAATCTGCATTTCTTGCTTTTCATCTGAACAAACAGGAGTGCAAGTTGCATTTAGTTCCTAGTGTCATACAATGTTTAAATGTTTAAAAAAATATTTTTATTTATTTTTATTTTTTTGCAAAATTCACTGATTTTGAATTTGATGTCTGCAACACATTCCAAAAAAGTTCCTTTTAACAACACTCATTAAGTGTTTGGGAACTGAGGACAATAATTGTTGAAGCTTTGTAAGTGAAAGTCTTTCCCATTCTTGCTTGATGTACAACTTCAATTGCTCAACAGTCCGAGGTCTCCATTGTTGTATTTTGCATGTCATAATGCTGCACACATTTTCAGTGTGAGACAGGTCTGCACTACAGGCAAGCCAGTCTAGTTCTTGCGCTCTTTTATTACAAAGCCAAGCAGTTGTAACACGTGCAGAATGTGGCTTGACATTGTCTTCCTGAAAAAAGCAGGGACATCCCTGAAAAAGACATTGTTTGGATGGCTGCATGTTGCTACAAAAAACATGTACCGTATTTTCCGGACTATAAGATGCACCGGAATATAAGCTGCACCCGCAAAATTAAAAAAAAAAACAACAACTGTAAAATAATATATATAAGAAGAAAAAGCTGCACCTCATTATAAGCCACATGGTTTAAAGCATGGGAAAAATAGTAGTGGCTTATAGTCCGGAAAATACGGTATGTACCTTTCAGCATTAATGGTGCCGTCACAGAAGTGTAAGTTACCCATGCCATGAACACTAACACACCCTCATACCCTCATCTGGCTTTTGAACTTTGCGCTGATAACAATCCGTACAGTCGTTTTCCTCAGTGGCCCAGAGGACTTGAAGTCCATGATTTCAAGTTAAACAATTTCAAAAAACAATTTGAAATGTGGACTTGTCAGATCACAGGACACTTTTTCCACTTTGTGTCAATCCATCTCAGGTGAGCTTGGGCCCAGAGAAGCCGGCGGCGTTTCTGGGTGTTTTTAATCTATTGCTTTCGTTTTGATTGGTGGATTTTTAACTTGCACTTGTAGATGGAGTGCCAAACTGTGAATACCATTCATTAAGAATGGTGTTCTGAAGTGTTCCTGAGCCCATATGGTAATGTGCGTTACAGAATGATGTTGGTTTTAAATGCAGTGCAGTCTGAGGCATTGAAGTTCATGGGCATTCAATGTTGGTTTTCAGCCTTGACACTTAATTGCAGAGATTTCTCCAGATTCTCTGAATCTTGTGATGATATTATTGACTGTAGATGATATAATACCTAATTTCCTTGCAATTGCATGTTGAGAGACATTCTTAAACTGTTGGACTATTTGCTCATGCAGTTGTTCACAAAGTGGTTAACCATGCCCCATCCTTGCTTGTGAACAACTGAGCCATTCATGGATGCTCTCTTTATACCCAATGACGACACTCACCCATTTCCAGTTAACATGTTCACCTGTGGAATGTTCCAAACAGGTGTTTTTAAGCATTACTCAACTTTCCCTGTCTATTCAAAATGAGTGAATATTTGCCAAAAAAAAAACAAAGAAAGGTTCATCTGTTTGAACATTAAATATCTTGTCTTTGCAGTCTATTCAATTAAATATAGGTTGAAAAGGATTTGCAAATCATCATATTGTTCTTATGTTTTACACATCCCAACTTCATTGGAATTGGAGTTGTAGTTTTCTCATACAGTTCATAGTATGTAAATAGCACACACTTTGAGAAAATGGCTGAGTGTTTTGCACTTGAAAAAACTGAAAATGAACAAGTATTTTGACAGTTGCACTGTATTGCAGTTGTTGCAACTGAAGCATTTTCATCACCTGATATGGCCTGTTCCTATATTATTCCAAATGTTGAATTTGCATTCTGTAGTGGTTCAAGGAAAGATAAGAATCAATCATGGACCCAATGCAAAATGTTATAATTTTTAGGATAATATTCTTGTGAACTTCTAACATGCTGACAATATACCAGTAGCAGCGTATTTTATAAACAGCTGTTCCAACTAATGTTTAGGAGTTGATAAAACCTGACGGGTGTTTCTTCCTTCAGCAGTTACATATGTGCCACTGATACTGAGTGTGCCAGCATATGATTGTTAAAGGAAGCAACACAGTCAATTCTGAGTGTATATGGTGCACACAAGCCATGTCACTACATCATGTTTCCCCAGATTAGGTGGTATTTTGTGTATCTTGGCCAGTGCACACTTTGCTCTTTACTTCTGACTTTACACAAACTCTAACTTTGCTGTTACTGGTTCAACTCTTCTCATGCTGACTCTCACTGGCTACCCCACCACGCACTCACACATGCACACACTAGGGTACATGTCTGTAAAGCTTCTGAACAATTGGCCAAAGCATTTGTGTGTTAAAGCTGTATATGCATGATTTTTGTAATATGTGCTGCAATTCCAACATTGTTCAGATTCTTAAGATTTGTTTGACACCAAATTTGAGCAGATTGCTTGAAACCTCAGACTTTTTCATGCTGAAAAATGTGTAATTTTGCATATTATGCAAATTATTGTGGTGGTGTATGGTTCTTAACAATTTATATAGGGCATTAGGCATTTTGGGGGTGGGGGTGGGGGGTCTGACATATAAGGCTAGAAAATCTGAACCTTGAAGTTTGACACTTTGCTATAGGGCCATTGCATTTTATTGGTAAAAAAAGAATAAGAAATGTAGCTGCATGCAGTAAGACTTGGGCTCCAGGCACTTGCTCAATTGCCAGTTGCGGCAGTTTGGGACCAGAAGCCACATCATGTGTAGTTTGTGTACATGTACCATAGAATAAAGTTCTATTCTATTCTATTCTATTCTATTTTTGACTTTGGCCCTGGTACCCTCAATCAGTCTATGGACACAGATGTGGGAGGATGGGAGTAGCTTTCTAGAATACAGAAATGTGATGTTGGGAATCAAACACAACCCACAGGTACACTGGACACACTTACTATGAATGTATTAAGCAACTTTTGAGTTGTACCCATTGCTGACACAGATGTGCAAAAGCACACATTGCTTGACTAGTCTTTATAGAGTCTTCAAACACTTATCAGCTCAAGGAGGCCATTTGCAATTCCACATTATTTGTAGTTTGTTTACATGCAGCTTCTGTACCTTCAAGGATAGAGAAATGTTAACTTTGTGGAATGGTTGAAGAGTACACTGTGTGTCAGTGTTTGGACACCCCTTCTAATTAATGCATTCAGCTACTTGCATTTTGTACCTATTGCTGACAGTTGTGCAAATGCATGCACATCATGTGTAATTCCTTTAAAGAAGTACTGCCAAAAGAATAACAATTGCTCATGGCAGGTAAATGTAATAACAGATGTTACAAGTAAAAATATAAAGAACAAAGAAAAATAGAATAAGTCCACTTTTTTAAGGTTCTACTTATGATGCTTTTAATTATATCAAACATTAAGAGCCATAAAATCTGCTAAAAAGAAAAGCTTTAACCTCCTAAGACCCGAACTCTTGCATGGCATACATTTTTTATTTCTCTTTGATATTTGGGCTAATTGGCACCTGATTAGTGTAAAAACAAAGAATTAGCTTTTTACAAGATGTAGTAGAGAAAGTGATGTCCACATATGAGGACTTTAGTTTTATATTTCCTATGCAATTAGTAATTAGTAATGATGTGCAAAACATTTCTTTTGTGGCTGAACATCGCAGTGTTTTTTTTTTTTTTTCCATTGGACTAACACATCTGGGTCATCCTGTTCTGAAAAGTGAGAGTTGTCATTGGCATGCTGACCCAAGAAGGTCATGGCCACTTCCATTTGAAATTCAAGGAACTGCATGATGTTCTTCTGTGGCATGCCATGCCAGGTCTTTGTGTGGACGCCACACATGTGGATGCCAGGTCCTATGAGGTTAAGTCCTTTTTTAAAACTCACTTAACCCTCAGGGAGTGCATTGCTTAAATGAGAGGCAATGGAACGGAGGTTTTCTCAATCCCTCCTTTGGTTATCTACCATGGAGACTCAGAAAATTGTGTTATGACTGCAAGTATAAAATATATGTACAATGAAATCAAAAACAATAGATTGACTAGTTGTATTAAGTAGAACTAGGCCTATTTCTACAATGTTATACCAGAGAGGCCCAAGAAGTCCATGTAGCCAAGTATCAGAATTGTTCCTGGATGACACATGGCCATGTAAATTTTGTAAGTCTTTACAGATGTTTGAGATGTCTTCCCTAGAATTCTTCTGCATGGTGGAATGTCATCTGTTCAGTGGGCTGTGTGTGTGCAATCCCGTGCACTTCAATCAAACTTTATGTAAACTCAGGGTACATTGAGGGAGGCCCTCATTTACAATGCAGCTGAGCCAATACATAAGGCACACTTGCACCACAGATTGTTATGATCAGACACAGTGTTTGGACTTGTGATGTATTCAGGTCATCCTGGAGAACTTCCCGGTGTTGGTTGCTTGGGCAGGTTGTTCTCAACGTCTCATCCATTCTAAATCAAAATACAGCTGGAGTTCATTCATAAGGTCACCCCACTTAGTGTTCCGCAAATTTGGAACAGTAGTAAACAAAGCTTGTCTAAGATCGATTTGTAGTGAATCAACCACCTGTCCAAAATGGTGACCATCAGATCTAATGTCAATGTTATGGTTGCGTTGATCAATACTCGATCAACCTTCTCACAGAGGTCTGCTGCAGACTGGTTTTCTGCACCCTATCAGTAGTTTTCCAGCATTTACAGATAATCCAGTCAACGAAAGCTTTCCACCCTCTTTTAAGGTCATGAACTTTGTTACCTAAAGCATTCAGTACATTTTAGCAAGATGTCTACCATCTGTAATGTAAGTACCTGGCTTGTGATGGCTACAACATCAGAGGGGTGCAGTGAGTTAGAGATTCCTTTTCATATGCATAAGGCCAGTAACGACCTAATTCTTTTCTTGGTTTAAACTGCTTGGACAGCTTGTCCAAGTTAGCTCCATCTAAAGGAATGTGACCAACTTCCTGCATTAACCTTCCTGCATTACCCTTAAGTACACTGTGTGTGTATATACATATTATACACACACACACACTGAATTGTATTCTCATTGAATACTTTGTTCTGTACAAAGTTGAATGTGCTGACAACAAAATCACACAAAAATCAAATTTATTAACCAATGGAGGCCTGGATTTGCAGTCACACACAAAATTAAAGTAGAAAAGCACACTACAGGCTGATCCATTTTTTTGATCCTTAAAACAAGTAAAAATGAGGCTCAGTATTGTGTGTGGCCTCCACGTGCCTGTATGACCTCCCTACAATGCCTGGGCATGGTCCTGATGAGGTGGTGGATGGTCTCCTTAGGGACCTCCTCACAGACCTGGACTAAAGCATCCGCCAACTCCTGGACAGTCTGTGGTGCAACGTGATGTTGGTGGATGGAGCGAGACATGATGTCCCAGATGTGCTCAATCGGGTTCAGGTCTGGGGAATGGGCTCAGTGTGAACCTGCATTCATCTGTGAAAAGCACTTGAATTGATGTGCCATCCTGAAGGAGCTGCACTACCTGAGCCACTTGTGTGGGTTGTAGAGTCCATCTCATGCTACCACGAGTGTGAAAGCACCACCAACATTCAAAAGTGACCAAAAGATCAGCCAGAAAGCATAGGTACTGAGAAGTGGTACCTGCAGAACCACTCCTTTACTGAGTGTGTCTTGATAATTGCCAATAATGTCCACCTGTTGTGTATTCATTTGCACAACAGCATGTGAAATTGATTGTCAGTGTTGCTTCCTAAGTTGACACTTTGATTTCACAGAAGTTTGATTTACTTGGAGTTATATTGTGGTGTTTAAGTGTTCCCTTTATTTTTTTGAGTGGTGTATATATGTATACAACTTGTTGCTGATTGTCTGGCAGTGACCTCTGAAGTTTCTCACATGTACTCTAGGCTTTTGCACTCACTGATTTGCTCATAGGTCTTCCCCTCAGCTTCTTTTAACCTGCATTCCCAGTACGGCTTAACAACAGAAAGGTATTCCTTAACTGAATCGTGCTTGAGGCCTTAAACTAAAGATATTTTCACGGGAGTCAATTCTCTATCAGTTGAGAAACCTTTTCATGAAAAGTACAGAGTTGTCTTTTGCTTATGCATGTGTTTTTTGATTATGTTGTCAAGTAGCACTTTAAATTCGCAGTCATTCCAATTGGAGCATTTCAGTCCCACTAGTTTTTTGCCTTTATAATTAAGAAGTTTCCAGGAATCTTTCGTTTTTCTGAGCATTTTGACCTTTGGAAATACTGGTCAGTTGACTAGTGACAAACCAAACAACCAAATAGCCAAACAAAACCTAAACCCTTCCTCAATTCAGGATGGGTCGTGGCCAAAAAAGGCTAGGTTTTACCAGTGACAACCGAATTTCTCTCTTTCCAGAGAGGCTAACAGTTATAGCAGCAGTAACAAGTACACCTCTACATTTCTAGAGGGCTCAACCTAAACTGACTCATTATCAGTATGTCTAAGCCTGAATTTCTCATCAGTTTGAAATGGCGTTTAACTCACCAAGTAGGTGTCAGTATGTTGTATGTCTAACCAAGTTGTTAGAGAGTTGACATGCAGCAGTCAAGAGACTGGATTTTCAGATTGTGGGTTTATTCATGTGTAGACAGAGAATCATTCATGGGCACAGCTTAGTTGGTCAGCAGTCTGGTCAGACTACCCAGTCTATTTTGGGAGGAACTTGTATACATTGCACAAACAGTAGAATGGTGAAGGAAGAGGAGTTTAATGAGGGGTAAGTGGGCGATGACGTGCACTCGGGTTACAACAATGGATCATACATACAAAAAAGCGGGAGAGGTCCACCTCTGGTTGTCACCTTAGTTCTTTGATTGTACCACCAAATGGTTGACTGCAAAGGGTCATGCAAACGACCTGAAATGATCACTTCAGATTGGCAGACAGAGTAATCTGCATGGAGACAATTGCGTAAGATTACCATTTGATAAGATTGTATATGGCCAAGACTATAAGAAACAGAGTATATTTTATCTCCTATATTTTATCTTCTAGCTCATTAGAAAGCTAAAAACTTGGCTTTGTTGAAGGCCATTTTCAGGTTTAGCTTAGGGGTCTTTTTTTTTTTTTTTTTTTTTTTTTTTTTTTTTTTTTTGTTCTCTCTCTCTGTAACACAAACCAGTTCTTTATGTATCAGGCCAGAGACCTTAAAGTTAATGTGTATGCAGGGTGGGTGAGAGAAGGCCTACTAGCATTTACAATTAAACTTTTTAAATTAACTTTTATAAGTTTACAAAACCAATACATAATCAGTAAAACCTCCAACAAGGACTAGTTATTGTAGAAACTGGTAAAAAATATTTAAATGACATGCATTTGCAAAGTTGTCAGGCATTCAATGATGCCAGCTGCATGTGCATCACCTGAACTGTATGTGTTTAGAAATGCCAGCCCCTCAGTGGCTGATACTTGGTGGTAAAGTCTTCACCTGGGGTCGGAGATCTGGACTTGCTTTAGTGTCACCATCATAGTGTCACCATCAAGTCAGTCTGGCTGAGATTGAGTACCTGAGTAGCAGGAAGAACTAGTACCTGTTAACCAAGTTTCATATCTGTACTTTGTAGAGTCATTGTATAGAAGTAGTGTCAACAGAATAGGACTGTCTGATGATAAAAATTAACCTATTATCACAGTGTACAAGTTTGTACACCACATGGTTTAATAATCCAAACGTGTTCTTAAACCATGTGGTGTACATTCCTGTTTAAAACCTTGCCAAAATAAAGATATTGGGTTTGACTAGAATTGCTTAAAAGGTCCAGGATGCTCTTAATAAATGACCTTACAATAACACTTTTGTGTTTTTAAAAATAAGCTTGTATGTATAGCTAACGATTCATAAGTTTGTAATAAGTGTAAAGATTACTGTATAACAAAACAATAGAAGTACTCTTGCTAAAAATTAAAAAATTGGAAATTAGGATTTAACATTTGATTACACTGATATTTGGGCAATTCCTATGTGAGAAATGCAGTATTTGCTAGAGAGTAGTAATTTTTACTATTTACACCATGTCAGAATTTTAGTTTTACCTTTGATATTGCACTTTTATACATTTACAATTAATGTTTATGCAAAAAGTGCATGTGGCTGCTAATTAGTCGGATTGCTGTAGGCAAATTATTGATCTTAATTTTATTCTTCCACCCGACTACAATTTTTGAGATAATAAATGAATGAATAATGACTGATAATGATTTTTTGACACTTTCCACCATTGAAATATCCATCCTGAACTTGAATGGATTGTTTGTATAGTACAAATTGGTTCATATCTAGAGCACCACAGGACACACCACACAGAAGTGTAATAACATTGAAGGTAAAGGGATATTCATTGATAGATTGAGGAAATTAAAATTTCAATGTGGAGTCGTTGCAATTGAATGAAACTTTGTTTGAATGTGATGTATGTGATTTGGAGGGGAAAAAACGCAATTGAAAGAAGGCAAGAAAAGATACGGTTGGGCATTGAAGCATACAGGTTTTGTGGCACATTTACCCACAGAAGACGTAGATGGGCTTATTAATCCTACATTGATTGCCGAATTGACCCCCCCCCCGGTGGTCCCATAAATGCTAAATTGTTGATAATTCTGGAAGTTTGCGTGAGTGCACATCAATTGACTCAGAGAAGCAGATTAAAGTTGAGTAATAATTCCAAACACACTTCAAATTCTACAAATAACTGTTAAGAAGCTCAAGCAGAAGACTTTGCTAAATGTTTTTTTTTTTTTTTTTTTAGCAAATACAAAAAGTATTTACAATTGTTCATACTAGAGGATGCTACTATTCTTTTTCTGTGCTTGAATATTGTTAGTCATGAAAGCCCCCATGCTGTATGACTTTTCCTGAATGAAACACTTATGTGCACAGACTAGAGTGGAGACTGACTGTGCCGAACTTCAAATACTTATGTGTAGCAGTTTCTGTGTAAACTGCATAATATGTACTGAATACGAGCTTCAGGTGAGTACATTTGATGTGTTTTTTTTAAAAGCTGGGCAGTAAGCATTAATTTTAATACATGAAATAAATGAATTAATAGTTTATTATCTTTAAAAAAAGGTGTTTAGGTGGTAGGTTACAACAAATCTGTGCTATGGCTGAGAGCATCGAGGAGAAATCTGGTAATAAATCTTTATATTTCTACTAGGTTTGGTATTTAGTATTTGTGTAGTATTCGAATTAAGCTCTTGTTTCAGTGTATGAGCCCTGTTGACTGAAATGTTCGGTTTAGCTCTGCTCTCATTAGCTGTTGGTCCTTCAGGCATAACTTCAATGCTGTGTTTCACATCAGAGAATCATCATGCACTCCACACTACAGGATACTGAGTCATAAATATTTAACATTTCATATTTACAATTGTCTGTCAGGACCACCCCAACAGCTTTGAGAAGGTTGGAGGAGTAAAGATTGGATTTTTGTGATTGTCAATTGTCGCAAATAAGCAGTTTTCTTGTAATGTATGCCAGGCATAACAACTATTTGTTAAATCTAGTGGCGTGCTTTATGAATATGGATCATTGTTTGGAAATCCAATGAATAGGGAATGAATGAATTTTGATTATTTTAAGAAAATGTCATGAAGATATGACAAAGCAGCCATCAAGGGCAGAGAAGGAAATAAACTACAAAATACTGATAAACACAAGTTTGGATTTCTATCTGTTTTCATTAATAATAATTAGAAGAACATTAAGTGTCTGCACATTTAACAGACTGGGTATATTGGAAGTGTATTCTTACGATAATGCTGACAAAATAATGCATAAAACAAATAGTGTTTATGAGGTGTATATACAGTGCATGCGGAAAGTATTCACAGTGCTTTACTTTTTGCACGTTACCGCCTTTTTCCAAAATTGATTAAATATTTTTTCCCCCTCAAATTCTACACATTACACCACAATGGCAAAGTGAGAAGTTTGCTTGAACTTTTTGCAAATTAAAAATAACACAAATTTAACAAATATTCCCAGCCTTCTCCATGACACTCAATTTAAATGGTCTATCTTGTTTCCAATGATCATCATTCAAATGTTTCTGCAGCTTGATTGGAGTACACCTGGTAAATTGAAGGTCCCAATGAGCACAGGACTCTTACTAGTTGGCTGCTTGGTCAAACCCAATGGTCATTCTGACAGAGCTCCAATATTGCTCTGTGGAGAGAGTAGAACCTTACAGAAGGACAACCATTTTTGCAGCACTCCACCAATTAGGCATATGTGGTAGAGTGGACAGACAGAAGCCATTCTGTGAATGTCCTTGAGTGGTTTACCAATTCAATTGATGGAGCTTGAGAGGCTCTGCAAAGAAGAATGGGAGAAACTTCCCAAAACAGGTGTGCCAAGCTTGTAGCATCATACTCAAAAAGAGTTAAGGCTGTAATTGCTGCCATAGGTGCTTCAACAAAGTATTGAGCAAAGGCTTTGAATACTTGGGTACATTATATTTCTGTGTTTTATTTATTTATTTATTTATTTTTTTGCAAAGATTTCAAACAAACTTTCCTCACATTAACATTGTGGGGTATTGTGTGTAGAATTTTGAGGGGAATAAAATAATTGAATTTATTCTGAAATAAGGCTGTAACATAATGTACAAAAATTGAAGCACTGTGAATAGTTTCTGGATGCACTGTATTTTCCTAGAGTAGAATGAGCATGGCTTTTTTTTATTGATACATTTCATATATTGGTGTGAATGTGTGTGTGAGCATATCTGCTTTGTATGATTAAACAGTTCTTACAGCATTTTCTTTTTATTTCTTGGTGGAACAGCAAAGGTCAGAAACCTGATAACTAGATATTTAGCATGAATGCGTAGTTGTTTTTGATGAATGAGTGATCGGATGTAAATTCCAGTCCCAAGAAGCCAACACAATTTGTCCACCTCAATTAGTTGTCATTAGAAAAATAAAATAATTGTTTTTGATTCTGAAGAAAGATAATATTGGTATTCTGTTGAGCTGTCAATGTACCCTTAAGAACTAGAATGATATTGCTTCAGACTTTGCTTACTTAGAAAAGTACCTTGTGAGAGTTGACTGAACAAACAAGGGGATGAAAGACAAGGGACAGGGACAGATTTCTAATGGGGTAGACAGGGTGGTCTTCAGGGTCTTTGAAGAAACCAGATCTCATTCTGACGGTTGGTAGCTGCAGGGTTCGTGTAGCCAGCCACAATGAAGGAATCACTGACACAGATTCCTGAAGAATCCAGCACCTCTGCCATAGCGTTAATTTCACTGATGATGGTGGCCTCATTTGTGGCACCAGTGAAGGACCTGGAAATTGGAAAGTATTCTGTTAATTAATAGGTTTGGGCCTGAATGTGATAATATTGATGTGCTAGACTGTGTCTAAAATAATTGCTATGTCAATTTCTGCTCCAATGATTTGTTATACTGAACTATCTGTTCCACATGTGGGCAAATCAGGCTTTCAGTTAATGGGCTTCTAAAATACTTGGAACTTACCGTGTGTAGACTATGGTTGCTGGCCACTGCTCAATCACTATTTCTGTGTCATGGGGCTGTGGTGGTTGAGCTTGGTGGTTTGAAGGCAGATAGTATGCTACTGTGACTGTTCTTGACAGGGTTACATGCATCTCATCAGTATGAACCACTGTCACAATAGGTATAGTCATTCCCAGGTATCTGTCTATAATAAAAAAGCATTGCAGATTAGAATGACCAAGTTCCACACAGTTGTCTTTCTATTATGTCCACTTTGAATTGTTTTTCTGGTAATGATAAGTCATTCACCTAATGAATTCTGCTGGCAGATGTATCTCATGATTCTCATGAAGCCATAGCAGATGCTCTGCTCATATGTGTCCTCCTTGACTGTAATGCAGGCCCAGTATGCTTTCTCATAGTGCCGCTTCTCATAAAACACATCTCCACTCTAAAAACAAAAACATTTGTCATTTATTTATTTGATCTTTTGTTTGAGGGGAAAAAAAAATAATAATAAATAAATAAATAAATAATATATATATATATATATAAAAGAATAGAGAGGTCTGTATATTTTCGTTGGTGCATTTCAACTGTGAGACTGAATAAAAACAAATTCCAGAAAATCACATTGTATGATTTGTACACAATTAGAATTTTATTGCATGAAATAAGTATTTAATAGAGAAACATAATTTAATATTTGGTACAGAAACCTGTTTGCAATTACAGAGGTCACACCTTTCCTTTTGGCCCACTTCTCCATACACATCATCCAAATGGTCACTGGTGAACTTCAAAAGGCCTGGACATGTGCTGACATGAGCAGAGGGACCTTGTATGCACTGCAGGATTTTAATCTATGACAGTAGTGTGTTACTAACAGTAATCCCAGCTCTCTTCAGGTCATTGACAGTTCTGGCCTGATTCTTGACCTTTTTCAGAATCATCCTTACCCCACAAGGGTGAGATCTTGCACGCAACCCCAGACCGAGGAAGATTGACAGTCATCTTGTTTCTTCCCTTTTCTAATAATTGAGCCAACAGTTGTTGCCTTCTCACCAAGCTGCTTGCCTATTGTCATGTAACCCGTCCCAGCCTTTTGTGGTCAGCACATTGATATTTTGAAATTGAGCAATTTTTAAGAATATTTGTAATATATTCAGTACT
Source organism: Acestrorhynchus altus (assembly GCA_034509495.1). Classification (NCBI taxonomy): domain Eukaryota; kingdom Metazoa; phylum Chordata; class Actinopteri; order Characiformes; family Acestrorhynchidae; genus Acestrorhynchus; species Acestrorhynchus altus. The sequence continues at coordinate 23,055,527 of CM067513.1, forward strand.
GAATATAGACTTCAGGAAGCTTCTGGAATTGAGAGAACTAAGAACTTTCTGGGACTGTATAGAATTGTATGTAGCTGTATAAATAGTTATATGAAACTAACCACTTAAGTTAGATAGCATCAAGAGGTTGCGTACATCCAGCAGACGCATTTTGCTACGTATGTGGCCAATTTATATAGACGAGTGGAAAAAGTACTTTGTGAAAGCATCTGCTAAGTTTTGAAGCATACTTTGTGGTGCCTGTTGGGGACCAAGAAAAACCATGAAGTTAATATAGATTTCAACATGGTGTCATTCCTGATGGGCCTCCAAGGTGGTTTTACAAAGTATCCTTGCTTTATTGCCTTTGGAACACCCGTAAATAGCTGCAGCTGCTCAACTGAAAGACTAATGAGCCAATAAACACCCAAGTCCACATGTTCTGATGCAAGTTTAGAAGTTATTCAAAGTGAATTACCTATTGTTTTAGCACAACATTTCAGAAATTATTGGTGATAATATTCAGTGATTAATTTGTAAAGTACTGATGGTAAAAACACTTATTTTACCATAAATTTTTACTATGCAAGGATGTATGTAATATCTGTCAAAATCCCAGGAAGCTGTGCATGTGCGTGCAGACATACCTTCTCCTTGCATGAGACGAATGTGTAGGGAACAGTCTCTCGGGGGTGTGTGCCATTATTATTAGTTGTTATCTGCTGAATAGGTTCTGCCATGTCTGTGAAATGAGATGACCGGATTTTAGTCACATAAGTGACTTGTGGAAAAGGGATTTCCCAAGCCCATGACACACAGTGGCTGGCAAAAGGCTTCATACCCCTTGAACTTTTTTGTCACATTACAACCACAAACATTAAATATATTTCATTGGAATTTAATGAGAAAGACCAACACAAAGTGGTATACAATTGTGAAGTGGAAAGAAAATTAAACATGATTCAAAACATTTTTTACAAATAAAAAACTGAAAAGTGCGGTGTTATTCAGCCCCTTTTCCTCTGAGTGCAACCAATTGCATTCAGAAGTTGCCTGATGACTGCTAATGACTAAAAAGAGTCCACGTATGTGTAATCTAATCTCAGTACAAATACAGCTGTTCTGTGACAGCCTCAGAGGTTGGTTAAGAAAATTTTGGGGAGTAAACAGCATCATGAAGTCCAAAGAACACACCAGACAGGTCAGGAGTAAGGTTGTGGAGAAGTTTAAAGCAGTCTTAGGCTATAAAAAGATTTCCCAAGCTTTGAACATCTCACAGAGCACTGTTCAATCCATTATCCAGAAATGGAAAGGTTAGTCAGAGTTGATGGGAAGATGGATGGAACCAAATACAGGGCAATCTTGGAAGAAAACCTGTTGGAGTCTCCAAAAGACTTGAGACTGGGGTGGAGGTTCACCTTCCAGTAGGACAACGACCCTAAACATGAAGCCAGGGCTACAATGGAATGGATAACACATTCATGTATTAGAATGGCCAGTCAAAGTCCAGACCTAAACCCAATCGAGAATTTGTGACAAGATCTGAAAACTGCTGTTCACAAACAGTCTCCATCTAATCTGACTGAGCTTGAGATGTTTAGCAAAGAAGAATGGGCAAAAATTTCAGTCACTAGATGTGCAAAGCTGGTGGAAACATGCCCTAAAACACGTTCAGATGTAACTGCAGCAAAAGGTCGTACTTTTCAGTTTTTTTTATTTGTAAAAAATGTGACCAATTTGTGTTGGTCTTTCATATTAAACTCCAATGAAATATTTGTGGTTGTAATGTGACAAAATATAAAAAAGTTCATGAATACTTTTGCAAGCCCTGTATATATCTTGACAGCAACAGTTTACAGAAAGGTTTTTGTTGAAAATGAGGGGCATGAAGAAATGGTTTGCAATGCTAGGGGTGGGCAATATGGCAAAAAATATAATTTCAAAATGTTTTTTCCCAGGATCACAATCACAATTTTATCAACATTCTTTTTCATGTTGACATTTAATACCACTTTGCAAGTTACTAAACAGTACAACCCAACTAATCTCCCCATTACCTTACTAAGAGGAAAAAAAACAAAAAAACAGACGATTTGTCTAAATAATAAAAATTAACAAATCAGTTAAACACCACTACAAATCTGTTGAAGTCCTCTGTATAACAGCTAGCATATCACATATCCTATTAAACACAGATCCTCAGCAGAGGTCTTTGTTCTCCACTTTGTTTAAGGTGGCACTCAGTATGCAATTAATATTCAGTAAACATGAAACGTATAAAAAATAATCAGAACAGAACTACTTTGATGAGTCTTAGGAACCCCTCATTTTCTACTGTTTTGTTGGGAACCAAATCCATTGTAGTATAAAATGTTATTGCTTCTGTTGCCTTTTTCCATCATTTACTTGTACTCTCATATGGAGTGCTTCTCTCAAATGCTTGTGTTAACGTTGTTTGTTTTGGTCTGCAGTGTAACGGACCTTCTCAGTGCTTCACTTTCAGCATACTGCTTGCGATACTGTCGCTTGAAATGGTTGTGTTACCATTCAATGTGAGAAACTTCACAATTCACCATGGTTTGTGTCACATCAGTTTGGGAAAATCCAAACCAGCCCCATATTACTGATGTTGATCTTTTTAGGGGGACTAATTTTTCATTTATGACTTCCTGCTTGTGAAAAACGGAAGGGGAAAGTTAGGTATGAGGTATGCTATGGCTGGTTTATCTGCGTGTCTCTGGGTAGGCCTTGAAAGGGACAAGGGAATAGTGTGCTTTGACTGAAAAAAATAAAAATTCATATCACTTGTATGTTGACAGAACTGCAGCAGATATAATCCAACAATCTCCTTGTGATTGCATATCATAGACACAATATAATTCTTCATGATCTGAAATTGTCATATTGCACACCCCTATGCAACGCCGTATCACAATTGCCAGTAGTGTTAGAATATGATGTCCATTAACCACAAATTAGATTTTTGGGCGTCTGCATACTTTGCCAGTGTTGTGTATATATTCTGTTCATTAATTCATTTTTGCAAAGGGCATAAAAAGCTCTGTGGCCACTGCAGGGCACTGAAGCAATAGAACCTGACAAAAAAGTTATTTTATGTGATTCAACACAATATGTAGGCTTTTTTGCATATGCTTCTGATGTTGTTTTGAAGTTGTTTTTAAAACCACATGGAACTGATGGCAGCCTTAGTCACCACTTAGGCCAGTGTGGTTATTCATTTACAAAGTTTAAGAAATAATTCTGTGAAGTGAGCTTGGAGGGGACTGGGTTTGGTAAGCAGGCCTTCACTGCTGAGCCAAATGAAAGTGTTCAATGGAAAACTAAAGAAGGAAGGTGCCTACTTGATGACCCTCTTCAAAGATTGCAAGGTGAGTGTGTGCCTGGAATGGCATGGGTTCTTGGTGTAACGCTAAAGGCAATAGGATGGCTGACAAATTTCAAGGCATTCCTGGGATGGTTGTGAAGAGCCTAGCCTTGCCTAGCCAACTAAATCTAGAGTAGTTACAGAAAGTTTTTTTTTTTTTTTTTTGTATTTTGTTCAGTGTCCTCGAGTGTTGATAAAGGCGCTTATAAATAAAACTATTTTTATTCAGATTATTATTATTATGTCCATAACATTTTAATTGCAACAAGCTTTTGTTTATACACTGTAACAAGTCATAAAGTAATAACTGTACATAATGTAATAACGGCACATATTGTAATAATGCATAAGTAATAAACATCTGATGACAAATTTGTCCCATAACAAGACTTTTGCTCATAATGTAAGGTATTACAGTATATACTGTTTATTACATTTTTCCTAGTTTTATTAAACAGTAGGGATGTGATGATGTTTGAATTTGATGACATTCAAACCTCAACAATTTTTAGCAAATTCATATTCGACAGATGTTTCAGGGCCAATTTTCCTCAAATGCGGCTTTGAAATTGCTGCTGGTATATAAACCAGAACAACTTATACAGTCAGTTCCAGACAGAGCGACGCAGACACAGATATAAATACAGCACTATAATGGGACAAATGCAAAAAAGTCAAACAGTCCAGGTCAGTAACAGACAGGAGAGACAATACCAGAATGGACAAACCAGGGACAGTCAGAGACAGGGAGAGTCTATAAACAGGTGAAGATCAATAACCGTTAGAATAAACACAGGACAAGACGAAAAAGCAGGAGTCAGGAAACAGAAAATGGGTCAAACACGGACAGGCTGATAACGATAAACATGGGTGGCACGTTAAAGGTTGTGATGCAAAGCACTGAACAGGTTGAAAGGCTGGATTAAACACTCTCTGGACCAGGAGAATACAATCAGAACTCCGGTGATCGGGAAGGTGAGTGAGTCACGTGATCAGTCAGGTGACAAACTGGAGGATTCTGGGAATTGGAGTCCAGAGAGACTGAGGGGTGCATCACACATACACATTGATTTCCACCCTGCAGGTCATCTTTTAGAGACCGTCAATGTTCATTAGAATTTAATGGTGAATGTTGTTTACTTTATATTTCTGCTTTACATAAAGAAATAAATTATTAAAATGGCCTAAAGTGGGAAGAAAACAAGTATAAAACACAAAACAGTAGTAAACACGAACAGTACTACACTACTAGTTGATATTTGTTCTTTGTGTAAGAATGCATAATTAGTTAATTACATGATAATAAATGATTGATCATTTTATGATTGTGTCATTTAAATAGGATGATGAACAGTACACCGTGAGTCCGTGACTACCTGTGGCTGATGGCCTGTTTAAGCATCATGTATTCATGTTGAAAAAATACAAAAATACATGCACAAATGGGCTTATCATGGTTTATCGGATGTTCTTGGCCCCATGTTTACCAAAACCGCATTCGCATTCGAATTTGACGGATTTGTAGCTAAAACATCTGATTCCGATGGATGCAGATTTTCCTCAGCTCCGTCACATCCCTATTAAACAGTTTATAATGTAATTACTTGATCACAACATAATAAAACAGTAAACTGACCATTTAAAGTGAAAACAAATGTAGTAGATTTACTGGTTTAGCTATTTGTAAGTGCCATGTCATTAAGCTTGTACAAACAAACTGCATGAATAGTTTGTTCTTTTCAGTTGCTTTGGTGCACTTCTCAGATCAGAACTAAATATCACCATCATTTATTCACTCAGAATGCTTAGTCATATTGTCACTATCAGCATCAGTTCCAGGCAAAAAATGTACTGGATGTTACAGAGGGTTTTGGACTTAAAAGCTGATAAAAAAGAGGGTATATATCATACACCAAGTTACTGCTTGTTTAGACAAACCATCAATTTCTTTGGCACACAAATGAAGCTCAAAGTTTTGGCCCATTTCTCCTGCTTGGGAGTGCACCAAATGCACCAAAGCACTGAGAAACACTATTTGATCGTCAACAAATCAGTGAAAGTCCTGATATTTAATTTGAATTGAATTGAATTTCAAGTGAATTTGATTCACTTGAGTGAGTCTTCAGTTCAGCCTTCTTCTATCAAAAGTGTAATAGAAACTGCTTTACAGTTTCTGACACCTGGGTCTGCAATACTGAATGTTATGACTTACATTTAAGGCATTTGACAGATGCTCTTATCCAGAGCGACTTACAAAATGACTTATGCAGTAAAATATGGCCTAGCTGTGTTGGGGAGGCCAGGCAGTATAACACATGTTGATCAACATGACAAAAGTGATTGATAATGCACGAAACAGCAGACAAGTGAACAGAATCACTTGTATTATTACGCCAAATCATTGTTTGTTCAGAATAAGACATGCACAAGTGAATAGATGATGTGGACAAATAATTTAGATTTTCAAAACTGATCTGAGAAATGCTCCAAAGTGAAGGCATTTTTGTTCCTTAGTTTTTATTAGATGGAAAGACTTTATTAGCCCAGATGTGAAATATTGGCACTCCTGTACGTTTTTATTTCAGAAAATGCACCACTTCTCCCAGAACATCACTGCCATTACAAATGCTTTAGTTTTCAAGTGTTTCTTTTGTTTGCATTGGATTTTGATGATGGGATGTACCTTTTAATTTTGTATTTGTGACAAGTAACCAGTGCTGGAAATACAGAAATCACCCATTTAATGTGTTCGAATGGAGAGGATTTTAGTCTTTGGTAATGGACATGTTCCTGCAGGACAATGATCCACATAAAAATTCAATAAGCACCCAGCAATGGAATAAGACAAAGAACTGGATAATTCTCAAGTGACAGCAATGATCTCACACAAATTCTATAGAAAATATGTGGAGAGATCTTAGAACAGTAGTGAGAAGACACATCTGAAGAGAAAATCTGAAGAGAGAAGCTCAGTACAAAATGCGTAAGAAACTCGAAGATATTGATTTCATGAAGTAATCAAAATAGTTAATTTATAATGTAATAAACATCACGTATGTTCGTTATGCACATGACTCAAGAAATGCATCAGAGTGAGAAAAAAACTGTATTTGTTGATCTAAAGCTACTCTTCATCTGAATTTGAAATAAGTGATTCCTTCTGCATCATTCATTTTAGTTTAGTTATTTCCCAAAACATGTAATTACTTGTGCAGTGAAATAATGGTTTGATGTGTTGGTTGGGGAAGTTCATCAATTGTCCAGTTGTCATTTTGATTGACAAAAGTGATTGAAAATGTAGAAAACAGGAAAGTGTACATAAAAATGTCACACGTGACGTGGAGATATTCAATTCTGATCTAAGAAATGCTCCAAACTAACTGAGAAAAACTAAAAAAGAAAATCATTCAGTCTATAGTTTGTCATGTAATTAGGCCTGTGCATTTAAAAATTAATACACTAATACATATACACTACTAAATATACCACTTGTTTAATTGACTTAACATGGTCATTTTAATGTTTAATTACATTATGCATTACATTATTCCTAACTTTATTGATGCTCAGTTCATAATGTAATAAACAGCACATAATGCCTTGTGATATGCATAAAAGTCTTAGTATGTTATGGTTAGGTTTTATTCCATTATCAGCAAGTTATTACATTTGGGTTTTTATTACATTTGCAGCATCCAGCTGAATTTAAAGGGACTTAAAAGGGACTTCAGACACAACCAGTCAGTTCATGGACTCAAACAAGGCAGCTCCTCTTACTGCCAGGCCATGGCTGCCTACATCATGTGCTGTTATTACATTATGAGCAGTTATTACATTATAAGTTGCTACAAGCTGTATGTACCCTTGCTAGTCAACAGGTGGCATCACCACCAGAAATGCAAAGCGCAAGCTCAGATATCAGAAGAAGAAAAGGTGGAACGTCCTTACAGGTGACAAATAGCCATTCAGACTTAGTCCAGCCTCTCTGAAGTTTAAGTACTAGGTCACCACTAACAAAGAGTGATTTCAGTTTTTGAATACTGGAATCTCAAATGTTTGAGTACTCATTCAAATACCAATAGATGGATCCTTTAAAACATAAGTTTTCTTAAGTTGATTATTAATTTTGCTGATGAGGCAACAGTTTGGCCTGAATATTTTTTTGATAATGAAAATGGAGGTGGGCTTATGGAAGGGAGTGGATAGACCCATCATGTAAGAATGCAGCAGTTTCTTTGGTCTCTATTTGTTGTTAACCATGATAATGGTTATGTTTTTTTATTTTCCAGAAATGATGGGTTAGGAAATATTATTTCCCTTTGGAAAGTGAAGACAACTGATCTCTGAAAATATGTCAGCAAATCTGGCCTTCACTCTTAAACTATATTACACTATAGGTTATTAATCTTATTACTCCAGAGGCAGAAAGAAAAATATTACATTCTACACTATCATATGGGTAGGTTTAAGGTTAGGTCGGCCCTAGCTTCAGTTTACATTACAATAACATGAAGGTCAACTATTAGTTCACGTTAACATTTAAATTCACAGTTCAGTTACGTATAAGGTTAGGCTTAGAAAAAAGGCTTAGGATTCGGTTTATGTTAAGGTTAGGGTTTGAATAGGATGGGTTTAGGCTACAGTGGTTGCTTTGTAATCTCAGTTGAAATCATTTTATTTCTGTATGGGGTGGTATAATCAATTACCCTTGGGACAAGACTGAGAATTTGGCAGCCTTCATTACAGAATTGGGCAAAGCAAAAATAATTTATTAATTTATTTATTTTTACTTAAGCAGGGTCAGTTCTCCTTTGAACTCTGAAATGCAAGTTGATGTTTACAAAAATCTCAACAAGGATAATTGACCATTTTTCTTCTATATACTTCTCTGAGCATATCATGGATGTCCGTGCTTAAAGAAGTCTGGCAAACTGCATGTTTTATTGCACAGAGCAGCATAACTGGACATATCTGCATACCGTGCAACAAGTTTTGAATAAAAATCACTAGAATTTGGACATTCAATTACTGAAATATTGTCATGAAAATGTCTTTAATTTATATTTTTACCATATCGCCCACCCCTCATTGAAAAACTTTAGTTCTATCTAAAAGCATTCTGCATGTGTCATATTTGCATAAGAATGGTACATAAGAATGTAAACTGCATCAGATCGTTTGTTTCATCCTTTGAGAAACTTTGCAGCATCATTGATATTCACTACTTATTACAGACCTACAAATTGCTAATCATATAAGTCATTTCAGTTAAAATGGAGTCTGTTCAGATACATGTGACTGCACATCAGACCTAGCACACACACACTTGTTGGGACACCAAGCCATTTAAGCAGTATAATCTCCCTGCTACTGCCTGCTCGACCAGCAGAGCTTTAATCTACCGGCTCTTTCTTCTTAAACTGCTGCAAATAAAATCTGTTCACAGCTCTTGAAGTGTGTAAGTGTGGCTATGGTTTCATTGCACCTCTGGCTAAATCACACAGCCGAAGGAGTGATTTAGTTTAGCCCTTAAAGCTGGACTTTATTTGATGACCTACATCAGAACGTCACGCGGCAGCAGCTGTTCATCTGTTCACTGTATGAAGTGTTTTTCACTCTTCAGACAAACAGTCTGATAAACGGTTTAGTTTGTAAAATTCGACTGAGGTTCTGTTCAGGCTGCAGGTGTTTTCCTCCACACTTTCCTTGCCTGTAAATAATCTGAATTATGATAGCTTTAGCTTGATTAAAATTCCAGGTTTACCTCTCGGTACTTCCACCCGATGCCCTCTCCCGACGCCCTGCCAGTAGTGTAGGAGCGGATCTTCGTTTTCCATCATCTCCCCCTCTTCCAAACTGCCGTTGCCGGAGTCTAACAGCTGATCCTCGGAGAAGGACTCGAGCTCCTCCAGCGTAATCATCCCGTATGTAGAGCTTCCAGACCCCGGACTCTCCCCCGCCTGGCTCTGCCCTCCACCAGCGCCATTTAAACCACAGCCCCCGCGGTCCATACCAGTGTCTTCTGCAGCCGGTTTTAGGAGAAACGCTCGGTGGTTTCAGTCAGTTAGGACTGATATAACGTCAGATTTGTCCTGTAACTGAAACGCTGAACCTTAATCTACTTCAGCACGACAGACTAGAACAGGAACTTCAGGTTTACCCCGCTGAACCGTCCGGCCATGTCAAACTGCAAACCGCTTTTCTTCACGCAGAGAACCAAGAAAACAGCGTCTGTTTGTTTGGTAGAGCCTCGTATCTCGTGTTTAGGAACGTGCGCAGCGTGACGTTTAAAAAGCAGCTTTGAGATGACGTGACATACACAAGCCCCGCCCTCCTGTGGCGAGTTGAGAGAATGACAGTGATTTAGGATGAATAAAGACAGGATCCTAAGTTTCAGTCTGGCTCCTGATCTGTTTATAAACTGCGTTTGAACGTAGGATATGATGGAGGTGTGTGTTTTACTGAGCAGTGGCTGGTGTACTACAATGTAGAGATAATGTTGATCATATAATCTTAGAGTGAAATACAGGGGTTGGACAATGAAACTGAAACACCTGGTTTTAGACCACAATAATTTTTTAGTATGGTGTACTAGGGCCTCCTTTTGCGGACAATACAGTGTCAGTTCATCTTGGGAATGTATCCATTTTTTGGATACAATTTGGGTTAGCACCCGAACATCCCTTTCAGACAGCTTCCTCTTGCGTCCACAGTTAATCCTGTTGAATGTGGTTTGTCCTTCTTGGTGGTATGCTGACATTACACAGGATGCCGTGACTCTTGATACATCACAAAGACTTGCTGTCTTGGTCACAGATGCACCAGCAAGACATGCACCAACAATTTGTCCTCTTTTGAACTCTGGTATGTCACCCATAATGTTGTGTTCATTGCAATATTTTGAGCAAAACTGTGCTCTTACCCTGCTAATTAAACCTTCACACTCTGCTCTTACTGGTGCAATGGGCAATTAATGAAGATTGGCCTCCAGGCTGGTCTAATTTAGGCATGAAACTTCCCACACAGGCGTTTCAGTTTCATTGTCCAACCCCTGTATGTATTAAGTAGCTCTTATTCACACAATTCTAATATTGTTTAAACAAATAAAGTTAATATAGCAGTTAACCATACACCAGGTTTCAAAGTATAGCTGAGACGTTTATTATAGACGATTATATTAGCCAGAGACATGTAAAGTGTATCATTCATTTAATATTTGATTAATAAATTAATCATTTTGGGTTAAGATCATCACTGACAAATGTAATCTAATAAGTGCAGTGATGTATTAAATTGTAATTAAAAATATTTGATCTGAATGATAAATTTCAGTTTAATAACTGTGTTCTGTTTTGTGGGTTTCTGCTGTAAAACATTTTTTCATGGAGTTCATAGTACACAAGTTCTTTTGTTGTTCCCAAGGGTCTGTGCATGCCACCCAAAATATTTCTCCAGTATGACTCTTTCACTCTATGAAAGTATTGTTACTGAAAGCCATGTCTAAAAAAGGCACCCAGTTGTTGCCAGTTTGTTGCTGTTAACCAATTGTTCTCTGTAATATTTTACCAGGAGTGCAAGATCTCTTTGGGACTCCTGTCAAACATGGTTGTGCTTGACCAATCCCAAATGCACTTCAAAGAGTGGTAATTATGTAATTAAAATAATTAGCTAATGATTAGACATATAAGTAGAGTAGTAGTGTATTACTAATATTTGTCACAATTCAAAAAGGTAAACTGTCACCTTCATTCCATGTAAAGTGAAATATTTCATGTTTTACTTTCTTAGTATGGCTTATACCTAATGAAAATATAGAAATCCAAATTATTAGAATATTTAATAATCTATTACTAACATTATTAAAATATTTACTATTTGATTACAGTATAAATACCATGTCTAGTTGATTAAACATCCACAATCATGGGGAAGACTGCTGATCTGACAGGTGCCACAGGTGTTCACTCAACAACATTCAATAAAGGAGAGCAAAAAAGTGTCATTACTGTTTGCAGAGTGTTATTTCAAAGCATGAAAATAGAAAATAGCTTGAAATGTGAACATTTGGTAGGAAAATAGAGTGGGACAGAGCTATATGGTTCTTGATACTTTTTTGTAGGGCAAATAATACATAATCCGTCATATGGGGTGGGAGATATGGACCAAGTTTTGATGCTTTGCTATAGAGCCATCATCAGGTCAGTTGGGCTGAGTGTCAGGAGGGGCTGCAACCTCTTGGCCAAGTTTAATGTCCATACAAATTACGGTTTGGTCTGTGCACTCCATTTTAGGGGTGAAAAAGAAGAAATATAGCTGCAAGTGGCCATTATTGGGGCCCAAGCACACACTACCCCAGTGAGGCCCAATATGCTTTTATGTGACCTATTGCTGGAACTGAAGCCACATTTTGAATTTTGTGTACATGCTGAAATCTGATTGGTTGATAGTGGCCACACTTTTATGGAAATATGAGACTCATAGTTACTGGTCCAGGACATCATATTGTAGCACCAGACCAATAGCTCCACCTAGTGATGTAGTTCCACCAAACATTGATAATGGTCTATGTTTCAGTTAGAGTTAGAGATGTTTGACATTGTATGAGTGTATGCTCTGTATGAGTGACATTGGTGTATTTACACCAAATTTTGAATGCTGTCTGAAAGTAACATTTTGTAAAGATGACTGTAATTTCATTCCAGCTGAGCAAAGTGTGGTTGTTATTAGCCAATAATTTTTTGCTGCTCTGACCAGATTGATTTATTGAGATTTTGTAGATCAAATTGGTTAAATGATTAGATTTGATTCAAAGTTCAGGATTTTTTTTTATTATTTACTTCCATACATGGAAAATTATGATACCAGACATGAGACAATCACAATGTAAACTGTAGGACTAATACAAAATGTCATTTTTAATCAGTGTGTATTTGCTAATGCATGGCATTTAAAATTGTTTACCAATTTTCTACAAGGTTGTCTTGTAGTGCATTAGCTTTTCAACTTGATGTGTAGTTGAGAGATGCTCATTTTAGTGTTTTAAAATATCAGCAATGATGTGTGTAGGCCAGCTATCTCAGTCATATATCCTGTAGAACTCTCAAAGTCTGGCTGAGTTATTATCTAATGAATTTTTGATGCATTTACATTTAAATTTACATTTGCAGCATTTAGCAGACACCCTTATTCAGAGCGACTTACAAAAGTGCTTTGCTGTCCACTTAGAATATCCTTAGCTAATAGACAGGGCTGGAATCTAGAGATTCCTCAGGCTTAGGTCCTGTTAAAATAATGTCATTATGGAGTTAAATACTCCTGAAACAGATGAGTCTTCAGTCTTCGTTTGAAGACAGTGAGGGACTCAGCTGTTGGGACTCCCAGGGGAAGTTCGTTCCACCATTTTGGTGCCAGAACAGAAAAGAGTCTGGATGCATGTTTTCCTTGCATTCTGAGGGATGGTGGGTCAAGCTGAGCTGTACTTGAAGCTTGAAGGGCTCTTGGTACAGCTCGAGTTTTGACCATTGCCATCATATATGGAGGAGCTGGTCCGTTTTTGGCTTTGTAGGTCAGCATTAAGGTTTTGAATTGAAGACGAGCCGCGCTGCTGCATTCTAATACATTGAAGTACATGTTAAAATCTGATTGGCTGACTGCTGCTTGTTTTTTTTAGTTTGTTTGTTGTTGTTTTTTACCTGGCAATATGTATCAGGTTTTGTGGTGATTGGCCAATTGTAATTGGTTGATAGTAGCCATGTTTTTTTTTTTTTTTTAATAAACATCAGACTCTGATACTGGATCAGGACAGTATACAGAAGCACAATGCCATTTTTCATGTGAATTTGACAGCTTTTGCGGGGTGTAGCAAGTTTCTGTTATAGTGCCATCTAATGATGCAGGATCCAAGGGTACATGTCTGTGAAATTTTGTAGCAGTTGGACAAAGCAGTTAAAACTGTGTGTGAATTTTCCAATATGTTCTCCACCCATTCTTTTTGGTGGGGCCTGGGTGGTAGTGGTAAAATTCCAAAATGTTTAAATAAGTATTAAAGTTTAGGATCCGACCGGACACCAAATTTGTGTTAACATTTATTTAAATTTCTTATCATTTTTCCATAGTACCACAACAGTGTCATTGGTGTGGCGCAATACCAAATTAGACACCACCAGCGAGTCACCACAGTATGTTGGAAACTGATGGTTGCTTAACCAACTGCTACCTCACTTGCTTATTATCTATACTGGTTTAAATGACCAACAAAAATATAAAAAATAGGACTCTAAATACTCTGTTATATTGTTTGTTAAGCGGCGTTAGATTGCAATGTATTTGGATGAATTTGACCATCAAAAATGAACTTTTGCTTGCATTTTGTTTCCTTATTAGGACTCGAACACTTTATATCTCAGACATGCTGTTGGAAAATGATTACCCAGAGTATGAATAACTGATGATGCAATAATTGTGATGAATTATTAATTAGAATGAGATATTAATATTTGGATCAGTGACATCAGGCCTGCCCCTTGCTCATCAATAGGATTCTGCATGTATGTCAAGCATGTACATGTGGACAGAGCAGTAAACATGCACAAGAAGGCTCCTTTGGCATTTAAATTGGGATTTAATTCAGTTGGAGATTAATGAATTTGAGCTATTTTCTGAGCTGGATTACTCACTGAAAATTTCAAACCATATTCAGACCCTCTCTTATCCTCAGTTATGAAGCCTAGAAAATGACATGGAAATTTACCTCCTTCTTCTGCTGCCTTAAAACAGAGTTCACAGACCAAACTTTGTGGTGCTACAGCAAAGCATATCCATATCTCCCACCCTGTATGACCAAGACAGTTTTTTTCCCCTGATGACTTGCCTGTTCTACAAAAAAGCCTCAAGAACCATATAGCTCTGCCAACTTAGATTTATAAAGTTATTTATCATAAAACTAGTGCAAACTAGTCTGTTTTCACCTAAAGTGCATAATAATAATCTAAAAAAGTTCAAATTTCTAAACTTTCTAAAGCAGCCAGACCCAGCCCAAATGTATGTAATGTTTCAATGTCGTCTTTGTATAGACTCTTGTACATTTTCATGTACATTTCCTGAAGCCCCCTGTGATGCATTAATGATTTCATAGTAATTTCTATGACTGAGAGCTCACAGCCTTACCTGCCAATGTTGGCAGTTTTAAATGTTCTGCACTTGTAAATTATTTCCCAGACAGTGGAATGGCTGATTTCTAATTCCTTTGAGACCTTTTTAGATCCCTTTAAATCTTTGAATAGTTAGAATAGTTAGAATAGTTTCTTGTCCCATAAATCACTCTTTCCACAGACATGCGCTGGTGAAAGCCAAGCCTTTCTCTAATGATGGTGGACCTGTTTTCAAAATATATGACAATTATGGGGAAAATGGTACAAGAATGGTATTCAAATTCAGTATTGAATTCTAAAAAAAATAGTGTTGTTTGCACTGGTGATCGCCATGAATTGTCTTTCTCTAATAACGGTGGAATGTTTGTGGCATTATGGGAAAATCATGAGAAATTGAAATAAATTTTGTAACATCAGCATATATTAAAAAAGTATGCAGTGAATTTTCTCCACACTTGCACTGGTGATGGCCATGGATTGCCCCTCTCTAAAGATGTTGGAATGATTGTGGTATTGTGGGAAAATCATGAGAAAATCAAATAAATTATATCACAGTTCATTATGTATGTATGTATGTGTGTGCATATATATATATATATATATATATATATATATATATATATATACACACACACACACACAGTGATTTTGCTTAGTTACAGGAGCCATTATTATAATAGCTATATTGTGCATTATGTAGGGAGAAAAGTAATTTGAGATTCAGTCTTGGATGGTAACTTTAGGCTCTTGGCTTTGTTGAGTAAACACTGACAGAAAAACTTTAACCTTATTTTTTAACAAATTAAATCAAATAAATAAATTTAAATGTCATAATGCCTCAGAAAGTTGTGCGGTACTGTATATTTGCAAGTTACAGCCTTACACACTAAGAAAGTAAGGTGCAGATTTTGTACTTAAGAGTACAACAGCTGTACCCTGTACCTTTCAGTGCAAATCCTTTTCTGTCCTATATTTTATGGCGGTTCCTCATCAACTATCAACTATGTACAAGTAGTTTGACCAGAGGAGGATGGGTCCCCCTTGTGAGCCTGGTTCCTCCCAAGGCTTATTCCTCCATCTCTGAGGTAGTTTTTCCTCGCCACTGTCACCCTTTGTCTTATTCACCAGGGGGTTTGTCTTTTTCCTTTGTTTTGTGTAGTTCACTTTATTTTTGATTTGTCTAAGACTGCTCTGTGATATCAGCTTGTATATTATAATATAGTCTCTATTATATGTTATTCATATTTCTATAGTGTTTTCCTCTACTAAATTATTTTATCTTTGTACTCTTTTCTGTACTGTACTGATGCTGCTGCTGCTGCTGGAACCTTAATTTCTCTGAGGGAACCCTCCCAAGGGATCAATAAAGTTCAATCTAATCTAATGTAATCTAATCAATTGAAAAAAGCACTATACAAATAAATTTTGATTGATATTGTACCTATAAGGGTACATTAACAATAGATTTACATCTGAGTACCAAACATTTCTTACATTGTACCACTGAGTATATAATTGCAATTGAATGCTTCGAGTAGCAGCACATTGTGGGGTAGTTTTTTTACAGGACCTAGCAACTCTGCTAGTGTGTTCATGTGTGACCTGACCTCCTGCTATTTCCAAAAACAATTCTTGTTGTTTATAGCACAATACATTCTATTTAATTGTAATTAAAGGTGTCATTTAAAAATGTATAGCAAGTATTTGTGTAATTTACCAAATTTTAACATGCTGGAAAAGATTAAAAATTGTCATTGAAAGTGCTTTATTTTACCTTGGAAGAGGTGAGTGAACCTTGAAGGAATAAAGCATGCTGAAAACATTCTGTTTCATGTTCAAATATTTTGTGTTGTGTTGAAATCTTTTTTTTTTTCTTCTGAGAAGGTTCTGGAGAAGTTCACATTTCGTCTGACCCAGATGAGGGTACTTAATCATAATGACCTTCGTACACTCACCAAGTATCAGCTAATTCTGGCCCGGGAACAGTTCAGATGCAACCCTCCACCTCATGTTATGGTACTGTATTCTACTACTAGCAATACTGTGTGTTTAAAAATTAATGGATGTCATAAGATTACAAATTGGATTTGGAATAGAAATGATCAGCACATTCTTTATCTGATTGTATATTACAGTCTATGAAGTAAAACTATAAAGGTGAATAGTGAGATGACATTGATATCATTTTTCTTTGCTGACAGGGAGCACAACATGCATTGGAGGGAGATTTTTCTCTGTGTATTAGTCTGTACCATGGATACGAACTTCTGCTGCAGATGGGCATTAGATCTCTCTTTCTGTTCTTACAGAATATCATGCTGTGCTCTAAAGGTGCCATTCACATTTGAATATAAACAGTTTATACAGTTAATCAAATAGCAAAAAAAGTTGATTTTTAATACTTGTTTAAGTTTTTTATTCTGATATTGAATAGCATTATGCAGCTTTTAGCTAAAAAAAAAATTACAAAGTAAAATGTTTTTCCTAAACTTACAAATTTGCTTATGTCTGGCTTACAGTATTCTTTCTTCAAAGCTGTCTGTCCATTCCTAGATGTGAATGTTCAAAGGCAATATACAGTACATTCATGTGAAAATGTTAGAACACCCATGAACATCTTTGATTAAGATACTTAAACACATGGACATTTGATCTTCATTTTACACTGTTAAGGGATTGAGATGATATAAGTAAACACATAATTCTTCAATAATTTGCACAATACAAATAATAGAAATACAATTGTCTCATGAAGACACCCTATGCCCTAATAACTTGTGTTTCCAACTTTGGCTATAATAATGTCAATTAGATGTTAACTATAGCTAAACATCGCAACTAGAAATGAGATTTTCCCACTCCTCTATGTGAAATTCTTTCAGCTTTGTGATGATTCAGCATCAGTATTTGTATTTGTTCAGGAATAAGCGGTATAGAAAAAGGATGGATACTTACTTTTACAGTTTTTAAAGACATTTCTTCTGTTTAATTTGTTGAGTTATATTATATACTGCCATCACTGTTGTTAAAATGAAGATCAGATGTCTACCTGTTGAAATGTTAAAAAAAGGGGTGAACTAACTTTTTCACATCACTGTACATTCAAAATATGTATTGTTCTGACTGATGCTTATTCATATTATTTCAGAATTATCACGAACCAGAAACGAACTGCAGCGCAGCTCTATTTTCATGACCCTTTATAAAGAAATGGAGACTATGTTTCTTACATTTAGTAAAGGTAGTAGATTCTATATGTACTATATGTAAGTTTTTAACACCATTATTTCCATCACAATGACCTAATCATATTGACTGGTTTGGTTCTATTTTTAGGCCCTGAGGAGCAATATTTTTATAGTCACCCCAAACTTCAAAAACTGGATGAGGTAGTTCTACAGCACTTTACGGCATGGTCTCAAAACTCAGGTAAACTATACTGTGGTCATACAGAGCTACACACACTGTGTTTGTGTATGTGCATGCATGCGTTTGAACATACTGTAAACAGCTGACAATGCATTTTTTTTTAAAGTTTGCTTACTTTTTGTATTGCCACAGAATATTTTTTTATAATTATAAGTTTATTGGCATCACTTATCATACATTTTTATTTTTGAAATTATCTGGAAAAAAATAATAATAATAAAATAGACATTTTTTTTGTTATAGGCAGTGGTCCAAGCTCTGGAGACATCTCAGAAGTAGTGAGCACAAGAGTGATGATCTTCTCTTCTTTTCGTGAGAGTGTTCAGGAAATTGCAGAGATGCTTAACCGACACAAGCCACTGATCAGGGTTGTGACTTTTATGGGGCAGGCGTCGGCACGGAAGGGGGTTAGAGGGTTTAGTCAGAAGGAGCAGCTTGAGGTAAAAACACTAGTCATGGTAACTCTGTGTAACTATGTATAATGCAGCCCAAAATAATTTTTTAACTTGACTTTTCTTCTGGTGGGAAATGGCATAAGCAAGTGACAAAAGGTGGTACGACATTGTGCTATAGATGAAACAGTTAAATTTCTATGTTTGTTTTTAATTTTCTGTGAAAATGCCATGTCCAGAACTTTTACAGTAATTAATGGTAAATCGTTTATTTGCCATCAAAGTAATAAAACAAGCATGTGGTTAGAAATGATCTAGACCCTTATAACAATCAAAAACCTAATATTGCATTAACATGTGCTTGTGCACGTAGGTAGTACGGAGGTTCCAAGATGGCAGCTTTAACACAATGGTGTCAACCTGTGTGGGTGAGGAGGGGCTTGACATTGGGGAAGTAGACCTCATCATCTGCTTTGATGCTCAGAAGAGTCCCATCCGTCTGGTCCAGCGTATGGGTCGTACAGGGCGCCATAGGCAGGGACGTATAGTGATCATACTGGCAGAAGGGAGAGAAGAGCGGGTGAGCAGTTCTTTTTTTGTACAGTATTGATCACTTTGCAAATTTTAATTTGATAATTTATTAGACCAGTTAATGTATCTGTGATTAAAATACATTTTGGCCATACCACCCAGCATTACTTTGGGACAGCATGACTGTATATTGTGGTATTTTTTCTTTGCATTGTAGGGATATAAACAAGTTTGCAGCTTGCAACATATTGTGCATTCCAGAAACTATTCACAATGCTTTACCTTTTGCATATTTTATGTTAGTCTTAATACAAAATTGATTCAATTCATTTTTCCCATTAAACTTCTACACATGATATGATGAGACATACAATACAATGGTAAGAAAAAATAGTTTGAAATCTTTGCAGATGTATTATAAATAAAACAAAAAAACACAACATGTATTTAAGCCTAATACTTTGTTGAAGCACCTTTGGCAGCAATTACAGCTTCAAGTCTTTTTGAGTCAAGTTTGGCACAGCTGTTTTTGGGAAGTTTCTCCTGTTCTTCTTTGCAGAACCTCTCATGCTCCATCAGATTGTTGTGGGAGCATCGATGCGAAGCCATTTTTAGATATCTCCAGAGATGTTTAATCGGGGTCTAGTCTGAGTTCTGGCTGGGCCACTCAAGGACATTCACAGAGTTGTCCTGAAGCCACTCCTTTGTTATCTTGGCTGTGTGCATAGGGTCATTGTCCTGTTGAAAGATATAAAACTTTTGGCAAACCCCAGACAGGTTTCATGCCCTTTACTGAGGAGTGGCTTCCATCTGGCCTGCGTTAGTTGAGTGATGCAGAAATAATTCTCTTTCTGGAAGGATCTTCAAAGTTGGAGCTGTCAAAATGACCATTGGGTTCTGGGTCATCTCCATGACTAAGGCCCTTCAACCACGGTCACTCAGTTTGGCCAGGCACCCAGCTCTAGAAAGAGTCCCAGGGGTTCCAAACGTCCTCCATTTATGGATGATGGAGGCCACTGTGCTAATTGGAACCTTCCATGCAGCAGACAAGTTTCTGGATCCTTCCCCAGGCCTGTGTCTGAGGTCTACAGACTTGCTCTGACATGCACTGTCTACTATAGGACCTTATTGTATATAAACAGGTGTGTGCCTTTCCAAATCCTGTCCAATAAACTGACTTTACCACAGGTGTACTCCAGTCAAGCTGTAGAAACATCTGGAGGATGAACAGTGGAAACAATGTGCATCAGAGCTCAATTTTGAGTGTCATGGCCAAGGCTATGAATACTGTATGTGTGTCTGTGTGTCAATCAATCAAAATTTATTTTTATAGCGCTCTTCACAACTGAAGTTGTCACAGAGCAGCTTCACAGAAATAAAATTAATAAATAAGTAAATAAGAAAGGTTAAAACAGAAACAAAGTATAGATGACAGATCCCCTAGTGAGCAAGCCACATGGCGACAGTGGCAAGGAAAAACTCGCTCAGCTGGAGGAAGAAACCTTGGGAGGAACCAGGCTCACAAGGGGAGGACCCATCCTCCTCTGGTCAAACTACTTATACATAGTTGGGGGACACTGGACCCCTGCATCTCTGTTCTATTACTCGGGTACTGAAGTAATGTTAAATCTCTGGTGGACATAATATTAACAGTAGATTTCTACAGTTTGTGATGGTGGGTGAGCAGCTAGTCCACGGCAGGGTGGGAAACTAGTCCAGGTCCATTAGGTGGAAGGTGGAGAGCCAATTTAGACATGTATCAGGGGAGCTTGGAGTCCTTCTCAGATGCGGCAGAAGAGCTTGAGGTTAGGACCTAATCAGTTCTGGCTGGTGGGTCATCGTTAACTCAGAAAAGATACAGAGATGAATGAGTTTGAAATTTAAAAAGAGAACAGAGAATGTAAACATTACCAGAGTTTGGCGAGTGACTCTGGCAGATCTGACTATAACAGCGTAACTAAGGAGAGAACCAGAAGGTAACAAACATGGGAGCATCCTGGAACATTGGCGTCTAACTGCTCCTCCGTCACAAACCAGAGTGATCGCGAGAAGGAGTCAGATGGCAGCACCAACATCCCAGTTTACCATAAATCCCTATGTCCATGAACCCCTGGATCTGCAGCCTGTAACTAAGCTAAGACATTAACAAATGCTACACTGAACAAGTAAGTTTTCAGCCTAGACTTGAAGACTGAGACAGTGTCTGAGTCCCAAACATTATCTGGAAGGTTACTCCAGAACTGGGGGGCATTGTGAGAAAAGGCTCTTCCCCCTGCTGAAGCCTTCTGAATTCTGGGAACTAATAGGAAGCCAGCACCCAGTGATCTGAGTGATCATGGTGGCTCATAAAGGTAAATTAGATCCTGTAAGTATTGAGGAGCGAGCCCGTGTAGGGCTTTATATGTAAGTAAAAGAATTTTGTATTCAATTCAGAATTTAACCAGAAGCCAGTGCAGTGCTGATAGTATTGGACTGATGTGGTCAAATTTTCTAGTTTTAGTTAAGACCCTGGCTGAAGCATTTTGAACTAACTGAAGTCTGTTTAGGTTCCTGCTTGAACAACCTGACAATAGTGCATTGCAGTAATCTAACCTTGAGGTAATAAAAGCATGCACCAGTTTTTCAGCAGTGTGCAAGGGTAGGGCGTCTCTTAACTTGGAAATATTACGAAGATGGAGAAAAGCAGTCCTAGTAATATTACCTATGTGTTGGTCAAATGATAAATCTCAATCAATTATGACGTCAAGTTTTTGGCTACTGAACTAGGTATAACTGAGAAA
This sequence comes from Acestrorhynchus altus, assembly GCA_034509495.1. Lineage (NCBI taxonomy): Eukaryota > Metazoa > Chordata > Actinopteri > Characiformes > Acestrorhynchidae > Acestrorhynchus > Acestrorhynchus altus. The sequence continues at coordinate 23,077,173 of CM067513.1, forward strand.
TCAGCCAGATTTAGCATCAAGTCAAATAATTTATTTCTTGCAATTTTAGGACCCAAAAGGAGGACCTCTGTTTTGTTACTATTTAGAAGGAGGAAGTTATGCCCCATCCAAGATTTTATGTCTTTTATACAGTCTTCCATTTTCTTTAATCTAGTTTTATCATCAGGTTTGGCTGATATATACAATTTAGTATCATCTGCATAAAAGTGGAAATTAATGCCATGTCTGTTTATTACTGTGCCAAGGGGTACCATGTAAAGAGTGAACAGTAGTGGTCCTAAAATAGAGCCTTGTGGGATTCCATGTCTCATTTCAGTGTGATTGGAAGACGCATCCTTTACATTTACAAATTGAAACCGATCAGTTAGGTAAGATCTGAACCACGAGAGGGCTGTCTTGAGCTGTTTTGTAATCTTTCTAGGAGGATAGTGTGATCTGTTGTATCAAATGCTGCACTTAAATCTAGCAGCACAAGCAGGGATACACAGCCTTGCTCAGAGGCAAGAAGGAGATCATTTGTAATCCTAACTAGGGCTGTCTCAGTACTATGATGAAGCCTGAATCCAGATTGGAATCTTTCATATATGTGATTCTTGTGCAGGTATCTGCACAGTTGTTGGGCCACTGCTTTTTCTAAAATCTTAGATATAAATGGTAGATTAGAAATAGGTCTGTAATTATCAAAGTACACTCTGATCCAGATTTGCTTTCTTGAGCAGTGGTTTAATGACTGCTACTTTAAAAGCTTTAGGTATGTAACCTAAACTAAGAGAGCTTTGATTATAGCTGGCAGCACGTCTTTAAGTAGGTTTGATGGGATTGCATCTAAACAGCAGGTGGCAGAATTTGAGGAGTAAATAATTGTCTCTAATTCTGACTGTGGAAGTGGGTGAAAGGTTTCCAACTTTTCTTCTTGATCTATATTTTGTTCTATATCAGCCAGATATATATCAGTGTGTGTCTGTGTCAGCACAGCAGTCACATGTTTTTTGTAGTTGATGATGAGGTTTGTGCATGTGTCATGAGGAATTTTAGTCCACTCCTTGTTGCAGGTTAACTCTAAATTATTAAAATTTTGAGGCTGTCACTTGGCAACTTGGGAGCTTCAGCTTTCTCCATAGGTTTTCTATGGGATTAAGGTCTGGAGACTGCCTAGGCCACTCCATGTCCTTCATTTTGAACATTCCTTTGTTGCCTTGGCTGTATGTTTTGGGTTATTGTCATGCTGGAAGACCTAGCCACAACCCATTTTTAATGTCCTGGCGGATGGAAGGAGATTGTCACTCAGGATTTTTTGATACATGGCTCCATTCATTCTTCCTGTCCTGTGCCCTTAGCAGAGAAACACCCCCAAAACACGTTTCCACCTCCATGCTTAACTGTGCTCTTTGGATCATAGTCAGCATTTCTCTTCCTCCAAACATGGCAGGTTGAGTTCATGCCAAAGAGCTAATTTCTTTTCTCATCTGACCACAGCACCTTCTCCCAATCACTCTCAGAATCATCCAGGTGTTCATTGGCAAACTTTAGATGGGCCTGCACATGTGCCTTCTTGAGCAGGGGGACCTTGTGGGCACTGCAGGATTTTAATCCATTACGGCGTAATGTGTTACCAATGGTTTTCTTAGTCACTGTGGTCCCAGCTGCCTTGAGATCATTAACAAGTTACCCCTGGTTTTAGCCTGATATCTCACCTTCCTCATGATCACCCAGCATCTTAATTTGTAGCCTATTCCAGCCATTGTGAAAATTTAAATCTTTTTATTTATTTTATCATATTTATTACAAATAAATACAAAAATATAATGTACGCAATGATTCACAGCTATGACAAATTTAACACTCAAAATTGAGTTCAGGTGCACTTTGTTTCCACTGATCATGTTTCAGATGTTTCTACAGGATTGGAGTAAACCTGTGGTAAATACAGTTGATTGGACATGATTTGGAATGGCACAAACTTGGTTTGTACTCGGACATGCACTTTCTACTATGGCACCTTATATAAATAGGCCATGAAATAGACCTCTAAGACAGGATTGTTTTGAGACACAGATCTGGGGAAGGGAACAGAAAAATTTCTGCTGCATTGAAAGTACCAATGAGCACAGTGGCTTTCATCATCCCTAAATGTAAGAAGTTTGGAACCACCAGGACTCTTTCTAGAGCTAGCGACCCAGCCAAACTAACTCCTGAAATCTCTTTGGGGAACCAGACTGGTCTGCACAAGATGATCATATATTCCAGGTACATGGAGCAGAAAGACTCAATTAAGTGTACATACCTTTGATCATACCAAGCATTGTTGATCAGAAAATATACATCTCCTCCTTTACTCTTCCCTGAGACTTTTTCCCAGAGAGAACATGATGAGCTTGATGGCCTTGTCAGGGATCTCTGCCGACATCCATGTCTCTATGAATCAGATCATCCTGCAGTCCCTTGTCTGTTTTGGAAAAAGATCCTGTGCCTGAAGTTCACTGTTTGTTGTCCAGCGATTGTATATTAGCCAGTGGTATGCTGGGTAAAGGCTGTCTCAGCCTGACCAGAAGACTGGGTCTAACTCTTTTCAGGCGGCCCAGATGAATGGGGCTCCTTACAAAGGATCTGCATCATAAAACTCATTGTCCAGTTTGCAGTGAGTGATTGTCAGTCTGATTTGTAGAAGTGTTTGTTGGTCATAGATTAGGGTGCTGACCACATTCAGTGCCATAAATATGAGAGACACAATTAACAAAAAACTACAAAAACTAAAGGGAGCTCACAACATGGCAGCCATGCTCAACACCGTCTTGGATATCAAATATCAGGCTGTAG
>CM067513.1:23084989-23199194 GCA_034509495.1 Acestrorhynchus altus
AGTTCAGTGGTTTAAAGTTTTTTTTTTTTTAAGATGAAAGCAAATTTTGTATTTCATTGGGAATTCCAGAATCCTAGGGCCTCAACCTAAGCTCCTTCATTCTGGAGAAAGGGTGGAGAGGCACAGAAGCCAAGGTGTCTGAAGTCCATTGTGAAGTATCCATGGTGACTGTTTAGATTGCCATGTTTGCTTGTGTTTTTCCCTATATTCTGAAGTGCTAAATCCTGAGAATTAGCATGATACACATTCCCTTCCAAAAATATTGGAACAGTGAGGCCGCTTCCTTTATTTTTGCTGTAGTCTGAAAACGTTTGTTTGACAAAGATGAATCTTTTAAAAATTGAAACTGAAACGTTGATCTGCTATTCATCTTTTAATGTAAATCACAAATGTTTTCAGTCTACATCAAAAATAAAAGGATTGGCCTCACTGTTCCAATACTTTTGGAGGGGAGTGTACTAGTGTCAACTACAGATTTTTTTTTTGTTGAGGACCTAAATGCTGAGAATTTTGTGCCACAGTAGCTTTGACCACAAGGGAGCAGTCCAACCCAATAGACTGTGTGATTGTGTCTGCAGTGGCAATGTTGGCTATTGTACAGCCACAGGTGAGTCAGTGTGTTTTTTGATAGATTTTAAATGATGGAGGAAATCTTTAGCTTAAGTGATAGGAGATTATATATGAGAGTTACCTACATGAACGCAGAACAATTGGTACCTGGCCGCACAATAAATAACCCCCCTGGTTGTGTGGTCGAGAGGAGAGGAGTACAGCTTTGAGTATTAGTTGCGCATGTTTGTGATTTTGGTTTTCTGACAATACACTGACTTTGTATCATCAAATCCAATTTAATGGTTTAATTTAATTGGTTGAAACTACATGAGTCAATAGGGAGGCCCAAAAAGAACCCACCATTAAAGTCGTCGTCATATGTCATGATTGGTCAATGATAAGCCTGTCAAATTCCTGCTGACTTCTTTTTGGCTGTTGGCATCCAGAAATGTAGATTCATCTAGATGTGCTATAAGTTGCCCAGAAACATGTTTTTAGCATCAGCCACGACCCCTTTTGAAAAATGTATGCCAAGTTTGCCATGCCACCTCAGAATCATATGTGTGAACTTTCAATCAAATCAGCTGAGGTTATAGCTGTCTAAGTAAATTTGGTTCCACCCCAGGAGTACTACAACTGTTTACAAATGTCTCTGTTGATTATTTTGATACCAAACAAGTGTCTTAGCTAAGACAAATTTCGAAGTAGGTTTTGCTAATTATGCAAATTAGCACAAAATCTAATTGGAAATGAATGTTGAAATTTCCAAAGTAATCAATCAAAAATAAGTTTATGTCTATCTGTTATAGTTTGGAAGATGTGAGATAAAATGTGTTTTTCTGTGCTATAGTGCCCCCATTGGCCAATCGGGGTCATTTCTGTGGGTACGAGGCACACAAACTACGTCCACCCACCTAATTCTATGTCTAAAACTTATGGAATCTTTCATAGAACTTTGTTTAGGAGAAAATTAATAATTATTTTTCAATAGTGTAATAATACTTGTCTCTTCTGCACATCTGTAATTTGATCCTTAAAATGCTGAAATAAAAAATATGTTTAGCAAAAAGAGCATCTAATCAGACAGACGTTAATGGTCCAAGCTACAAAATTTGATTTTGTGTCTATGTATTTTGGCGTAAGAGTTATGCGGCAAAACACATTTTGTAATTTGCTTCACTATAGCACACTCTTAAGGAAAAATTGCTGGAATTCTTTGTTCTACACCTTATGATTTAGTCTATATGATTTGTTTTAAGGCTGTAAAAAATAGTAGTAAAACAAGAACATGAAAGAAGGTGTTTGAGATAATACCAGCCTTAATATGAATGAGAAATACAATATTCATGGATTTCTGGAAGTCCCTTAAATTATAGACTATCACTTATTAAGCTAGTGATTTTTCAGGGCTATTATCATTTGTTGGACCACCTTGTGGCCAAAGCTGGTACAGCACACTAATTCTTAATATTTTGCTCCTCAAAGTTTTTATTGCTGGTTCCTGGAAAGGTAAACAAGATCATCTGCCCTCTGCTGTTGAAAATTAGTTAGGCTAAGTTTTAGCCTTTTTGTCCCTTGTATGTTACCCTTTGGGAAAGTAGCAGGAAAAAAAGAGATTTCTTTTGATGGCTAAAAAGTGATATTTGTATATGTTAGCTATTAAAAAAGTTATACAGGCAGAAAAATAAGTGTGGAACTTATATTCCTTTTTTCCCCTATGAAAATATGCATCATTAAAAATACATAATGGAAATCATGTGGCCTTATATCTTTGTATCAAATGGTGAGTCTCGATTGAATTATAGTTGTTGTTTTTGTGTTGTTTGTTCATACAGTGGGTAGTGAGCAGAACTATGTGAAGGATGGTTTTCTCAGCCCTGCTGAACACACTGTGTGGGCTTCCACCATGAAGTTGTGTGAAGATGAACCCCAACTTATGCTCAGGCAGTCTTCTTTCCTGTTTCTAAATGAAGAGCCCCAACTGAATGTACACATTCATTGCTTTCAGTAATTAATGACTTAGACAAACAAGTAGAATATTTTATAGATGTGAAAAGTTCCTCAAATGTGTAACATAAATGTGTGAACAGATTCTTGAAATAGTGAAAGACTAGAAGTGCATTGGTATTTTGGTATCTGTCTCTGTAAGTGTGATATTTTTTATAGGACATATTCATCGACAGCAGAGTGAGAAATTTGTCCCTTTGGGAATGGAGACATTGGCAAAATCAACCACTTCCTATACACATAATGGAGCATTCCAGACGTTGTTTGCATTTCACTGCCATTATGGACTTTATTGACAAGATGAAACTGAGGGAAGAGGTGAGACAACATATTAAGAGGTGGAAGGAGACTGAGGTTGTATTCAAAAATGTATGCAGGTTTTCTCTCTAAAATAGACATGGCAGTTTTTTATACTTACTGTATTCTGTATCATACAAGCAAAACTTGACAGCTTAGTAGCATACATCCTAGTAGTATTATCAAATGTGTTAAAGAGCAACACCAACAGCTTTTTAGCCCCACCTCCTTTTTCCTTTGGGGTTCTAGAACAATGTGTGCAGCTCTTAATGATGTAATCATGGGCAAGTCATTTTATGGACACAGTAGCCAAGTTAGCTACCATTGATAAGTTCAAAGAGAACATGGGAGCTTATTCAGAGGAGCAAGGCGAGCACTTTCACCAGGACATTATGAACCTTGAACGCCGTTACCAAGGACAATATAACAAGAACATGATTGGCCAATATATTTGGGGACTGATTTGTGAAACTGATTTGCAGTATGGTCGTAAATCTCAGAAAACCATACACTTCTGAAAGTTTTTTAGTATCTGTGTAAATTTGCAGTGCATATAGTGTTCTTAGTCTGACTGTATGAATGAGAAGATGCAAAATCGATTGTTTCTATACTGAAAATGCTGAATGCCTTATGATGAATGTAGGCAATGTGCTCCGGGAATACGGGGTCCGGGGCCCTGTGTTCAGGGCTGTCAGGTCCTTGTACGACCGGAGCAGGAGCTTGGTTCGCATTGCCGGCAGTAAATCGGGCCTGTTCCCGATGGACTCCGGCAGGGCTGCCCTTTGTCACCGGTTCTGTTCATAATCTTTATGGACAGGATTTCTAGGTGCAGCCAGGGGCCGGAGGGAGTCCAGTTTGGGAACCACAAGATATCATCTCCGCTTTTTGCGGATGATGTTGTCCTGATGGCTTCTTCAGGCCACGACCTTCAGCAGGCACTGGAGCGGTTCGTAGCCTAGTGTGAAGCGGCTGGGATGCGAATCAGTACCTCCAAATCTGAGGCCATGGTTCTTGACCGGAAGAGGGTGGCCTGCCCTCTCCAGATGGGTTGAGCTGTCCTGCCCCAAGTGGAGGAGTTCAAGTGTCTCTTGTTCACGAGTGGGGGTGAGAGGGAGCGTGAGATTGACAGGCGGATCGGTGCTGCTGCCGCAGTCATGCGGTCAGTCAGGGTCAATCTACGTTCCCACCCTCACCTATGGTCATGAGCTGTGGGTAATGACCGAAAGGATAAGTTCGTGGATACAAGCGGCCAAAATGAGTTTCCTCCGCAGGGTGGCCGGGTGCTCCCTTAGAGATGGGGTGAGATCCTCGGCCACCCAGGAGGAGCTCAGAGTAGAGCCGCTGCTCCTCTACATTGAGAGGAACCAGTTGAGGTGGCTCGGACACCTTTTTCGGATGCCCCCTGGATGTCTCCCCGGGGAGGTGTTCCAGGCATGTCCCACTGGGAGGAGGCCGTGGTGTAGACCCAGGATACGCTGGAGGGACTATGTCTGTCAGGTGGCCTGGGAATGCCTCGAGGTCCCTCTTGGGGAGCTGGCTGAGGTGTAGGGGGAGAGGGAAGTCTGGGCATCTCTGCTTAGGCTGCTGCCCCCGCGACCCAGCCCCGGGTAAAGCGGAAGAAGATGGATGGATGGATGGATGGATGGATGGATGGATGGATGGATGGATGGCATTAAAATGGTTGTGTGTAATAACTTATTTTTCTTTAACTAACAGGTTGATGAGTCGGAGCTCATGAATCTATGCGAGAAGAATGTTGTAGATTGCAAGGATAAGAGCAGGTCACCAATACAAACAAGTGGAAAAAATCCTTGGCAGAGAACTTCCACATCTACATTTATTGGTCAAGACCTCCCAATCTCAACAGCTAATTCAGGTATGAGATATGCAACCAATGAAGTGGAGGGTAAAATGGACCCTCCAATTTCTTTTTGTGTTGACTTTTTTTTTTTTGTGTGTCTTCTAATATTGACCTTGTTATTCTTTCTGTTGATGAAGGTCTCAGCCCTGTGACTGATACACATATTGTAAATGTAATGTCAACTGACGTCTCTGAGTATTTAAAGATTGACCTGTCATCACAAGAAGAACATAGAGGTCCAGAGAGTCAAATGATAGAAACAAACCTTGATTTTCACTACAATCTGCAGCAGCTGATCTCGGAAGGCTCAACTACTGATGAAATGTTCTACCTACCAAAATGGAATGTCTGTCAAATGCCACACCCAATGAAACAACATGCATCAAGCTTGAAAATAATTCTGTCCAATGTCAAGCACTTACTTTCCAGATCTCCACAAAAGAGCTCTGATCCAAGTTGCTCCTTAAACAACAATCAACCTGTCCTCTTTAATGAGCCAAAGAATATTAGTTGTTGTCCAGGGGAAGAAGCAGATCAGTTCCAGGTTAGTTTCAGTCTTGAACATGTTCAGAATTCATTAGTAGGTGACTCTTTTAACCCTGACATTGCAGAAGTCCTTCATGATTCACCTAATACTCCAGATATTCATTTTCAGCCTGCACTGTTGCCTGATGACACAGTTTCCTCTGCCTCTGTTAGTACCTATAAAACCCCTAGCTGGGATGCGTTTTTTGACAAAGGTCTGGATAAGGAAGACAAGAAGGTTGATCTACAGCTGGAATCTAAAAAGTATTTGGAGTTTACCAGCTTGAATGATAGTGTTGACCTTTTTGGGGATGATGGGGCTTTACTCCAGGTATCATTGTCAGACACCGAAACTCTAAACAGAACCTCAGTAACCTCTAAAAAGGATATTCAGCAGAAAGGAAGGACAACACCTTGTGTAGAACATACATCACACAAATATATGGCTCTTGGCTCATTCAGTGACACACTATTGTTAGACAAGGAACTGGCATCCCAGCACAATCCTGAGGAATTTTCTTATTTTCAGGACATTATTCCAGTGAACTTTGACCTTGGATTTTGTTTTGACTCTGAAGAAGAAGCTGCAGAACGAGCTCCTGACCTGACCACAGGACCAGTAGCTGAAAAAGAGCAGAGATATGATTCACCCACTCTGATTCCATCAAGTGAATGCTTTACTGTTGGATATGTTTCAACTCCCAGAAAGTGCTCAGTAGACCGAGAAAATGTATCCTTTATGGTAAAAATCAAACAGTCTCCTATAACTACTGAAAGGAAGAAGACTATTTATCAAGGCCCTGCATGTTCAGGTATTTTCAAGCAGCTTCATTAAATTAAATTATACTGTTTACATCAAATTCCTTTATAGTGTAGTGTGTCCCACCCTCAAAAACAATGTATCTACAGTTGCATCTCAATAAGTCAGATATAAACAAAAAGTTAATTTATTTAGAATTTCATTAATTTATTTCTCAATTTATAGACTTGTGGTGTCAGTGTAATCAGCTAATTAACACAACACCTGCATAAGTTTGCTAAGCCTTTACATTGTCCCTCAGCCTGGTTCAGTAGGCTACACAATCATGGGGAAGACTGCTGACTTGACAGTTGTCTAGAAGGCAGTGATTAAAACCTTACACAAGGAGGTAACCCACAAAATGTCAAAAGAAGCAGTGCTAAAAAGCTGGCTGTTCGGCGTTCCATATCCAAGCATACAAATGGATGGTTGATTGGAAGGAAAAAAATGCACAAGAAACATGGATAACTGTAGGCTTGAAAGGATTTTCAAGAAAAATCACACACACAGACACACACACACACACACCCACACACGTGTACATGTGCTACAACTGAATAAGAAGCATCTTATCTGGGCCAAGAAAAGGACTGGACCATTGCTCAGTGAGCCAAAATCCTGTTTTCGGATGAAGTAAATTTTGCATTTAATTTGCAATCAAGGTCTGGAGGAAGCGTCCAAGCTGCTTGAGGTCTACTGTGAAGTTTCCACAATCAGTGATTGTTTGGGGAGCCATATAATCTGCTGGTGTTGGTCCACAATGTTATCAAATTGGTTTTATATAATATTCAAATTAAATACTGACTTTTCATTGGCTATAGGCCATAATCAACATTAAAATAAATGCTGGAAATAGATCAAATTTATGTATTGAATCAATATAACAAGTTTCACTTTTTTAATAGACTTTCTGAAATAAATTACCATATTTTCCAGACTAAAAGCTGCTACTTTTTTCCACGCTTTAAACCATGCCGCACCAGGCTTATATTCCGGTGCGGCTTATAGTCCAGAAAATACGGTAACTTTTCAATGATATTCTAATTTATTGTGATGCACCTGTAGAGATATTTATAGGGCGAGAATGGATGTACATTTTATTCACAGATTATATTGTCCTTATACTGTAGGCAATTACAAAAATGAACAGTAATACAACCCCAATTCCAATGAAGTTGGGACATTGTGTAAAACATAAAAACAGAAAACGGTGATTTATAAATCCTTTTCACCTTATATTCAATTGAATACACTACAAAGACAAGATATTAAATTTTCAAATGGATGAACTTAAAATATTCACTTATTTTGAATTTTATGCTTGCAACACTTTCCAAAAAGGTTGGGACATGGGGCATGTGCTATCACTTTACCTCTTAACGACACTCGATAAGCATTTGGGAACTGAGGACACTAATTGTTGAAACTTTGTAGGTGGAAGGATTTCCTATTTTTGTTTGATGTACAACTTAAGTTGCTCAACTGTCTGAGGTATTCGTTGTTTTATTTTGCACTTCATAATGTCAGTTTTTAATGCAGTGCCATCTGAGGGGATCGAAGGTCACAGGTATTCAATGTTGGTTTTCAGCCTTACTGCCTAATTGCTGAGATTTCTCCAGATTCTCTGAATATTTTGATGATATGGTCTGTAGATGATGAAATCCCTAAATCCCTTGCAATTGCATGTTGAGAAACATTCTTAAGCTGTTGGACTATTTGCTCACACAGTTATTTACAAAGTGGTCAACCTCACCCCATCCTTGCTTGTGAATGACTGAGCCTTTTGGGAATGCTCCCTTTATACCCAATAATGACGCTCATCTGTTTCCAGTTAACCTGTTCACCTGCAGAATGTTCCAAAGAGGTGTTTTTGAGCATTCCTCAATTCCTGTCTTTTGTTGCCCCTGTCTCACCTTTTTTGGATTGTGTTGCAGGCATCAAATTCAAAATGAGTGAATATTTGTAAAACACAAAGTTTATCCATTTGAACATTAAACAGATATTTGTAGTGTATTCAATTTTATATACATTGAAAAGGATTTGGAAATAATCATATTCTGTTTTTATTTGTTTTACATAATGTCCCAACTTCACTGGAATTGGGGTTGTAAACGAGAAGGAACTTTTTCTTGGACTAACAGTGGTGCTTGGAAGTTTGTGAACCATTTTCAATATTTTTGTGTAAATTTGACAAACATCAGATTTTCACACATCTTAATAGTAAATATTACACTTGGTCATTATTTGAGGACAATGATCCAAATATACACTGATTGTGCAAAGTTTCCTACTTAGAAAGATGAGAGAGGTCTGTAATTTTCATCATAGGTACACCTCAACTATGAGAGAAAAAATGAGGGAAATAAAATCCAGGAAATCGCATTGTATGATTTTTAAAGAATTTATTTGTAAATTATGGTGGAAAATGAGTATTTGGTCAACCACAAATAAGCAAGATTTCTGGCTTCTAGGACACCAGGAAGTAAATTGTAGACCTGCACCAGGCTGGGAAGAGTGAATCTACAATATGTAAGCAGATTGGTATGAATAAATCAACTGTGGGAGCAATTGTAAGAACATTGAAGACATACAAGGATATTGACAATCCCCCTCGGTGGATCCCCATCTGGGGCCCCATGCAAGATCTCATCCCTTGGGGTCAAAATGATCAAGAGAGCAGTGAGCAAAAATCCTGGAACTACACGGAGGGACCTGATGAATGACCTGCAGAAAGCTGGGACAAAAAGTAACAAAGGTTACCATCAGTAACACGCTACAGTGAGAGGAACTTAAATGCTGCAGTGCCAGGCGTGTCCACCTGCTTAAGCCAGTACATGTCTGAGCCCATCTGAAGTTTACCAGAGAGCATATGGATGATCCAGAAGAGGATTGGGAGAATATCATGTGGTCAGATGTGTACACAGGAAGAAGAATGCTGAGTTGCATCCCAAGAATACAATGCCTACTGTGTAGCATGGGGGTGGAAACATTATGCCTTGAGGCTGTTTTTCTGCAAACGGAGCAGGATGACTGATCCGTATTAAGGGAAGAATGAACAGGGCCATGTATCGTGAGATTTTAAGCCAAACGTCTTCGTCTTTCCATCAGTGAGAGCGTTGAAGATGGAATGTGGCTGGGTCTTCCAGCATGACAATGATCCCAAGCACACTGCTCGGGCAATGAAAGAGTGGTTCCGTAAATATTTGTGGAGGTCTACATGGAGGAATGGAACAAAATACAGTGTGTGCAAACCTGGTGAATGAACAGGAAATGTTTGCCCATTGCCTTTCAATGCCAACAAAGGTTATGTTACAAAGAATTGAGTTGAACTTTTGTTTTTGACCACATACTTATTTTCCAACATAATTTACCAATAAATTCTTTAAAAATCCTACAATGTGGTTTCTTGAGGTTTTTTTTATTTTCACATAGTTGAAGTGTAGTGTTTTATAAATTGGTAAATTTAAGTTTTTTTCAGTCATTAGTCTGATTATGATTTTCAACAAAGTTCCTTTTTCCTCAGTGGCCATATAAACATACTTTATTATACTTTAATTTAAGTGACAAACATTATATACAAGACACCAATTTGTCATTGCACAGTATATGATCTAGGCAACAAAATATTGTGCAGAGTAATCAGTGATATTTGGAACATGACTGAAAATTAAATACAAATTATAATGTTATTGCATTGACCTATTGGCCTACTGCCTCTTTCACTTCTCTAAAGGCAGTCCACAAAGAGGCTAGGCAGTTCCTAGACAAGGAGGCAGAGCTTGTTAGATGAATGTGATGGAAAAGAACAAGACTAGACTTATTTTCCACCATAATTTTCCACAAATAAATTCATCCTACATTGTGATTTCCTGTTTTTTTTCCCTCATTTTGTCTCTCATAGTTGAAGTGTACCTATGATTAATTACAGACCTCTCTCATCTTTATAAGTAGGAGAACTTGCACAGTGACTGACTAAATACATTTTGCCCATCTGTACACATCTGCTAGTATGTGTAAAATCATGTTAACCCTAAGGACAACAACTGCAACTAACCATTTCTGATAACTGTTGTTGGTTAGTTGGTGGGTTTCATCCCATTAACTGCTTGCATCAGGTCCTTCAATTGGTATTCAATTAAGGTTAAGACTTGGCCATTCCAAAAAATCAACTTTAGTTTTATTTAAAAATTATTTGTTAGAACGACTTGTGCTTAGGGTTTCATTCATTGTTCTCTGTTTTTGAACAAGTTCATTAATAGCAAATCATCCTGGCTCAGATGCAGCAAGACAGGCCTAAAACATATTACCATCACAGTGTTTCACAAATGTGATTCAGGTTTTACGTAGGAAATGCAGTTTTTTTTTTTTTTAATTTTTGTTTTTGTTTGTTTTTTTTTTTTCCTTTCTCCAAACATCTGTCCATCTTCTGCCGCTTATCCGAGTGAACCAAGCTCCTGCTCCAGTTGTACAAAGACCTGACAGCCCTTAACAAAGGGCCCCGGACCCCGTATTCCCGGAGCACCCCCCACAGAGTACCCCGAGGGACACGGTCGAATGCTTTCTCCAACTCCACAAAACACATGTGGACTGGTTGGGCAAACTCCCATGAGCCCTCGAGCACCCTCTGGAGGGTGTAGAGCTGGTCCAGTGTTCCTCGGCCAGGACGAAAACCGCATTGTTCCTCCTGAATCCAAGGTTCGACTAACGGCCGAATTCGTCTCTCCAGTACCCTGGCATAGACTTTCCCGGGGAGGCTGAGAAGAGTGATCCCCCTATAGTTGAATCACACTCTCTGTCCCCCTTTTTAAACAGGGGAACCACCACCCCGTTCTGCCATTCTAGGGGCACTGTCCCCGTCCGCCACGCAATGCTGCATAGGCGTGTCAACCAAGACAGCCCAACAGCATCTAGAGACTTGAGATACACCGGGCGGATCTCATCCACCTCTGGGGCCCCACCACTGAGTTGCTTGCAGACCACCTCAGTGACTTCGGCCCGGGTGATGGGCGAGTCCTCCTCAGAGTCCTCAGCCTCACCTTCTACATTGGAAGACGTGACGGTGGGGTTAAGGAGGTCCTCAAAGTATTCCTTCCACCACCCAACGATATCCCCAGTCGAGGTCAACAGCTCCCCACCCGCACTATAAACAGTGTCAGCAGGATACTACTTCCCCCTTCTGAGGCGCCAGATGGTTTGCCAGAATCGCTTTGGGGCTGACCGATAGTCCTTCTCCAAGGCGTCTCTGAACTCCTCCCAGCACCTGTTTTTTTGCCTCCTTGACCGCCTAAGCTGTAGCACGCTTAGCCCCCAGAGCATGGCCTGATAGGTCTTCTTCTTCAGCTTGATGGCATCCCTTACTTCCGGGGTCCACCACTGGGTCCGGGGATTGCCGCCACGGCAGGCACCGGCCTCGTCAACAATGGAGGCTGAGAACCTGGTCCACTCGGACTCGATGTCCCCAGCCTCCCCAGGTAGCTGTGAGAAGCACTCCCGGAGGTGGGAGTTGAAAGCTTCTCTGACAGGGGGCTCAGCCAGATGTTCCCAGCAGACCTGAAGAACACGTTTCGGCCTGCCAGGTCTCTCCAGCCTGCCCCTTCGTCATCGGATCCAACTCACCACCAGGTAGTGATCTGTTGACAGCTCTGCCCCTCTCTTCACCCGAGTGTCCAAGACATAGGGCCGGAGATCAGATGAGATGACAACAAAGTCTATCATTGATCGCCGGCCTAGGGCATCCTGGGGCCATGTGCACTTATGAACGCCCCTATGCTTGAACATGGTGTTCGTTATGGACAATCCGTAACAGAAGTCCAACAGCAGAACTCCACTCGGGTTCTGATCGGGGAGGCCGTTCCTCCCAAGCACCCCTCTCCAGGTGTCACTGTTGTCACCCACATGGGTGTTGAAGTCCCCCAGCAGAACAATGGAGTCCCCAGTTGGGGCACTTTCCAGTACCTCCCCTAAGGACCCCAAGAAGGTCTGGTACTCTGCACTGCCATTCGGCCCGTAGGCACAAAGTACAGTCAGAGTTCTCCCTCCTACCCGAAGGCGCAGAGAGGCGACCCTCTCGTTCACTGGGGTAAACTCCAACACGAGACGGCTGAGCTGGGGAGCTATAAGCAAGCCCACACCAGCCCGACGTCTCTCACCCTGGGCAACTCCAGAGTAGTGGAGGGTCCAACCCTTCTGAAGGAGTTGGGTTCCAAGCCCAAGCTGTGCGTGGAAGTGAGACTATCTCTAGCCGGTACCTCTCAACTTCCCGCAGAAGTTCGGGCTCCTTCCCTCCCAGCGAAGTGACGCTTCACGTCCCAACAGCCAGCCGCTGTGTCCAGGGATCGGGCCGCCAAGGACCCCGCCTCAACTGCCGCCCAATCCACACAGCACCCGACCCCAATGGTTTCCTCTGTGGGTGCTGGGCCCACAGTAGGAGTGGCCCACGTTGCCTCTTCGGGCTGGGCCCGGCCGGGCCCCATGGGCAAAGACCCGGCCACCAGGTGCTCGCTCCCGAGCCCCAACCCCAGGCCTGGCTCCAGGGAGGGGCCCTGGTTTCGCCATACCGGGTTCGCCAACGTTGCGGGGCCTTTATTATGTTGTTTCATTAGGGTCTTTGAACTGCTCTTGGTCGGGCCTGTCACCTTGGACCTGTTTGCCATGGGAGACCCTGACAGGGGGTAAGAACCCCCGGGCAACATAGCTCCTTGGATCTTTCTGGCACTCAAACCCCTCCACCACGTTAAGGTGGCAGTTCAAGGAGGGGTTCTCCAAACATAATGTTTCTATTTTAAGCAGCAAGATTGGCCTCATAATCCTGAAAACATTGTTCTACTAGCCATCTGGGTTGTCCATATCTTCAAATATTTTGCCACGATCTTTGTTTGTTCTTAGGGAGGGTAATAATGATCTTGAATTTCCTCCATTTACATATAGTCTGTCTGACTGTATTGTTGGGAGTCCAAACTCTAACCTTTTCCAGCCTGATGAGCATCAACAACTCTTCTTCTGAGCTCCTCAAAAATCTCATTTAGTCATGCTATTTTACACTTCCAAAACCATGTTGTGAAGGTCAGACCTTCGCACATCCCTGTTCTTTAAACGGAGCATCCATTCATTCTTGATTGTCTTCCATAAGAATAATAAATAATAATAAATAAATTGCAAGTGAAATAATTTGTTTGATTGGGTTATCCTTATCTACTTTTAGGACTATAAATATCTGATGACGGTTTGACTCAAATTTATTTCACAAATTCAAGCACCTCTATAGCCCAATGTATTTCCATAGATCAGCACTGTTTACATACATACATCCTCAAATGTAAAGTGGCAAAATTAAAATAACAAATTTACAATCTTTCTTCAAGTTATTTCGTATACACTGGCACAAATAAGTAATTGTCTACCTGTAATTCTAATTGTTTAGCTTAATTACCTGTAATTGAGTGTTGGCTGTTTTTAGCAGATTATACTGTAACTTTTTATCTTTTTGCTTTATTTTTTTGTGTGTCTCTTCAAGGTCAGCTAAACAGTGACAGTGAGGAGGAAGTAGTCGTGAAAAAAAAAGGAGGTCAAGTAAAGATCAATCTAATGGCCTCTCCAGAGGTAAGGAGTGCTTAGAAGACACATGAAGACACTTGATCAGTTATAAAAGACCTTTACCTAATTTTCCTCCGTATTGCATCCAAAAAAAAATCCACTGATATTTCTTAAAATGTTAAAATGCCTGTTTCATCTTTGTAAACATTTAAGCAAGTTGAACATGAATGATCTCAAAGATTTTGACCAGGGGTGCCCAAACATTTGCATGCTAGTGTACATGATCCTTTAGCTTACTTTTTTCTTTTTTTTTCTTTCAGTCAGAAATCTGCCTTGATGTGGAATCTCCCATCCAAGTACCTAGAAGGCATGGTCTTCTACCAAGCATGGTAAATTTGCAAAAAAATGTAGTGTTTTCTAAATGGATCAATTTAAGCCTGCTTTTTTTACTGTGACATTTCACCAGTCATTAGTTTTATTATGATTTTCAACAAAGTTCCTTTTTCCTTAATGGCCATATAAACATAATTTATTATACTTTAAGTAAGTGACAAACATTATATACAAGATACCAATTAGTCATTGTATAGTATACGAACTAGGCAACAATATTGTGCAGAGTAAACAGTGTTATTTGGAATGTGACTGAAAATTAAATATAAATTATAATGTTATTGCATTGACCTATTAGCCTACTCCCTCTTTCACCTCTCTAAAGGCAATCCACAAAGAGGCTAGGCAGTTCCTAGATGAGGAGGCAGAGCTTTCTGAAGAAAGTGGTGCTGTCTCGTCAGATGAATGTGATGGAGAAGAACAAGACCAGTCTTTGCAAAGTTTTGTAGTAGATACCACCCATTTCTCTCAAGGACTTAATGGTAAGGAAGTGACCTCAGTAGAGGTAGTTGACTGCTGATATAACTGACATGAATAAATGGACATGAGAGTTAATATTTATTGGTTCCTTTATTTGTTTGTTTATGATTAACTGGCATGCTGAATCATATTGCTTACCCTTATGATGTTCATGTTATATCAAGCTATGAAGGATTTACAATGTTTTGTTTTGCATGGGATATTATTCAGGAATGAGAACAGATGCACAGTATAGAAACATTTAATTGGATTCTCATTTCCAGATTCTGAGATGCAGGGAATTTACCTGGAATCTGTGAAGAGCCCTGCAATTTCAAACAAATTTAGAATGGTATTTAAGCCTCTACACAATGTGGACATATTCTCACAGGTCAGTATATTGAATATGTGGATTTAAATGTATTCTCATACATTTTGATTTCACCATGTTGACCACATTAAACCAGCCTTGTTTAGTACTTTATTGCATATTTATCAAGCTTGTGGTTCACATCATGAGGTGATGCTTTGCCAAGTTTCGCTTCTTAACAAATGCATTACATTTCTAAAAAAAAAATCCCAAACCAAATGTGTGTGTGTGTGTGTGTGTGTGTATATATATATATATATATATATATATATATATATATATATATATATATATATATATATATATATTTAATAACATTTATGCTTAATTATTATGTTTAATTATATTATGAAATTATTTGTTTTCAGGGGTGATGAGGCAGAAATTATTAGGACTTGTTTTCAGTATTGGCTATTTCAGGCTATTTACATACAAAAAGTTATGTGCTGGTGCATGCTCATATGCCATTTCACCTTGCTTCACCCTATTCATTGAAATGGACTGAGAGCTGCTGAATGCATGCAGTGCATGACTAGTTGCCCCACACTGAGAGCAACCTTCTCATACAGCAAGGTTCCATCAGATGCCACACAGTGCCTGATGTGTCTGGCGCTCTGAATCCAGGGAATGTAATGAGAAGCCAACATGATCCATCATGGTGATATTTAAGAGTTCTCAGCAAGTCCAGGAATGCAAGAGAGAGATATTTCAACATTTGTGCACATACAGTTTGGAATGTGTACATTTATCATGGAAACTGATTAGTTTCGATTAAAATTTCTAACTGTGGAGCAGAGGGGCATATCAAGGACAAATGTGTCATTATGAAGGGCACTGTATTTAATATTAATGAAGATAACAGTAAATAATGAATCAGTGTTTACATCACAGTTGAAGTTGTAATTGGAGCAAGGATTGTAGTTATGTTTTGTGTATTTTGAGTGGTCCATTGTTTGTTTAATACAATAAAATACATTTAAGAAAGCCAAATCTAACATGTACAACAAATATGTAACAGTAAATGAATAGTTCACACTTTTATATTACATAGGTCCCTGAGCAGGATGAGACAGATGTAGAAGACAGCTTTGTGGTCAGTGGCAGTGAAGATGAAGTTGTTAGTTCTGATGAGGAGGAAGAGGAGGTTGGTGTTGTGATCAACCCAGAAGACTCCTACATAGATGGTAGGAAAATGTATTCCACACGACGCAGAGTTCGACTCAGGCAGGCAAGAGGCCACAACATTGAGATGACCCAGAAAATCAAGCGCTCTAGGATTGTCAGAGTGGAGGATTCTAGTGATGATGAAGAGAAGAATAAAGCAGTTAAGATAAAGAGGCTGTACACTGCAGAGGCACCTATTTCAAAAAGACCAGCTGAAAAGTCTTCTTCAGTTATAGACAGGTGCACAAAGCAGGCTATCCAACACCAAGAGGAACGGACTCAACAAAAGTTCAGCCACCGGGCACTGCTGTCTGAAAAAGAGGATTCTCAAGAACCTATTTCCACTTCTTTAGTTAATATTCAGGTAAAGTTGTAGAAGCTCCTGGTTCATTAAAATAGCCTTTTATTAAATACAGCAAGAATATTCTTGGAATGAACGTGTGCAAATGTGAATAAGTTAATACATAATGTCAAAGACATAAAGCACTTTTGAACTTTACTTTTAAAGAGCGGATTCTCATGCTTTCAGTGTACCTCTTATGCTTTCTTAATATGTCTTGTCATTTTAATTCATGTCTTCAGGCAGCCAGTGCTTCTTCCTCTGTGACCGATGGTCCTGTTACTTTTGGTTTCATGAACATCAAAGCTGCCGTGTCACAGACATTTGTTAGTATTCTAGTTGATAGCCGTTGCATCATCAGTGGAGCAGATGTTGTGTCCACTCTTCGCTTAAAGCATGGAGTAGCAGTGCAGGTGTGCTCTTTGATGACCTGTGATTTTATTGTGAGCAACCGCATGGCCGTGGAGTGGCAGAGCGAGTCTGAGGTAGCAAGCCCTCAAAATCGAAAACGGCTGCAGAAGAGGATAGAGAGCCTGCAGGCTTTATTTGACCAAGTATGCTGCATTGTGGAGACAGAGCATACTAAAACTGGTAAGCTAAACTCATTTTAAAATAGACATATGGAATCCATATTCTTGTGTTGTGTTTTTATTAGGAAAATCCCTCAATAATCCCACCTAAATAAGTGAATGAAAAAAATGAAGCAGGACTACCTCAGTTTTTTTAATTTATTTCTTTTGTACCTGTTGTATTTGTTTCTGGAAACCAATACATTTTAATTTAAACTTTTGTGACTGTACCTAGAAGTTAATAATTTATATATGTACATGCAAAAGGAATAGATGTTAGACATGTTATCATTACAAAAGAAGAGCTGAAAATTGGAGAGGTGTGGTTTAGAAATGACTTGACTTGATGGCTAAACCATTAAGTGCATTTGTAATAAATTACTAATTTTTAATAATTACTAATTTAATTTTTACTAATTTACTAATTTAGTAATTTACTAATTACTAATACAAGTCAGTGTCTAAAAAATGTCTCATATGGACTATTTATTGATGTAGAACTTCCTTTAAACACAAGGTTTTTTTTTCATCATTTGTTTGATATCCCACTATGGGAAACACCTACATATGACTGATCTAGTACCTATGGCACCATGTCTATCACCTAGCTGACAAACCAATCACAGCGATGATCCAGGAACACCTGCCCCCTATATAAAGAGATGCAGCTGCCAAGCTCATCACTCTTACACTGTTCTGTTAAGGCTTTTCCTTCATTTGTACTTGGTCTTTGGCCTCTTGTTTTTCACAGAACTGTTCACAGAATTCAGATTTCTCTGTTTTTTCATTGCCAAGTGTGGTTCTTCACTTGGATTATGGCTTCTCCTGAAGCTGCTCATCCCTTTATTGGTGGTTTGTGGCACCATGGTTGTTGTGCAAGATCCTCATGTGCATTTCCTGTGTGGGTGTCCCCTGTGAAGCCACGTCACAGCCAGAAAGCTGCATTTATTGTTGCCACATGTCTTCAAACTTCGATCCTCGTTTCTTTTTTTCTCTTTTGTGAAGACCTCACACAGTCCTGAAGGAGGAGGTGCATGGTGCTTGTTCATCTCCTCATCCTCAAGCCTGATAGAGTGAAGAACCATTTTGTCTAAGCATGTACCTAAGCAAACTTCCATTGTACTGCACTTTTGGATGCTTTTCAAGACCTGCAAATGGGCTCCACATTGCTTGGCCCATGGCACCCAAAATGAGGGCACAGGGTTTTCTTGGACAGAAAAATGGAGGCTTTGTTTGCTGTAAACCACCTGTTTTCAAGGGTGTTTTGACTAAGCTCATGGAGCCAGCTCTTCTACTAGGAATGGGAATTCTCTTTTACACAAGTGGACTGAACTGCATCATCAGAGATGAACCAGGAAAGTTTTTTTTCATAGTACTTCCTCATTCACCAGAAAAGATGGGATGGGGGTTTCTACACTATTCTGTATCTACAGAGCCTCAACAAATGCTTGAGACAGTACAGGTTGACACCACAAATCTCCTTTGCTCCTCCTCCCTAACACAGCCACAAAATGACATGGTGTCCCATTTCCACATGCTTTTCTGGGTCTGAAAAAATGCACAGTCACTCTCCATCCATCAGAATATCAGTGGGATGCTTAGTGATCTTGAAATGGCAGACATGTTTACAGCTTTTGGTTTGGTATAGAGGTGCTGGAACTACCACTGATGAGCTTAGTTAAGGAATTTAAATGTGCAAAGGCAGGTTGAGAAGTGATTTTATTAGGGTGAAAAGATGATTAAAGCAGCAGCACCAGTAACAAAAACAGGAAGAAAGTTTAATCCTAGAGAGGTAGTGCAGTTAGCGACAAGGCCATTGGATCACAGGGATGTAGTGGGGCAGATGCAGAATGGGAGAGTAAGTCTAGGGTCAGTTGATCTTTGGAAAGCATTCAGAAAAGCCACATCATCAGACAGAAGGCAAATTGTTACAAGCTTTATTGTAGAACAGGAAGAGGAAGTATGGCTTGCAATTGCAGCCTCACAAGGGGGATACTGAGGTGGGAGAACCTACAGAAGCAAAGAATTACTTGGCAAGAGTTATGCAGGTTGGATGTGAGTTGTATCAAGTTTCTGTCATCCAAGATCCATAAAAACCTTGGTCAGTGAATAGGTGAAGATGTGGGTTGTAAATTGTGTGCTGGGATTGAGATGTTAAAACACATTTTGCCAGAATGTAAGGTTAGCTTCTTACAGGCATAATCAGGTACTTGGGTCTTTAACAGATGCATTTGATAAGAAGTGCTTAGAAGTTAACAAAACGCCAATTGTTAGTGGAAGCAGGCTAATTAGATTTGTGTGTGAGGGGCAGTGCAGTGGAGAACGAGTGTTTTGGAAGTTGTTGGCAGATATATAGGTTCCATATTGTATTGCGGTAACTACTCTAAGGCCTGATATTGTTATACTATATAGAGCAAACAAATATTTTATATTAATGAGCTGACTATTTCATTTGAAGATGAGGTTGAAGCAGCTTATGAAAGGAAAATGCTGAGATATGCAGATTTGGTAGCTGAGGTGAGAGAGTGTGAGTGGCAGACATATGTTAGACCAGTAGAGATGGGGGCTAGTCTACTAAGGCTTTGTTGGGTGAATTCAGTTTCAGAGGTCATGTATTGAGGGCAATTACGAAGAATTGTCAGAAGTAGCTGAAAGAGCTAGTCAGTGGTTGTGGATAAGAAGGGCTGAGGTCGGGTGGGGAAGGGAACTGTTCACTTCACATGGCATGGGGAGAGTAGTATGATTAAAGGTTTGAAATCCTGTGAAATTTATTTGGGAGCTTGGGATTGTGTCTGAGATGCTAGATTTCTGGAGGTGTCAAGGGCATTATTCAGTGAGACATGGAGAAAGGAAAGTGCCTACCTGAAAACCCCTATGAAGAGCTTGTGAGGTAGCGATTGGAGTATAGGTAAAGTGAATGGGTAGGGTCAAATGTGTAACTGACTACATTTAAAGTAAATATGTAAAAAATGTAAAGATTGTCCTCAATCAGTTTGAAATCATACCAATTCTTTATTCAGATCTGGGTGTTTACATACAAACTCTACCCATCTTCCCCTTGTACACAAAGAACCAGCGGTGAAGGAATGGTCTAAGAAATCTGGAGAGGACTGTTTTGAAACCACAGTGTAGGAAGAATTGTGTGATCCTTAGGGGGAGGACATTGACATAGCATTCCCTGAAAATTTCTTCCATTTCTGTAGACCACCTCCTGACAGTTCTGGGGGTTGAGTGAGTCTGACACCATTGACTGGGATGTGCTGCTTAGCCCACACTGTGAGGACATTGAGGGGATGACGCACTGTCTGACAGATTATCTCAACTTCTGTGCAGACGTGGTCTCCCCCACAGAAAGTCAAGGCTGTCCTCAACAGGAAGAAAGCTGCCTTCCAGAGCAGGGACAGGGAGGTGATAAGAGAAACACAGCAAGAGGTGAAACACTGCTTGAAGGAAGCCAAGGACAACTACAGGAGGAAGGTGAAATGGAAGCTAGAGGAGAACAGCATGAGGAGGGTCTGGGAAGGTGTGAGAACCATCACAGGCCAGAATACCAAGACCAGAGTTGTGAGGGGAACAGTGGAGAAGGCGAACGAGATGAACAACTTCTTCAACTTGTGCAGCCAACCCTCTCTCTCGCTGCATCCATCTCTTCCTCTTCCCTAAACACATCCTTCACCAGTTACAACAACATCCTCCTCATCATCATCAACCACAACACAGACTCCACTCTTCACTGCGGACCAGGTCAGAGGTCAACTGAGGAGGCTTCACCCCAGGAAAGCAGCAGGGCCTGACAAAGTATGTCCTTGACTGCTGAAGGCCTGCGCTGCAGAACTGTGTGAGCCAATCCAGCATTTCTTCAACCTCAGCTTGCAGGTGGGGAGAGTGCCTACCCTCTGGAAAACATTGTGCATTGTTCCAGTTCCGAAAAAGAACTGGCCAAGTGAGCTGAATGACTTCTGACCAGTGGCACTCACTTCCCATCTGATGAAGACGCTAGAGCGGCTCTTCCTCAGTCTCCCTAGACCCCAGGTGCAACATGCCCAGGATGGTCTGCAGTTTGCGTACAAGGCAGGTGTTGATGTGGAAGACGCAATCATCTACCTGCTACACCATTCGCACCTAGAAAAGGGGAACGCAACTTTGAGGATCCTGTTTCTGGACTTCTCAAGTGCTTTCAACACCAACACCTACAAGAGCTGTGTCACATTCAGAAGTTCTCTAATGGTACAGCCATAGGTGGGTGCATCAGGGATGATAGTGAGGAGGAGTATCGGAGCCTGGTGAGGGACTTTGCAGCCTGGTGCTACAGGAATCATCTGCAGCTCAACATCTCAAAGACCAAGGAGCTGGTTATTGGCTTTGGCACAAAGCTGGACTCTCTGGTGTTAGTGGCAGAGAAGAGGACTCTGAAGAAGCTACTGGACATTAAGGACAATGCCAGTCATCCTCTACACACTGTCATCAGCCACCAGAGGAGCCTGTTCAGTGAGAGACTGCTCCTTCCCAAGTGCAGGACCAACAGACTTAAAAACTCTTTTGTCCCGCATGCCATCAGACTGTACAATTCCTCTCTATGGGCGAGGAGTGGTAACAGGAGGATAAAGGATGGGAATGAGTAGGAACCAAACCAAACAGTTAACAGTAACCTGCAACCCGACCACCACAATAACTCTCTGTGGAATGAAGTTTCAATAGTGCAATAATAATGTGCAATACACCCTCCTACATGACCCTTTTTCTCATGCACTATTATCTATATTGTAATATAGTCTTATATGTATGTATGTATGTGTGTATATATATGTGTCTCCTACTAAATTATTATTATCTATCTTTCTACTTTCTGTTCTGTACTGATGTTGCTACTGGAGACTTAATTTCCCTTAAGGAACTCTCCTAAGGGATCAATAAAATTCTGTTCTATTCTATGTTAACTTCTGTATGGAGAACACTATCCCCACAAAGACCATTCTGTGTTTCTCCAACAACATGCCATGTATAAATCCTGAATAAAGTCTCTCCTAAAACAGAAAAAGAGCATGCATGCATCTACCTGCATGCTGCCCTCCCCCAACTGCCCTCCCCCAACTTTCAACAACTCTCAGCACACTGCCACCCCCCATTGGCTCATCGTTTGGCAGCTCCAATCTGTCATTCACAAATTCCAGCACCCTGCCCCCTGCTCCATTTTGTCCTATACAAATGGCCCAGGTGAAGAATGAGCTAAGAAATATCAAGACAAGGAAAGCTGTATGTCCGGGTGGCATCAACAGTGGATGATGCTGTCATCTATCTTCTACAGAGCTCTTTCTTACCTGCAGATGCCTGGGAACACTGTGTGAATCAATTTCTTCAACTTCTCCACTGTCTTTAACACAGTACAGCCTGAGCTGCTGAAGGACAACCTGGAATACGTTGGTGTGGACAGTCACCCGCCTAACTGGATATTGGACTACTTTGCCAACCAACCACAGTATGTGAGAGCTCGGGACTGTCTCTCTGAGGTTTTCAGCAGCACAGGAGCCCCACAAGAAAAGGTCTTTTTATGGTGTGGTCTGCTGGGGCAGCAGTATTTTGATGGCAGAAGGAGGGCATCAACTACCTTAAGTTGCCCAAAAATGCCTTTTGTAGCTTCCTACGAAGTTTTCCAGCATGTCATCAGCAAACCCAACATCCACACCATTTTTATACGCGTTAGCAAGGGGTCAGATCCGTTCATAATTTTGTAAAACAGACGTGTAGGCTTTACTTTGTAATACATTGACTTTACAAGCTTCCATCTGGTCTTAATTTGCTCTACAGTTTGTTTAAAAGCCCACTGTCCCTTATTTGCTCAAATACTTGTCTGAACAGTTTATTGCATGCTTTACACTTAATATTTCTATTCTGTTATTTCACTATTATAGTTCTGTTCCAACTGAGTAATTAGTTAGATTATTAGTGAATTGTTAGTGTGCATGTATCCAGTGTTAGATGTAGCATCTTGTCAACCTCCTGGGTCATTTCACAGAGAGTTAAGAAAATGTTTAAGGAAAAGTTACTGTTTGGAACATAAATGTCACAGCAACCTTAGTTGTTAGATGTAAGACAGTCTTATTTTCCTGTAGCACTGGATAATTGAATTGTTGCGAATCAGACCAGAGCAATTTTAATGATATGGTGTAGGGGCTGTAGTATTCTTCAAAGACAGCTTATAACAGTAATTTTGTTGATTGGATCATAAATGACCATAGCAACTTTAGATAAGCTTTAGATTGGAAAAGGGTTGTGCCCTATGTATAACCCCAATTGTTAGGTGCAGGATTTTGTCATCTTCCTGTACTATTTAAGTACCAAATGGTTAATCTTTAAGTTTCTCTCTCTGATAAGTTTTTTGTGTTTCCAGCTTAATAACTGCCTTTTCACATCTTTTTATACCTCACATTAAAGTGATAGGTATCTGGTATGTTTAGGGTTAGAGATCTCTCTAGTGAGAATGTATAATTGTACTGAGCCATGTGGTAGACTCCTTGTAAATGTATGTGGTGATGTGATCTCCTTTCAGAGCAAATGAATCGCAAGTTCAGTCAAGTGGTTTTTACATTGTGCACTGTGCTCCATGCTCATTACCATGCATGCTGCTGTCAACACCACTTGCTGTGTGTGGTGCTTGCCAACTGATTGCAAAAATGCTAGGAGCTCTGTCTGCCAATGTGCATCACGCAAAAGTTGAAAATACTCAAATTTTGTAAGACCCTGCCGTTTCCACGGCAGACCCTGCTGAGCTCCATGCAGCAAAAGTATGAAATGTTATACAGTGCAGTGGCAAATTTTCCACATTCTGTGTGAAAGCAGGTTCTGATAGTGGGGAATCCAGAGAAAGCAAATAGGACTTCCACTAGTAACCTTTAAAGCCTAATTTTCCAATTAATGACAAGTACATGATAATTTGGCCAGGCCTCCACCCCAATGGAGCATTATTTTTTACTAATTGAAAATAAAAGTATTGACAGAAAGACCCACAATTTAGTGGAAATATAATAAATATTTCATATTAAAAGTGTAGTAGGGTATGTGGCCATATTGGGAACTTTTGTTGGATTGTGGATTATTGGAATTGTAGTTCTTCATTTACTTCATGCCACTTTCACTGCCTCTCTTCACTCTTAGGAGAACCACTGAGATCTTTCTGTCGCAGCCCTTACTATGACAGTACTGTAGCTGGCCTGGTAAGGTCAGGGATCCAGCTGCTGATCAGCCATGGTCCAGAGGACACTGCTGCACTATTGGTTGAATTGGCCCAAGCAGAACTCAAAAAAGGGCAGGCAATCTCTGTGCCCTTGGAAGTGAAAGGTCCTCAATTGCAAGCACTAAGGTTTTACCTCACATTGCCCTGTGTCACCTACATCAATGCTCTCTACATGTGTCATAACTTCAGATCTGTCAGTCATCTGGTGTGCAGGTATTAGAAATAGTATTCTTCAAAACAGTTTTTGCAATATAAATTAGTTAGAACATTTACTTTGAGCATTAATTTTGAAATATAGACAAGTAACCTCATGCAGTGTGTCATTTTCCAGTTCTCTGGATGCACTGCAGGCATGTGCATGCCTAAACCGCTGCAGAGCTGAGGAGATTTACCACTGTCTGCACTACCCATGTGACATCACAATCATGAAAATTAGCACTTCAAAGAAACATCTCTAACCATTTGACAAAACATGAAGGTACGTAATGTAACATTTCAAACAAAGTATTTGTGTCATCCAGGTAAGCTACCTGAACATTTGTGTTAAAACAAACATTTTGCTAGCTGTGTCATTAAAATATGTAGTGGTTTGTGTCAGTAACATGAGGAAATGTGTGGGTTGCTATTGGATCAATGCTTCAGCCCTACTGCATAATCTGAAGGATCTGAGTGAGATGATTCCAGCTGATTTGGATATATTATCTCAGGAAACCATTGGGAACCTCTACAACTCCATTTGAGACTTCTCATGTTGCTTTATTATTGCATCAAGTAAGAAAAGTAATCTTATGTGTGCACTCACTCTTTAAATTGACATTCTTCAATTCCAATTTGGAAGTGTTTGATGTTAACATGGTTCTTGTCCTCCATTATTTAACCTGTTAATCTATCAGTTTGAGTAATGAAAAACAAATTTCTAGGTTATTTCTTTTAGGCTCTTCAGGTTTTATTGACGGTTTTACATTTTTAATGATGTTGCTGCTTTTGGATATTTAAATTAATTGATCATTCTTATGATGTAGCTTAATTAATTTTGTATACTGGTTGTTTCTTTAAACATGTTTGTAGAGTTGTGGGAAATTTAACTTAAAACAAGTTTGTCTTTTTCCAGTTCTGTGGATGCAGTGCTGGCAGGTGCATGACTAGGCCACTGTAGAGCTGAGGAGATTTACCACTGTACAAACCATGTGATGTCACAATAATGAAAATCAGCACTTCAAAGCAAAACATTTAGCTATTTGAACTTGAAGATATATAATGTAACATACACATTCCAAACAAAGTGTTTGTGTCATCCATGTAAATTGCATCTTTGTGTTATAATAAACATTTTGCTAGCTGTGTCAATAAAAATGTGAACCATAATATTCGTTGGCTTTTTTGACTGCTTAATGTAGAACTGATGTAAAGAATCACCCAATACAGTTTAGTGGAATAACATTAAATATTGGATTATGTAACACAAATATTTCTTTGTAGCTTGATTTACATTTACATTTATGGCATTTAGTTGATCGACCTGTCACTGTAGAATCTGCCCAGAGCTGCAAGAGTCTCATGCATAGGGTCTGAGTCTCCTTCTGCCTCCACCATATGCACTGGGTCTAAGGGGCTTCCTAGGACAGAACTGACCTCCTTAATGAGTTTGTTCAGTTTCTTCCTTTCTGCCATCGAAATACTGATGCCCCAGCAGACCACACCATGCCACTACTAGATGCCACTATTGTGTCAAAGTGGTCACCCTGCACTCCAAATGACCCCAGATTTCTCAGTAGGTGGAGTCTGCTCTGGCCTCTTTTGTAAAGTCAAGTGGTGTTACCTGACCAGTCAAGTTTGGTGTTTAAGTGAACACCCAGGTACATATACAGTACAGGCCAAAAGTTTGGACCCACCTTCTCATTCTCAGTTTTCTGTATTTTCATTTTGTAGATTCTCACTGAAGGCATCAAAACTATGAATGAACATGTACTTGAATGAACACATGGAGTTATGTACTTAACAAAAAAAGGTGAAATAACTGAAAACATGTTTTATATTCTAGTTTCTTCAAAATAGCCACCCTTTGCTCTGATTACTGCTTTGCACACTCTTGGCATTCTCTCAATGAGCTTCAAGAGGTAGTCACCTGAAATGGTTTTCCAACCGTCTTGAAAGAGTTCCCAGAGATGGCTCATTGAGAGATTGCCAAGAGTGTGCAAAGCAGTAATCAGAGCAAAGGGTGGCTAGTACTTCTGGAGATGGATAAGGACCTGCCTCTCCAGGCACTTCATCAGATGAGACGTCAGTGCCACTGACCTGTAGCTATTGAGGTCCTCTGGGTGCTGTATTTTCATTACAGATACAACCCAGTTGTGCTACTCTTACCAGCTTCAGGCCATGTTGAACATGTGATCATCAACCCTGCAGAGCTGATGGTGTGTGTGAATGGCAGATTGGAGCTGCTGGATGATGAGCCAGTGGGGGGTCACAGTGAGCTGAGGGGTGAGGGGCAGATGAGTGATCAGATCTATTGAAAAATAGATTGAGATCATTCACCCATTTCTTATCTCCCACCATCAGGGAGTCACGTTTCTTGTGGCCAGAGATGGTTTTAAGGTCTTCCAAATGCCATTGGCATTTTAATGCTACAACTTATCATCCAGCTCCCTCCTGTATTTTTTTTCTCTTTTATTTTCTTTCTCAGCTCCATCTGCCCAGCTTACGTTTGTCACCTGACCTGACTTAAGTACAAGAAACAAGGGTTAAAAATTAGAGGAAAATCTCAGAAGAGAGCAGGAGCTATTGCAATGGGCTGCCAGCTCCACAACACCATCTTGGAAGAAAACACTCAACAAAAAAGTCTTTACTTACAGAAAAAAATAGGAAGGCTAATTTTGAGTTTGCCAGAAGGCATGTCAGTGACTCCCCAAATGTATGAAGGAAGGTGCTCTGGTCAGATGAGACCAAAATTGAACTTTAAGACCACCAAGGAAAATGCAATGTCTGGCACAAAACCAACACCTCATTACCCCAATAATATTGTGCTGTCAATCCACAGTGAAACATGGTGGTGGCAGCATCATGTTGTGGGGATGTATTTCAGCAGCAGAGACTGGGAAACTGATCAGAGTTGAGGAGAAGATAGATTGTGCTAAATATAGGGATATTCTTGAGCAAAACCTGTTTGTCGGTCAGCGATTTGAGCCTGGGATGGAGGTTCAGCTTCCAACAGGAAAATGACCCAAAGCATACTGCTAAAGCAACACTCATGATTTAAGGGGAAATGTGTAAATATATTGGAATGGCCCAGTCAAAGCCCAAACCTTAATCCAATTGAGAATCTCTGGTCAGACCTAAAGATTTCTCTTTACCTGCGGAAACCATCTAATTTGAAGGAGCTGGAGCAGTTTTGCCTTGAATGGGCAAAAACCCCCATTAGCAATGTGGAGCAATCTAGTTCAGAAATTTATCCTACCTGTAGTTTTAATGGAGGAATTGTTCTTGAATGTTAATCTACCATTAATGGGGAGAGCAGCTGAATCATATTTATGCAAAAGGGCCGCTAAGCGGGCTGAACTAGAACTTTCTGATGTGTTATATGCTGAGGCCTCAACAACTTATCAGATGACACCACACCTAGTTTTAGGCTTAAAAAGCCGCTGTAAAGGGCTACCTACAGGAGAAGATCCGAGGGGGATCCTCTACCATAAACAGACCATCTCAAGACCACTATGAGACTCAGAAAGTTCTGGTCAGCCTGACCTTAGAGAGTTCTTCACTTGATTTTTAGCAATGCTTTTACTACATTTATATATTTTTTTTCTTATAATCAAAATTTTGTTTTGACCAGCATTTTTTCATCATTAAACTGGCAAAACTCATTTCAGACTCTGTCTTCACTTGAATGGACTTCACTTTTTTACCATAAAAGAGACATTCTTACAGGAGTGTTTTCTAAAACTGTAATCTAGTTTACAAATCTATTCAACCTGTAAGATGGAGGGAGTTTGGACTGTTAGTCATCTTCTCTATAAATCTTTGCTGCCTATAGCGTTAATGGAGGAACCAGGTTCTGATACAGTAATCTACTCTAATTCTATCCTATGTATTGTATTAATGTAGGAAGTGTACTCAATTACAGTATACTAGTTTATAAATCTATCCCAGCTACAGTATCATTGGAGAAAGTGATTTCTGATGGTAATTTATTCTACTTATAGATGTAATAGAGGAAGAATGTTCTGATATGATAAATCAACTCAACATTTATTTGTATAGTGCTTTTTACAACTGATGTCACAGAGCAGAAATCAAAAATAAAAAGGTGAACATCAAATGAACAAAGGATAAAGACCCATCCTCCTCTGGTCAACTACTTATACATGGTTAGGGGACACTGGACCCCCATATGTCTGTTGTAATACTCATGTTGTAATACTCAAGTAATGTTAGTTTGATGTTGGACATAATAGCAACAGTAGCAACTAATTAGGGTTGGTGTAATTTACATAGTAAAACTGCTCAAAATAAAGGAAACACTTAACACAATATAACTCCAAGTAAATCAAACTTCTATGGAGGAGGCCATAGGAGGGCAACAAGCCAGCAGCAGGACTGCTACCTCCACCAAGGAGGAACAGGAGGAGCACTGCCAGAGCCCTGCAAATTGAGGATGGTATGAGGGCCCAACGTCCACAGATGGAGGTTGTGCTCACAGCCCAACGTGCAGGACGCTTGGCATTTGCCATAGAACACCGGACAATGCTAGACCTCATGTGGCTGGAGTGTGTGAGCAGTTCCTGCAAGATGAAGGCATTGAAGCTATGGACTGGCCCGTTCCCCAGATCTGAATCTGATTGAGCACATCTGGGACATCATGTCTCGCTCCATCCACGTTATCCAACGTCATGTTGCACCACAGACTGTCCAGGAGTTGGCTGTATGCTCCCAAGTCTGGGAGGAGATCCCTCAGGAGATCATCAGGAGCATGCCCAGGCATTGTTGGGTGGTCATACAGGCATGTGGAGGCCACACATAATACTGAGCCTCATTTTGACTTGTTTTAAGGACATTACATCAAAGTTGGATCAGCTTGTAGGGTGTTTTTCCACTTTGTGTGTGACTCCAAATCCAGGTTAATAATTTTGATTTCCATTGATTTTTGTGTGAATTTCAGCACATTCAACTTTGTACAGAACAAAATATTCAATGAGAATATTTCATTCATTCAGATCTAGGATGTGTTATTTCAGTGTTCCCTGTATTTTTTTTGAGCAGTGTATATAGTTGGTGATGGAAGGTGGGCAACTAGTCCAGTTCCACTAGTCAGAAGGTGGGCATCTAATCTAATCTAAAGTATTAATGGAGAAAGTGTGTTCTGTTACAGTAAACTAGTTTATAAATCTATCCAAGGCATATTATCTATGAAGGAATCAAGTTCTGGTATGGTAATCTAGATTTTAAATTAATAGCATATATGGAGGAATATGGAGTATTAGTGGAGGAAATGTGTTCTGGTACAGTAATCTAGTCAATAAAGATGTCCTACCTACCTACCTAGCTGTCCTAATTTTAGTGGAGGAATCATGTTCTGGTATAGTAATATATAATAGTATATAATATATAGTAATAAATCTATAGTTTTAAGGTATGAAGGGTGTTCTGATACAGTAATCCAGCCTATAAATCTATCCTACCAATAGTTTTAATGTAGAAATCGTTATTGTACGGTAATCTACTTATACCTATAATATTAATGAAGTGATTTCTGTTACAGTAAACTAGTTTATAAATGTATTTTACCTATATTAATGGAGGAAGTATGTTTTGGTACAGTTATCCAAGAAGTAGATTAATCACTCAATCTGAGCAATATTATTGTAAAAAGCATGTTTTGATACAGTAATCTAGTCTATAAATCTTTCCAACCTATAGTATTAATCTTGGAAGTGAGTTACAAAACTATTTTCTAGTTTATTAATCAGTCCTAACTATAGTTTTAATGGAGGAAGTGTTTTCTGTTACAATAATCGAAAATGCATCCTATTTATAGTATTAATGGATGAAGCATGTTCTGATGTGATAATCTATTCTATAAATCAATCCTACCTATAGTTTTAATAGAAAAAAATGTGACTTGATACAGTAGTGTAGTCTTTAAATCTTTCCTCACTATAGTATTAATGGAGGTTTGTTCTAACACAGTAATCTAGTCTAAACATTTTTCCTAACTATAGTTTTAATGGAGGAAGCATGTTCTGAAAAAGCAATCTAGTCTATAAATTAATTCTACCTCTGGTAAAAATGAAGGAAATGTGTTCTGTTGCTGTAAAATAGTTCACAAATCTATCTAAAGCACATCTTTAATGGAGGAATTGAGTTCAGTAATCTAGTCTATAAATTTATCCTACCTATAGTATTAATGCACGTTTTAATATTGTGCACACTAATTCACGTTCATTGGAGAAACAAGAAGCAAAATCGTGCTGTTTTACTGTCCTAAACACAACCGTCCCTGTGTTTATTAATGTGCCCAGCACTTCCACAAGTCGATAAAGTTATGCTGACATTGGATATTCAGAATATTTTCGCTTTTTTTGCTCACAAACATCCAAAAACGCAAAAGGAACAAACTAACTTAAAAAACTTAGTGAAAAAGCACATTTAGCCTGTGAAAATAATAGAGATGAAGTGAAAATGAAGGTTAAACGCTACAGCAGGACGATCAGCAGTGAATGGATTCTGATCGATGGGTTGTTCTCTAATCAGTCAAACCAGCCTCCTCCACTGAAAGCTGGTCACTAGAGGTGGGCGGATCGATCCAAATATCGATAATATCGATACCAACGCTGGTATTGGTCAATACTCGTGTAAAAAGATGGATACTCAAGCGTTCTTTATCTCCCACGCGCACTGACTGCAGGCACACGCGTTCGGCGACCTCTTCTCAGTGTGTAAGTGCATCATCGCTGCTCTGTGTCACAGCACGAAACAGCGCACCCCGCCCTCCAACGCTCGTCTTTTACAGTTTCACTTCACGTGGCTCAGCTAATCAGCCATGCAGGTAGGCTCAGCCTGGCCCGCCCACTCATCTTAACCCGCCAATCAGCGGTCTCCTCGAGTCGAAACGTCACAGTACGGCGAAAGACGCCGCCGGAATACTGAAGTGTCTGAGAAGAGTCGTTATTTTTGCAGAAAATGAAACGACATCAGCTGTACAGTTTGCAGCAGGGCTGTAAATAGAGTGGAAACAAACAAACCTCTACAAGCAGATGAAAAACCACGCAGCAGAAAACGCGGAGCTGCAGAAAGGGAGAGGAGGCATCCCCCGTTCCCTACCCTGACAGACCCAGAGCCTCCACCCAGAGACACTTTGTGTATGTTACTGTTTTGTTCGACTTAAAAAAACAGAATAATTTGAAACTGTTTACAGTGTTTGTTATGGTGTGTTAATTTTGTTGTATTGTGGTTTGTCAGCCCTCTACCTCAGGAGGCTTTGTTTTAAGTTGTGTTGAGTGATATTTTTTACACTGTTTATTTAAGAAAAAAACAGAATTGCATTGACAGGAAGAAAATTCCTTATTTTATTATTGTTTTTCCTAATAATTCTATTTGAAAAAAGAAACAAAGAACAAAAGAACTACAAAATATGTCTAGTGAGGGGAGTTTTTTTCTACATCAAAAAAGATTTCTTTTCCTAATGTTAAGGCAAACTTTGTTTTGTTACTGTTCCATTGTTACTGTTACGGTCACACAAACCTGCAGAGAAAAGAGCGCGTGTATGTACTACACATTACTGTAACAACGTGTGCTGGGACTGATTTCAAAATAAAAGCCACAAGCTGCCAACAGAACGTGAATGCCATTTCACAATGATGAAATATATCAATTAGTTAAAAAATTATAATAATGTGAGAATGAGTAAACAGAAGAATGAACGACCAATAACAATATTATTACAAATTAATCTATTAATTCCTGCAAGTCTGCAATTAAGTTAATGAGATTTTTTTTTATTAAGCTTTAATTAAAAGTTAACATCATGGATTTTGTATTTAACAATACAATCAAAAGAGTCTTCAGAGATGATTTCTGTTATTAAATTTTGATTCCATTCTCAGCTAAAAAAAGACTATAATGTGTCATTTCAAATTAAAGGTCCTATAAGTCTATGATTTTCACTCCATATTTAAATTGAAATTTAAGGGCATCTTCTTGATAGAAAAACCAATTCCACTTCATCATGATAATTCACCACCTATAGGTCTCATCCACTTAGTTTCAAGACATTCTGTTGTGTCATTTGAAATGAAATCAGAGTCAATATTTTAAGCACCTTTGACCATATTGGAGCACTTGCTACTAATAACAGATTGTAATTTCCCCATTTGCCAAGGGAGAGAGAAGTAGCTGGACCCCTACCCCAACAGCGTTGCCACTTCCTTGACCATGAGAGATAGTGGGCAAGGGAGGGGCAGGGACCAGAAACAGTACACCCCTGCAGCCATCCCAGATGTGGGAAGGAGTGGCCCAAATTTTTTTGTCACTGGTGTCCCCTCATTTCCACTTAGCACAGGATATAGTGGGCAAGGGATGGGTGGAGTCTGGGCCTGTTATACCCTTCCATGGGTCCCCACAGCCCTCATACCACCCTCAGCATTTATTTAAATTTGAACAAAAGGTGGCATCATACAGTAAGTGCAAAATTATTCATAGCCAAATAGTCAACAACTTTCTGTAGTTGTTTTGTGCACAGTCATGGCTAAGACAAAGGGGCTCACTAAGGACCTGCAGCTGCGCATTGTGACTGCTCACAAATGAGGAAAGGGCTATAAGACCATATCAGTTTTCAAGTTCCAAAGGCTGCAATGCAAAGTATTATTAAAGAAATACAAGACATTCTGCACTGTGGAATATCTCAGGGGATGTAGTCAGAAGCAAAAAGTGACACCTGTGCTGGCCAGGAGGATAGTGAGAGAGGTGAAAAAGAATCAAAGAATCAATCCTGGCTCTGCTGGTGGTAACGTCTCAAAGCAGACAGTCAAACGTACACGCACACTGCTGGGTTCTGAGGATGCCACTTCTCCAGAAAATGCACACAAAGCCTGCTTGACATTTGCTTTCCTCTTCATCTGGGCAAAGAAGAATATGATCTTCTTTTTCATGGTCAGATGAAACAAAACATTCATTGTTTGGACACAATGATATATCATTCATTTGGTGTAAAAAAGGAGAAGAAATGGTTATCAGACAAAACAATTTTGCAATGACCAAGCCAGAGTCCTGACTTGAATCCAAATGAGAATCTGTGGATGGAGCTAAAGGTGAGGGTAATGGCAAGGAGAACCTCCAACCTGCAAAAGTTGGAAATCACTGCTGAAGATGAATGGGCAAAACTATCTACTGAGAACTATCTACTAAAACTATCTCACTGTCTGTCTGTATCCATCCATCCATCTAAACATGGAGGTACATTTATGGATAGTGTAGCCATAGGGTTTAAAACTAGGG
This sequence comes from Acestrorhynchus altus, assembly GCA_034509495.1. NCBI lineage: Eukaryota > Metazoa > Chordata > Actinopteri > Characiformes > Acestrorhynchidae > Acestrorhynchus > Acestrorhynchus altus. The sequence continues at coordinate 23,118,579 of CM067513.1, forward strand.
TTAGGGATAATAGATAAGAGTTAGGGTTTGGATAATCATACATGTTGGAACTAGGGTGTAGTAGGGATGGCAGGAAAAAAAAGTAATTAAAATTTAATTGAAGATTTAATTAATTTGAAGATTGATTTGGTTTGGCCAGACTGAGTACCTTCTGCCGATATCAAACCCTGAGGCCATTAACCTGTTTCCAAACCCTATTGTTGTCTATTGTGGTTGCTCTAACCACAATGTTTTTAACTCTAAACATGATGACAGTGAGTACCACTCTACATGGTATATTTCTCCAAACACTTTAAGGACCTTTCATCAAAATCAGAATGTCTTGAGACTAAGTGGGTGAAACCTATATGTGGTGAACTATCACGATGAATTGGTGGAATTGGTCTTGCAATCAAGAGGATTCATTTTAATTACAATTTAAATATGGAGTGAAAATCATAAAAATGTGGCAATTTATAGGACCTTTAATTTCAAACGATGCATTAGTGTCTTGATTTTTTTTAGCTGACAATGGAATCAAAATTTAATAACATTGTCAATTCAAACAGAAATCATCTCTGAAGACAGTGTATTTGATTGTATTTTTTTTTAATCATGCCTAACTTATTATTAAATCTTAATTTTAACACATTATTTTTTCTCATTAATTTAATTGCAGAATTGTGGAAGAAATAAAAATTAAAAAAAATTAAAAAATGAATGAGCAAGTCCTCACTGGTTTTGTCTGGTTCACTTAAGGAGCTCAGTAACCGCAATTACACGATCTCCCATCTGTCATGAAATGATGGTATGAGTGAGTTTGTAGGGATGCACAGTGTGTTTTGGCTGAGGAGCTTGTCTGCTGTGTTCAGCACTCGGCTCCCATCGCTCCCTATTTCATTTTGTCGGCAGCTCGTGGCTTTTATTTTGAAATCAGTCCCAGCACATGGTGTTACCGTAATGTGTAGTATATACACGCGCGCTTAATTCGAGCTTTCAGAGGCTGAATTGACCGCAGTTCTGGTTGCGGTCTAATAAATTTAGAGACACACTGAGATGAAGAATGAGACAGGTACTGAAGCAGTGTCTGATATGCCTCTAAAGTAAACACTGCCGAACTAAACCTGAGAGGTGAGCGAGGTGGTGTGGAAGGCGAGGATGCTCCTGGCAGATTTCATTGCTGGCTCTGTTGGAGGTTAGTGAACCTTCCACTATTATCTCAATGAAGACGATGTGATGGTTGATATTTGACACTTAGAATGCCCACTCTCACTCCGTGAAAACAATGTAAAATAACGGAGATTTGAAGGTCAGACTTTCAGTCACGTGTGTTTACTGTGTGACGTCACTGCAGCTCCTCTCACACAGAGACAAACTGAGGATATCAGAGGCAGGGTTTGATTAAGAGCACTGATCTGAACCCACCTGCAGAAAGCCTCCAACTTCATACTGGGATCTTATCTTTGTTGTCAGTGTGTTCTAGTTCTGTGACCATAAAGCCCACAGGTGCAGTTTCTGGTAATCTAACTAGCAGTATCCATTCTCATGTGACAGTCTCACTTAACTAGAGGTCATTTAACAGGCTCCCCAGGAGGTGTTTTGCTGAGTAGGGAAAACCTGTGACACATCGGTGGAGAGTGGTGTTAAGTGGGCTTTAAACATAGACTTAGCATAGACTTAGCATTAACAGCCTCAAGTCTTTTTGAGTATGATGCTACAGACGTGGTACCTGGGAGGTTTCTCGCATTCGTCTATGCAGAACCTCTCAGGCTCCATCAGATTGAATGGACATCATCGGTGCACAGACATTTTTAGATGTCTCCAGAGATTTTCAGGCTCAGTTCTGTGCTCTTGCAGTGCCACTCAAGGACATTCACAGAGTTGTCCTGAAGCCACTCTTTTGTGATCTTGGCTGTGTGCTTAAGTTTGTTGTCCTGTTGGAAGATAAACCTTGTCCCAGTCGGAGGTCCAGAGTGCTCTGGAGCAGGTTATCATCAAGGATTTCTCTGTATATCACTGCAGTCATCTTTCCTTGACCCTGACTAGTCTCCCAGTTCCTGCTGCAAAAAAACATCCCCACAGCATGATGCTACCACCACCATGTTTCACTGTAGTAATGGTATTGGCTAGGTGATGAGCAGTGTCTGGCATTCAGTTCAAATTGTTTGTTTCTCATGGTCTGAGAGTCCTTTAGGTGCCTTTTGGCAAACTTCAGACAGACTGTCATGTGCCTGACTACATTATGAGGAGTGGCTTATGTTTGGCCACTCTACCATAAAGGCCTGATTGGTGGAGTGCTGCAGAAATCTTTTTCCTTCTGTAAGGACCATTATGTTCTTGATCACCTCCCTGACTAAGGCCCTAGCACAAGCACTCAGTTTGGCCGGGCGGCCAGCTCTAGGAAGACTCCTAGTTGCTCAAACTTCTCCCGTTTACGGATCAATCTTCTAATGTGCTCATTAGCACTTTCAGTTTAGTAGAAATGTTTCTGTACCCCTTTCCCAGATCTGTCTCGATACAATCCTGTCTTTAAGTGTACAGACAATTCCTTAGACTTCATTGCTTGGTTTGTGCTCTTACATGCATTCTCTACTATGGGACCTTATATAAGCAGGTGTGTGCCTTTCTAAATCATGTCCGATCAACTGAATTTACCACAGAAATTCTCCAGTCAAACTGCAGAAGGATGATCAGTGGAAACAAGATGAACCTGAACTCAATTTTGAGTGTCCTGGCAAAGGCTGTGAATACTAATGTAATGTTATATTTTTCTCTTTTTATTTTTAATACATTTGCATAAAATTCAAACAAGCTTTTCTCACTTTTTGTGTGTCAAATTTTGAGGGAAAAAATGAATTTAATTCATTTTGGAATAAGGCTGTAACATAAGAAAATGTATAAAAAGTGAATCGCTGTGAATACGTTCTGGAGAATTTAATGATGTCAAAATGTCAGCTTTATGAAACCTAGTGAATTATTTTATTTTAAGTAACATGAAATTATTTTGGAGAAATTGCCTCATAGCAGATGATTTATTTCAAAACACATCCATGAAAAACTTGTATTAGAGGTATTGATATTATATGACTGAACTATTATCCATTATTACTGTCCACTAACAAATAGTACATACCAAGCAAAGATTGAAGCAGTATAAGTAATGTAAGTTATATGGAAGGTTGTGACTAGAATGAGTAATGGTGTAAACAGTGCAAACTTGCTTTTCATTTAAAGCTTAAATTTAAATGGCTGTTTAATCAGGTTTTCTCTGATAGCTATGCTATGTTATTTCAAATAGATAATGAACACAAATGAAGGTCAAATTAATGTTTCAAAAACATATTTTAAATAATTGGAAAATCTGACATAACTTAATGAATAGTTTGTGGTCTTTGCTAAATCCCAAAAAACAGCTTCTGGCTACTGTACTTTTTGTCCATCTACTGTTTTGTTAAGAATGTCAGTGACTGTGACTTACCTCACTAAACTGATAATTGGTTGAATCTAATCGGATGACAGAATCTATAAGATGACAGTTTGTCAGGTTTGTAAGGTTTGTCATTGTTTTGTGTCTAGGGGCGTTTGGAGTAGCAGTTGGATATCCTCTCGACACTATTAAGGTAAATGTAACTTCCCCTTATGTGCACTGATCAGTGCTCAGTTGCTCAGTAATTGGGATTATTTATGCTTTTTTCAGGTCAGAATACAAACACAGAGACAATTTACTGGAGTTTGGCAGTGCATTCACACAACCTGCAGAAAAGAAGGGGTAAGTAGATGTAGTCAGATAACAAGTACAAATATTTCTGGTTGGACTCCCAGTAAGCTCATATTCTTTTACAGGTGTATGGTTTCTACAAGGGCATGTCCATGCCTATATCCACAGTGTCTGTGAGCTCTTCTGTAGTTTTTGGCACATATAGAAATGTCCTTCATCTTATTCATAAGGTGCGTTTTAAAAGTGATGACGCTCCCTGTACCAAGTTGGACATCTTTCTGGCAGGATTAGCTGGAGGAATTGCTCAGGTAATGACTTTATACTGTAAGACTAAATGCTTGCTTTTGAGTTCTCCAAAATCTGCACCATGATTATGCACAGAGTATTCTAAAGATGCAGTAGCATATTCTAAAGTTAATATTTATGTGAAAGTTGCTTTAATTTAAAGTATACATTTCAACTCTAAAACCTCTTCTCAGAAAATGTTAACGTATAATGTAAGTTATGTTTGAATGATTTGTCTTCATTATAAATTGGTCCATCATAGAAATCAATAAAAAGGCATACATTTAAAGATACACAAGACAACACATTTCCTTAGAACTTAAAGCAAAAGCTATTTTTTAGTTTCATCTTTTACATTTTAAAAAGCAAAAGGGCTTAAAGCAACACTTTGGGCCCCCAGCAGAAAATGGTTTGAACCTAGCAGCACCCCCTTGGGCAAGTATCACAAGTTAATCCTTTTTGTAGCGGGTCTTTTAGTTCTTGTTTGAGGGATTTTCATCCATTCCTCAATTATTTTCATTTTCGGAGTGCTAGGCAGCTGTGCGAGAAGAACCCATGGCTGCTGTCTTTGGGACAAGGGTAGAGAAGTTTTTATAAAGAATTGAAATTTGCATTACCTGGTCTTTCCTAACGATGATTGTGACGAAGCCAGAACACTAACAGGCTGATTAAGGTCTGAGACCTCAGTCAAAGTTATCTGATCACTCAAATCTACTAGGGCTTCCATACTTTTACAAGGTACTCTTTTGGTTATTTAAATATGTTAAAGCTAACAGGCTTAAACCTGTCCATCCGTCCGTCTTCTTCCACTTATCCGGGGCTGGGAGTGCGGGGGCAGCAGTCTGAGCAGGGATGCCCAGACCTCCCTCTCCCCAGACACCTCAGCCAGCTCCCCAGGAGGGACCCTGGGTCTACCCCACGGTCTCCTCCCAGTGGGACGTGCCTGGAACACCTCCCCAGGGAGACATCCAGGGGGCATCCGAAAAAGATGCCTGAGCCACTTAAACTGGTTCCTCTCAATGTAGAGGAGCAGTGGCTGTACTCTGAGCTCCTCCCGGGTGACCAAGGATCTCACCCTATCTCTAAGGGAGTGCTCGGCCACCCTACAGAGGAAATTCATTTCGGCCGCTTGTATCCGCTATCTTGTCCTTTCGGTCATTACCCACAGCTCATGACCATAGGTGAGGGTAGGAACGTAGATTGACTGGTAAATCGAGAGCTTCACCTTTTGGCCCTGCTCCTTCTTCACTACACCGACCGCATGACTGCGGCGGCAGCACCAATCCACCTGTCAATCTCACGCTCCCTCTCACCCCCACTTGTGAACAAGACGTCAAGATACTTGAACTTCTCCACTTGGGGCAGGACAGCTCTACTGATCTCGAGGGTGCAAGCCACCCTCTTCTGGTTGAGATTTGGCCTCAGATTTGGAGGTGATAATTTGCATCTCAGCTGCTTCACACTCGGCTACGACCCGCTCCAGTGCCTGCTGAAGGTCCTGGCTTGAAGAAGTCATCAGGACAACATAGTCTGCAAAAAGCAGAGATGATATCCTGTGGTTCCCAAACTGGACTCCCTCCGGCCCCTGGCTGCACCTAGAAATTCTGTCCATAAAGATTATGAACAGAACCTGTGACAAAGGGCCGGAGTCCAACATTCACCGGGAACAGGATACCCCAAAGGACACGGTTGAACGCCTTCTCCAAATCCATAAAACACATGTGGACTGATTGAGCAAACTCCCATGAACCCTCAAGCACCCTCTGGAGGGTGTAGAGCTGGTCCAGTGTTCCTCGGCCAGGACGAAAACTGCATTGTTCCTCCTGAGGTTCGACTAACGGCCGTATTCGTCTCTCCAGTACCTTGGCGTAGACTTTCCCACAGAGGCTGAGAAGAGTGATCCCCGTATAGTTGGAACACACTCTCCAGTCCGAACCACCACCCCGGTCTGCCACTCTAGGGGCACTGTCCCTGTCCACCACACTATACTGCAGAGGTGTGTCAGCCAAGACAGCCCAACAGCATCTAGAGACTTGAGATACTCCGGGCGGATCTCATTCCCCCCCGGCCCGGGTGATGGGCGAGTCCACCTCAGAGTCCTCAGCCTCACCTTCTTCATTGGAAGACATGACGGTGGGGTTGAGGAGATCCTCAAAGTATTCCTTCCACCGCCCAATGATATCCCCGGTCGAGGTCAACAGCTCCCCACCTGCACTGTAAACAGTGTCATGAAGGTACTGCTTCCCCCTACTGAGGCGCCGGACAGTTTGCCAGAATCGCTTTTGGGCCGACTGATAGTCTTTTTCCAAGGCCTCCCCGAACTCCTCCCAGCACCTGGTTTTTGCCTCCTTGACCACACAAGCAGCAGCACGCTTAGCCTCCTGGTACCCGTTGGCTGCATCTGAAGACCCAGAGGCCAACATGGCCCGATAGGTCTTCTTCTTCAGCTTGACGGCACCCCTTACTTCCGGTGTCTACCACCGAGTTCGGGGATTGCCGCGACAGCAGGCACCGGCGACCTTACACCCACAGCTCCAGACGGCCAGGTTGACAATGGAGGCAGAGAACCTGGTCCACTCAGAGTCAATGTCCCCAGCATCCCCCGCCAGAGGTTCCCAGCAGACCCATGGGAGACCCTGACAGGGGGTAAAGAACCCCCAGGCAACATAGCTGCTTGGATCATTCTGGCACTCAAACCCCTCAACCACGGCAAAGTGGCAGTTCAAGGAGGGGAGGGTTAAACCCACATGTCTTTAATTGTTAAACATTACCAATATCATATTATTTGATTTACATCAAGCAGACATTTAACTTTTAAAGAACATTAAAAACAAGTTTGTACCAGAAATTACCTGTCTTGAGAATTTGTCCTGATTATTACAACCAATCTTACGAATGTCCCTTTTGTTTAAGGTTTCAGTAATGTCTCCTGCAGACATTGTGAAAGTGCGCCTCCAGTGTCAGACTGAGCCACATGAAGGGTCAGCCATCAAATCCAGTCCTAAATACAAGGGGCCTGTGCACTGCCTTTGCACAATTGCACGTGAGGAGGGTGTTCTAGGCCTTTACAAGGGAGCCAGTGCCTTAGCTTTGCGAGATGGCCCTTCTTTTGCCACCTACTTCCTTGTGTATAACACTGTCTGTGAATGGCTGTCTCCAGACAAAAATGGTAAACAAGGTAAAATACTTCTGTGATATACGAATTATGTATTGATTTTATGAATTAAAAAGTAAACTTCTACAACAATGTTTTGAAAGAAACTTTGATAAAATGCACTGTTACTTTGTTACATTATAACTTTCAAAATTCTGTTAAATTAATGCAATCTCTCTTGAGATAGTAAAGTGAAACAACTGTTTAACATAACTCTGCTTAAGTTCAGCCAGGAGCAGACTACAAGATGCATTTTATTTTTATTATTTTTTGTTAAAGTACCATTAGAAATAGACTGCACAAATTTGATTTTCGTGGGAGGTGTGCAAAGCGGAATCAAATGTCAAAAGTCTTGGTCTGATGTTTATTTATTATTTTTGATGGTAGATGCATATACATTTTACAATTAGTAGATATTTATTTACATACCTTTTGCTTCACAGAGCTCTTAGAATTTTACCATTTCCACAATCAAGAGCAAACCAAACTAATGTCTGAGGTTTAAATAATACATACTCCTCCTAAATGTTCTTTCTTGTGGTGGAATTAATTCTAATTTTAGGCATAAGCAGTAATTAATGTGATGGTCATTACATTACATTTTTACTTCAATCAGATTTTACAATATTTTACAATACTCTCTTACATTCATCCCTTTACCATTAGAAAAAAATCCAGATTGGAAAGTGGTGATGTTTGCTGGAGGATTATCAGGAATGTGTGGCTGGTGCATCGGGACCCCCATGGATGTGATTAAGGCCCGCTTACAGACTGATGGCTTGGGCAACAAGCGGTACCAAGGATTCTTTCATTGTATCAGAGAAAGTGTGCGAACTGAGGGACCAGGCATTCTTTTCAAAGGACTTTGCCTCAACTGTATACGTGCTTTTCCTGTCAACATGGCTGTTTTTGTCATGTACGAGCTGGTACTCAATTTTCTACAAACAAAGTTTTAGGTAATACTTAGTCATAAGCATTATCTCTGCAAACTGAATGGTTTTACATTAAAGGGAGATTTATTTTAGGTACTCAAAAGCTGCGGTCACACTAAAAGTCATGCTCTACTTCTTGCAGACATAATGTTCAACTGGCTTTGGCAAACAAAATACAGTAATTGTAGGAAAAATGAAAAACCGGAACAAAACAATCTTCTTTCAACTTTTCAATTTAAAAGTGGCACCTGTGCGGATGAGAGTCGGGTTCAAATTTGTGCAATCCTCATAAGCTTCTATTCAATTAAACTGTACCAAGGCCGTCAATGAAGCAGTTTGGTTAATAGACCAAATGATACAATGGTTTGGACAGTGATACAATTTTTGTAATTTTCCATACTCCACCATAATGGTTACAAAATACAAAAGTAATTGGAGCAGTCTATATCAGTTATAAGGTAGGTGAGGTAAAATTGTCATTGTCAAAGTCTATTTCTATTTCCATTTCTATTTCAAAGTCTAACAATTATTAAACAAAATATGTTACCGAATACATGCTTTGAGGGTGTTTTAGCTTATTTTTAGCTTTTTCTTTAATGATGCTCTCTCTTACACTGACACTTCTTTTGACTGCGAGTTCCCATGAACTACCAAATGTAAGTTCAACACTTGGAAACAACTCAAATTGTATCTACTTAATTTGACAACAAATAACAAAGGCAATTGTTCAAATATTTTTGAGCCTGTGATATTGGAGAGGCTATGTAATAAATGTTCAAGTTAATGCAATGTTTTTATTAAAAGCTGAAATTCTACACTCCAGTCACACCTTAAATGCTTCAGTTTAAATCAACAAAGGTGGTATACAGAGGGAAAATATTAAAAATATTGTCAATGTCAAAATACTTATGTATCTAATTGTACATGCCTACTCTATACAAAATTCAAATCCATAACTCAATTTCCATTCATTTTCAATGCAGATTATAGCAGTGTCTTTCATTTTCAGAACAGACCCTTTAATTACATCTATCAAATATTTGGGAGGGTATCAAATTATTAAATGTACTTTTATTAAATATTCTACTATTTTTGCAACTGTGTCTGCTGTTCAGTGAAGGCTTTAGTAGATTTTGGAGCATTTGGTTAGGATTTGTTTACATTTAGTTACAAGACATAAGGTAAGGATGTTAGATTATTACCATCTCACTTCATCCCCAACTCTTCTCAAAAGATGGAACACCTTTACTCCATAGAACACAGGTTCCACTGCTCCACAGCCCAATACTGTGGGGCTTTATACCCCTCTAGCCAATATGATGCCAAAATGTTCTTGTTTGTCTGCTCCAAATGAATCTTTTGTGTCCAATGTGTCTCTCTGCACAGACGAGACAAGCTTTATGTGTGCATTTGCATGTCTGTGTCAGCAGTGGGTGCAACTTAAAGTTGCTGAATGCATTCATTAGTATGGGTGTCCACAGACATGTAGATGTAATATGGCTGCGATACAACCAGAGATACAAGAGCATCGCATTGTCTTTGCCACAGTTGTTTTGAACTATGATCCACAATAAGTGTGTGTGTGGTACATAACTAGCTTTAAATATACAATGCAACATTTTGTTAGATAATGTTACCATGGCAATTATGAATAATAGCTAGTTTAACACTATGATGAACTACGACATGTAAGTTGTAAGTATGAAATGGCATCTGGTGCAAGGTTCATCACTAGTCTATTCTCAAAATCAACAATTCTGTTTTATGCAGATACAGATTTAGCAGTAGTAATCTGTGTGACTGCTTTTATTTAACTGAAGTTGTCATGTTACAATGTCAATAAAATATAACTTGATATTGTATTGTATTTTTTCCAAGGTGCAGAATGCAGTGGAGAGTGGCATGGCAGGGCTGTCTTGCATTCAGCAGAAAAGACTTCTGATAAATGTTAGGCATAACATGGAAGATGAGAATGAAATATAAAACAGAGGTTAAAGGCTCAAGGTCAAGCCGTGTAATCACTTAGTGGCTTCAGAGTCTATCAAATGCACAACACTTTTTAGTCCAAAGAATATACATTTGTTTAAACATGAAGAATTAAGAGTTCTTAAATCAGTGTTGAATTTGTTGCATCAGCTGACTAACATACACAGCTAAATGGCTACAGGTGTTGCAGACTGTTTTCCTGAACAGAGATTGAGTAAATACACAGGACATGGGTTAATTTCACCTACACTTTAATTTGCTTTTTAAATATCTAAACTACTTATTTGTTTCATGGAAGTGCATTTTATATTTCATATAAGTGTGTGTGTGGTACATAACACTGGTACTCAACAATGAATATTATTTCCATAATAACTCAACTGGTGTAATAACTCAACTGGTGTATTAGTTGTGACCATATTCCTGTTTGAAAATGTGTGTGATGCTATTAGCAATCCACTTTTGCTGCACAATCTGCAGGAAATGAGTGAGAGTATTCAAGCTGGAACGGATTGCAGGACACTATTAGGAACCTATACAACTCCATTCTGACATTAGGTATGTTTTATTACACCCGATGGCATAATGGGAGGAACTACTTTGTGTAGTTCAGGTAATTTTGTCCTTATCAAGCTAAATGTTTGCTTATAGCAAGGCAAAGAGTTTGAGCAAAGTTTGAAAATAGGGGGAACAGGAAATTCTAGTTCCAGATCCCATGAAGCCATGGACCCCTATTGTAAAAGGGTACTGTGCAGGCTGGTGGGGTTTCCATACTCTTTTGGGATGTATACTCATGGCATGATTTGTGTCCACAGATCCACCTAAACACATCATTGTCTGGAGCCGCTACATTTCACTTCCTTGTGACCAATTGCTGCCCTCAATGGACTTCATGTACCCCAACAATGACAGGGTTTTCCAGAAGAAAAGCATTGTGCCATTGAGCATTGTGTTCAATGATGTATTCCTGGTACACATGACACTGTTGATGGAGGAAAATTAAATGTATGCACAACACCATATGTGCCATGCTGCATACAGCTGGAATTAAAAAGGGATGGGAATCCCTTTTTAATGCCAGCTGTATGCAGCATGGCACATATGGTTTTTAGTACAAAGCTTGTAACTGTCATGACGGCTAACTTTGCAATTCTAAAATTTAAGGAAGAAACAGCTTGAATATGTTTGGAATGATCAGACATGGTTTTGAAGCCCAACCTCACGCCTCGGTCCTGATTTCACTCAGGAGACCCTCAGGCACCAATTCTGCAGTTTTGAACTGGGTTGAAGGTTTAGGGTTGTTCTATGTTGGCTAATATTTTCCCTGAACATTTTGAGGTTTTGTTGTTTTTTACACGTAGGAAAATTACTGTCAGAAGTAGTTTTTAGCTTAGTTTCAGTATTTGTTTTTTGGTCCATAAAATGTAAAGGGTAAGTAGTGATACTTCAGATGGGATTTAAAAAATTAACTTATCCTAGCCCTGCCATTTTGGCATCTTTTGCGAGGTATGAACAATGAATGTTTTCATTCCATACTTGATCATTCATTCCTAGAAATTACAAGAAATTACATGACAAACAGACATGGCATTTCAACCATGACATTCAACAGACATGCAACACATTTGGCTTTTAAAATATCTGGAGTGAAAATGCCAATAGTACACAATGTGTATACTATTAGTACCTAAATATATTAATGCTACCTCTTTCACACATACCAATTTAAGATTTGTAATTCACCATTTATTTATTTGACATGCAGCAGTGTTGGAAGCTTTCACATACTTTTTGGCATATTTAATATTTTTGTTGATGAAAAGGGCATTTGCTAACTGGTCCTTGGGGATTGTGGTTATTCCACTTAGCTATTACACAATAAATTACACCTAGCTGTCCTGACTGCACATTTTAATTTTTTTTAATCTAAACTAGAAGTTGAAATCTAGCTTCCGTGGGGTCATAAAGTGCATGACCATCTCATCTGTAACTTGCTTGCGTCTGTCTTGGTGGGCTGTGATCATAGGCTGAAGAGTCTCAATCAGACATTTCTTTAATTCACCAGTCAGAAGTGCTCCACTGGTATAATCCTGAAAAATAAATACAGCAACAAAACTCTTAAAGAAATATAGCTCAAAAGAAACTCTATGGATCATATCAAACTTGTCAAACCTGTCTTATTTGCTCCAGTTGCTCATCATCCTCAAGGAAAAATGTCAGGTACATGAATGACACATCCACATCTGGGTTTCCTCCATACTTCCTGTGCTCCTCAACAGTGTCTTTTCCTCCAGAGAATGCATGCTTATTGATCTGTGTGAACCACAGTAATTTAACCATCAACTACGCAAGATTTGAAAGAGGTATTTTGTTACTCCCTAATTATATATATATATATATATATATATATATATAAAAACCAATCAAGGGCTTCTGAAATTTATCTGCACCATCAACATCGAACAATGACAAAGTTGGGCATGACAAGCAGTATCAGTTGTTTCATCCACCTGCCATCCAAAAAAGGGAATTTCATCTAAAACAGTGGCTGAAAGAGCAGAGCAGAGAAGTCATTTTGGAAGAAGTGGCTGGGGAGAAGGAGGTCTGGGCCTCTCTGCTTAGGCAGCTTCCCCCAGGGTAGATAGATGGATAGATGGAAGACATTACTGTGGTGTATGTATCTGTCCACATGACCATGCATCATTACAATCTTTAATCAATCAAGTAAGTTAAAATATGTACACTGGCTCAATATCTCAACTTTTCCACGATCTCACTAACATTTCCAGGACATCTTTAACATTAACATTTTCTCATTTTCTAATTCCATAGTGTCCAGGCTTGTGTGCAGTTGTGTGTAGAAAAGTATACCTTGTTTTTTATTTGTTTGGGTGTATCTGTTAAGAAGATAGAAGAGTTTTGGTCACTGGCACTCATCTTTGTCTGAGCTCCTTGCAGGGCAGGAAAAAAAGTGGAGTGCAGTAGAGCAGGTTTGGGGTAGCCTATCCGAGGAGCTACATCTCGAGTCATGCGGAAATAGGGGTCCTGTGACACGAGAAAATATTAAATTCAAATGATTATGTAAGTAATGTCAATTTAAAATTGCAATTTTTAATTTTAACCATACTTTTAAGATGTGAGTTTCTGGTGCATAAAATATGTATTGAATTGTGTAATAGTATAAATTCAAATATCTCAAAACTAGCATATTTTTAAGTATTAAAAAAAGAGAAGAGGAAAGGAGCTTTATGATTATGAAGTTCAACACCACCTCACTGGAAACCTTGTTTATATGTTGCACATTTGCTTTGTAACAGAACATTTAATATGGCCAAAGCCAGGAACTGGTCTACTGAAGAGAAGTAGTTTTAAATCTTCAGACAGATATATGAGCAAGCACATGTCAGCCCAACACATAAGTATGTGACCTGTTCCTGGAACAGAAGCCACATTATGTGTAGTTTTTATCCATATAGATTTTACAAATATACATATAAATACATGCTGAAACCTGATTGGCTGATAACGGCAATGTTTTTTTTAACATAACATCAGACTCATAGATACAAGTCCAGGATATCATAAAGTAGCACCAATTTCACATTAATCGGACAGCTTTTTGTGATGTAGCAAGTTTTTGTTTGTTATAGACATGCAATACCAACAATATTTAACAGATGTCAAAGCATTTCTGAGTTAGAGTTGTATATATGTGTGATTTTTGCAACCTGTAATCCATCCATACTTTTGTGAGGTGCCTGGGTGCTTAACATCCCTTAAAGAATAAGTTCAGGTTCTTTGAATTGGTTTGATACCACATTTGTGCAGACTGGATGAAAATGTGACTGCTAAAAAATGTATAAAATTTTGCATATTATGCAAATTTGCTTAAAATTGAAATGGACAGAACTATATGTATCTAGAGGATGGAGATGGGTGTCAGGCCTGATGTGTGACAGAAAGATAGCAGCAAGAGTGAAAGGTAAGGTTTACAAGACAGTAGTGAGACCTGCTATGATGTATGGTTTGGAGACTGTGGCTGAGGCTGAGCTGGAGGTGGCGGAGATGAAGATGCTGAGATTTTCATTGGGTGTGATAAGGATGGACAAGATTAAAAATGAGCAGATCAGAGGGACAGTGAAGGTGGAGCAGTTTGGAGAAAAAAATAGAGAGGCCAGGTTGAGATGGTTTAGACCTGTGTTGAGGAGGAATAGTGGATATATTGGAAAAAGAATGTTGAGAGATGGAGAGGAAGACCTCTTAAAGATTATTTAATCAGATTTTTGTAAAATAATTTATCTTCTTATCTAAATATTTTTCTTAAGCATGAAAATAAGAAGAAAAGCAAACCTAAGTATTTCTTCTTTTAGACACTCCAGTCCCTAGTTCTTGACACCAGTAAGACAAAGAAATTTTTAGTGGACTTCAGAAGGGAGAAACAGGCATCCAAGCTCTTTTCATCAGTGGGGACTGTGTGGAGATTTTTTGACCTGGACAGTCAACACCACAATGCTTGTAAGGTAAGTACAGAAGAGACTTCACTTCTTAAGAATCTTCCGGAAGACCCATTGAAACTCTCAACTGCTTCTGAACTTCTATTGCTGCTCTATAGAGAGCATTCTGACCTAATTTATCTGGGTTGGGTTCTCTCACTGTACAGAAGAAAGTGCTTCAAAAGTTTATCACCACAGCTCCGAAGATTATCAACTGTAAACTGCCCAGGCTAGAAGAGCTAAAGACCTCCCATTGCCTTAAGCATACTGCATCCTGAATGATTCATCTCATCTAAGTCATGTGTGTATATGTGGTTACTTGTACTTATTTCACACACAGTCACTACTTACTGGACAGTTTTCGTTTGGAGTAAAAGTGAATTACAGAGGCAAACAAATACCCATTCTCACATAATTCTACTTTAAGAAAATTGAAGGGGAAAAGATTAATATTGCACTCAAGAACTTTAAATTTACTGACCTGGTCAATGGCACAGGGGATAAGACACTGTAAGTCCTTCCTCTCATTGAATATTTGTGGGAACGAACTGCTGAAAGAAGGAGCTGCTTGTATTGCAGGGAAACTGATCTTACCTTTAAGGAAAATTAAGGTAGCAATTAGCAAAAACATGAAAAAAACAAAAAGATCTGGGTGCTACAATAACTGTGGCTTGAGCACTTGAAGCACATATAAATGTGGGTCAAAAAAGAAAAATACATTACTTTCAGGCACTGAAAGTAGCTGGGTGTTCTTACCTATGCAGTCACTGTCTGTGAATCCAAAGATGCCTTTAACTTGATTAAACGTCACATGCTTCTGTATTTTCACCACATTTCTGTAGAATGATGGACTCGTGCTGTGGATTGACCAAGTGCACATTAAAAAAAAAAACCAATCAAAAACAAGAATGTTCAGAGTTCGAAACTGCTTTGTTCTCATCACCATTAGTTGACTGTCAGCAACACTTCCATGTTGTCACATTCATTTCCCACAACTACACAACATTTAAATAAACTCAACAGGACAGTTTGTGACTCCAATGCATGACTGGTCCACCCCATGTTTAATGGCCTTTTTCTCCAAACATGCCTTTACTAATTAGATAAGTCTGGGTATTTATAAAGCTTTGAAATTTCACATAACCTGGCCTTTTGTAATGTTGGTTGTGAGAAGAAGTGTCAAAATGTTAAAAGGCAAATTAAGGTCTGAGACCTTGGTCAAAGTTATGTGAGTGCTCAAATCTCCTAGGGTTCCCATGCTCTTGTAGGGTACTGTTTTCCCTTTTTCACTCTAAAATTGTATATTACAAAACTGGTTGCATACTGGTATTGCTCAAAATATTGAAAAGTGTGCTTCATCTTTAACTTTGTGCATTTTGGAGACCATTCCATCTTCAACTTACTTAACCGTTTACAGCAACAGTCACCATATGTTCTATATGGTATGTATTGCTTACCCCATATAGTTCATGTCCGAAAAGATGAATGTCTTGTTGACATCAAATCCACAGGCAATAATGTCTTTAGCATTTTCCACAGCAAAATGATGACACTCCTCCTGTGTCAGGTCTTTCCACAGGTACTTTTCATCATCAGTCAACTGAATGACCAGAGGCACATCAAACACATCCTGAAGCCATCTACAGGACATACAAGATTGTAAACCTTCATGCTTAATTTTTAATGCTGCACATTATTTTACAATGTTTTACAAACAAAATAGGATTATATCAGAATATACAGTTCTGCCATATTGACAGGGATAGACCCCTGCAGGTCTGTCACTATTATTGCTAATAGGTTTTATATTCATATTTCTTGAAAACAACTTGGACAATTTAACAGTCTGTCCAGGTTCATTTTAGACATCTTAGTAGAAAACCTGGCCTTACCACTTACGATCTGTCTTTTTTGTTATGTTTGTCATTTTGGAGTACAAGAACATATTGTTGAGGAGTATTCTCACTTGGTGAAGATGAATGGGATTAGATGGCCAACATGCATTGCTTCTGATGAGGGTCCTCTTCCTGTGTAGAGAAAGAAAGACTTCTTGCTCTCATGGGCATCCAGGACTTGATGCATGTCTCTGGAACACAACCATAGAAAAATAGAACTTGATAGTTTTGCAAATTTGATGAAAATAATAAATCAAGTTTCAACTACTGGAAAACTGCAAACCTATGTGAGAAGAAGACTCCTCGGCGCAGGAAATGGTGAGGTGTCTGCCCAGTGACTCTACCTATTCTGTTGATCAGTTCGTTGTCAATCTTACTGCTTCCAAATCTCACTGTTAACATTAGCAAGAAATAGACAATTTTACATTTCCTTCAGACAAAGTGAAAGCAGTAGTAATCCAAATTATTTTTTTACACTGAAAATAATTTAGTTCCTAGGGGGAGGGAACAAAATAATATAATACACAGTATCAGGGTACTGCATGGCCATCCCCACAGCATTTAATACATTAAGTCTAAAAGCAGGTGTGGTGGTCCAGTATCCCCGAACTATGTACAATTAGTTGGTTCTGCAGCACCACTAGTTAATGGCACTGAATAAGCAACTATGAATATGGGGATATCAGAACAGCATCTTTCACCCACTGTCAAACCAAAGAAATGCATAATTACAAGTGAATTATTTGTGAAAACAGCTTGACTGAACTTGAAGGAGTATTCTTAAAAAAGGTTAGGAATCAGCCCAGAACTACAAAATGACAATGACCTGAAGAGAGCAGGGACCACAGTCTCAAAAATTAGTAATACACTATGTCATCATGGATTAAAATCCTGCAAGGCATGCAAGGTCCCCTTACTCCAGGCCCGTTTAAAGTATCCCAAACCTGAAAAATCTGGAGAAGATCTGTATGGAGGAGTGGGCCAAAACCTTTGCTACAGCGTGTGCAAACTTGGTCAAGAACTACAGAAAACGTCTGACCTCTGTAATAGCAAACCAAATGTTTCCATACCAAATATTATGTTCTATTTTTCTAATTATCAAATACTTGTTTCATACAATAAAATGCTAATTAAAAATCATACAATGTGATTTTCTGGATTTTTTTTTAAGATTCTCACAGTTGAAGTGCACCTACAATAAAAATTACAGACCTCTCCATTCTTTGTAGGTGTGTAAACCTGTAAAACCAGCAGTATATCAAATGCTTATTTTCCCCACTGTACATAAGTATTCACAGCCTTTGGTCTAAACTTGTTGTTGTTGTTGTAGCACCTTTAGCAGCAATTACAGTCTGAAGTCTTTTGAGTATGATGCTACAAGATTGGAACACCTGTTTTTGGGAAGTGTCTCCTATTTTTCTTTGCATAACCTTTCAAGCTCCATCAGATTGGACGGAGAGCGTCAGAGCACAGCCATTTTAGATATCTCCAGAAATCAGATTCAATTTGTGCTGTGGCTGGTCAAGGACAGTCAAGAGTTGTCCAGATGCATGTTAGCTTAGAGTCGTTGTCATGCTGGACCTTCAGCCCAGTCTGAGGTCCAGTGCGCTCTGGAGCAGGTTATCATCAATGATGTCTCTGTACATTGCTGCAGCCATCTTTCCCTCAAACCTTGACTAATCTCCCAGTTCCTGCTACAGAAAAACATCCCCACAGCATGATACTGCCATCATCATGCTTCACTGTACGAATGGTATTGGCTAAGTGATGAGCAGTGCCTGCTCATGGTCTGAGATTCCTTTAGGTGCCTTTTGGCAAACTCCAGACAGGTGGTCATGTGCCTTTTACTGAGGAGTGGCTTCCGTCTGGCCACTCTACCATACAGGGATGATTGGTGGAGTGCTGCAGAAATGGTTGTGCTTTTGGAAGGTTCTTCTCTCTCCACAAAAGAATGTTGGAGCTCTGTCAGAATGACCATTGGGTTCTGGGTCACCTCCCTGACTGAGACTATCCTACCACAATGACTCAGTTTGGCCAGGAGCCAGCTCTAGGAAGAGTCCTGGTGGTTCCAAACTTCTTCCATTTACAGATTATGTAAGCCACTATGCTCATTGCAACCTTCAATGCAGCAGAATTTTTTGTACACTTCCCCAGATCTGTTTTTCAATACAATCCTGTCTTGGAGGTCTACAGACAATTCCTAAGACTTCATGGCTTGGTGTGTGCTCTGGCCTACACTATTTACTATGGGACCATATATAAACAGGTTTCTACTTGTTACTTATGCTTCTCACAAATATCTAAAAACAGAGAGCTTTAACATTATTAAAGCGGAGACAGATTTGTTAGCTGAGAATGAGAACCAGTTGGATAGTTGACATTTCTTTTGTATTTATGAAACACTTTATAATCAGCTTTAAGAAGAGTGCTGATTTGAATGCACTTCATTCAATAAAAAGTAAATTTCTGCTGAGAATATTTGTTTTCCTTATATGGAAGTCATTTGTAATTCATGGGCATGGATTATGGTAATTGCAAGCAAATCATAAAGGTACATGCAGACACCCTACATTTGCAAACCATTTGTATCCATTATTATGGAAGGTCCATTATACTTGTAATTTACTCATACTTTGCTCATGTTTTCATGAAGGTTTCATGAATGAGGCCCACTGACCTTAAACACACATTTACATTTATGGCATTTAGCTGACACTCTTATTCAGAGCAACTTACAAGGTTAATCATCACACAAATTGTTTTACCAAAGAATGGTTAAAGAACAATCAAGTTAATGTTTTGGAAAGGCCCACTCAAAGTCCTGACCTTAATCCAACAGAATCATTGTGAAACACCTGGCAGGATACCCACCAACATATCAGAGCTGAAGCTGTTTTGGCAAAAAATTATCTAAGCCGATGTGCAGGACTATCAACAGTTACTGGAAACATTTAGTTGCAGTTATTGCTGCACAAGGGGTTCACACCAGATAATGTTCACATACTTTTGTCAATCACATGTATGTAATACTGGATAATTTGTCAATAAATAAATGTCCAGTGCAATATTTTTAATTCATTTGTTTGATTTGGTTCTACATTTAGGAGAATCATAAGATGTTTTGAGTCAAATTCATGCAGAAATATGGAAAAAATGGTTCACAAACCATTTTTTCACTTCAAGCACCACCGTATAACTAACCGATGAGCTTCTCATAGTCCACTCCTTTGGCATTGGTGGTAGACACATTCCAGGGGTCCACTTGATCATCTCCATCCTCTACAGTCGGTCCTTTACTATTTGGAGCATCACAGTTAATCGGTGGATCACCAGCCTTGTAATCTTGACCTGTGATTCTTTTATAGTCTACTTTCAGTTTCAGAAGCAACTGTACTGCAGCATCAACCTCAGCCTTGAAAAAGACAACACAGCTTTACATTATAATCCTTAATGATCAACCAAACCATAAACTAAACATAATACAATAAAACACATGAATATACTGAAATGACACACAAGAACTAAGCTAAATTATGTTTGTTTATATTGACCCCTATATGTTACTATAATGTACATACCTTTGCAGCTTTCTCTGACTTCAGGCCTCTAACTTTGTCTCCTTGTGCACAAAGTTTCTCATACAGTTCCATGGGGGTCAGATCAGGTGACCCATGTCTCTGAGAATCAGTCATCTTCCACACTGAAAGCTTCAAAAAGACAAAGGGATCATTTCAGTTTAACAGTAATAATCTGCTGGGTGTCCTGAAACCCACTGAAAAACTGCAACACTAGATGTCTAACTGAACGAACACGTGTACAGTACAGGACATGAAATTAAATAAAACCGTTCATCAAATCATACTTTAATGTATGTATTTCTATTAATATTAATACTATACCCACTGTTATCTCTATGACCACAATAAATAAACACTAGTTTAATAACTACTATTACCACAAATCATACTTTAATAACCACTGATACCACTATTACAACAAATCATACTTTAATAACCACTGTTACCATAAATCATACTTTGATAACCACTGTTAACCATCTATACCACAAATCATGCTTTAATAACCACTGTTACCACAAATCATACTTTAAAAAACATTGTTACCACTATTACCACAAATCATACTTTAATAACCACTATTACCACAAATCATACTTTAATAACCACTGTTACCACTATTACCACAAATCATACTTTAATAACCACTGTTACCACTATTACCACAAATCATACTTTAATAACCACTGTTACCACAAATCATACTTTAATAACCACTGTTACCACTATTACCACAAATCATACCTTAAAAACCACTATTACCACAAATCATACTTTAATAACCACTGTTACCATAAATCATACTTTAATAACCATTGTTACCACAAATCATACTTTAATAACCACTGTTACCACAAATCATACTTTAATAACCACTGATACCACTATTACCACAAATCATACTTTAATAACCACTGTTACAACTATTACCACAAATCATACTTTAATAACCACTGTTACCATAAATCATACTTTGATAACCACTGTTACCACTTTTACCACAAATCATACTTTAATAACCACTGCAGCCACAAATCATACTTTAACCACTGTTACCACAAATCATACTTAAATAACCACTGTTACCACTATTACCACAAATCATACTTTAATAACCACTGTTACCACTATTACCTCAAATCATACTTTAATAACCATTGTTACCACTATTATCACAAATCATAATTTAATAACCACTGTTACAACTATTACCACAAATCATACTATAAAAACCACTGTTATCATAAATCATACTTTAATAACCACTGTTACCACTTTTACCACAAATGTACTTTAATAACCACTGTTACCACAAATCATGCTTTAATAACCACTGTTACCAATATTACCACAAATCATGCTTTAATAACCACTGTTACCACAAATCATGCTTTAATAACCACTGTTGCCACTTTTAACACAAATATACTTTAATAACCACTTTAATAACAACTGTTACCACTATTACCACAAATCATACCTTAATAACCACTGTTACCAATATTACCACAAATCATGCTTTAATAACCACTGTTACCACAAATCATGCTTTAATAACCACTTTTACCATAAATAATACTTTAATAACCACTGTTACCACAAATCATACTTTAATAACTACTGTTACCACAAATCATACTTTGATAACCACTGTTACCACAAATCATACTTTAAAAACAACTGTTACCACTATTACCAAAAATCATACTTTAATAACCACTGTTCCCATAAATCATACTTTAATAACCACTGTTACAACTTTTACCACAAATATATTTTAATAACCACTGTTACCACACATCATACTTTAAAAATCACTGTTACCACTATTACCGCAAATCATACTTGAATAACCACTGTTACCACAAATCATACTTTGATAACCACTGTTACCACTTTTACCACAAATACACTTTAATAACCAGTTACCACAAATCATACTTTGATAACCGCTGTCACCACAAATCATATTAATAACCAGTGTTACCACAAAGCATACTTTAATAACCACTGTTACCAGAAATCATATTTGATAACCGCTGTTACCACAAATCATACTATTAACCACCGTTACAACAAATCATTCTTTAATAACCAATGTTACAATAATTACCACAAATAATCCTTATTAACCACAAATCACACTAATAACCACTGTTACAACAATTCATACTATAATAACCACGGTTTGTCTGTTACAGTAACAGGAATAACAGCTGATTGGGTTTCAATGAATCTATTTACTCTGCCACGTAAAACAATGTCACAAGCTGAATTACACTGTAATTAGTAATCGGTGTTAATAAACACTTGCTGATTCACACTGTAATTCCTACCGAAAGACAGTCTTTCTCTCCTGGTCATTTAACTTGCATCAGACTTCGCAGGGTCAGTGTCGCATTTTAAGATTTCCCCAGCGAAACATTTAGAAAAACAGTTCCGCCTCATGGCATATATTATAACAAGTTCATATACATTTACCAACTACACTGTGACTTAGAATATATCATAGATTGTGTTTCACATTTATTTAAAAATTATGTACATCTGTAGATATGAATTTCATTAGTACTGAGTGATGAAATTCGGGGAAATCGGAATAATTCTTGGTTTGACTCTTATTTTGAAATCCCTTTCAAAATAAGAGTCTAAATAAAATTATTACTCTTACGTTTCAAAACAGTACCTTGTTTTTCATGTTTTTGAAGCTTGTAGTCGCTGCTTCTGATGGTTTGACGCGAGTTTCTTTTCGAAAGCTGTTGTTTTCAGTTATTCATTATGTGCAAATGAAACATTACTACGGATGGGGAGCAGATTTGGATTAATTCTGTTTGTGTCGTTAAATATTACGATTGTTCAAACATCGAGGATCCAAGAGAGCACCAGCATCTTCAGTGTCCAGAGGAGAACAATCCGATTACGACAAAAGAGAACTTTAGAGCTGCAGCCCAGAGAGACTAATCAGACAATCATATTCTTCACAGAGCATCTGAACAGACGAAACAACACTCCCTCCTGAATTCAACGGCTATGAGTGGAAAGAGATCTCAGCCCAGCTCGGCCGGGATTAGACCGTATGTGTCGAAGAGACAGAAGCAAGACGCACAATCAGCAGACCTAAATAAAGAAGATTCCTCAACATTACAGGTTACAAACGCGCATCTTCTTTCAGCGGTGTCAGAAAGGGTGCGTCCGTTCTTAGCCAGAAAAAAAGGAAGGACAGGCCTGCCTAAACATGTCCAGCATCACCTTCAGGCCCACCAGGGTCCAGTCAACACAGTGCAGTGGTGTCCACTGCCTCATCTCAGCCATCTGCTGCTCTCTACCTCTCTAGACAGAACGTTTAAGGTGAGATCACCTGGGTTTGGGATCCTGTGTTGAGTGTTGTGTACACTTATGTCCACATGTATCTGAAGTCAGTCAAACAGTTTGTGAGAAACCAGACTCAAAAGGGGTGACCCTCCTCCTCTGGTCAAACTACTAATTATAAAAACGCTGCACCACATCTCTGTTTTATGCTCAAGTGTGTTGAAGAAATGATGCTAGCTGATCATAATAGTAATGGTAGCAGATAATTAGGGTCTCTCTGGATCAAGACAGGATGGACAACTAATCCAAGACCAGTAGCAGGAGGGTGAGCAGCTAGTTTGAAGGCCTGACAGGGGAGCCCAAAGACATTCTCTGGAGGCCTGAGGTCAGTCTTCCTTTGGTTTCAGTCTGAACCAGTGGGCAGTCATTAACATAAGAAAGGTAAAGGGGTGGGATTAATTTTGTTTAGAGAATGTAAACATTACTAAAATGTGGTAAGTGACAGCCTCAGATCTTGCTATGAGAGCTTAACTGAGAGGAGAGAACCTGAAAGTAACATTAGATTATATTAGTTAGAACTTTATTGATATTCTCTCAATGAGCTTCATGAGAGTCACCTGAAATGGATTTCCAACAGTCTTGAAGGAGTTCCCAGAGGTGTCTCATTGAGAGAATGCCAAGAGTGTGCAAAGCAGTAATCAGAGGAAAGGGTGGCTAATTTGAAGAAACTAGAATATAAAACATGTTTTCAGTTATTTCACATTTTTGTTTAAGTACATAACTCTACATGTGTTCATTCATAGTTTTGATGCCTTCAGTGAGAATCTACAATGTAAATAGTCATGAAAATACAGAAAACGCATTGAATTGTATAAAGAATACAGACTATATTACAATATACAATATATATAAGTAGTGCATGAAAATTTTTTGGACTGTTTATTGCACCAAGTTGTGTTGTGTTGTGGTGGTTGGGTTGCAGGTTACTGATTGGTTCCTACTCGTTCCAATATTGTGTCCTCGTGTTACCACGCTTGCCCCCCCCCCTCCCCCGCACTTGGGAAGGAACACATAAACATGGGATAACTCTGAAACATTGACATCCACCTGCTCTGATGTTTCAGAAACTTAAGCAATCACATGCAAGCAGTGAGATCAGTTTTCCATAATTTCCTATGTCCATGAAGCCCTGGAACTACAACCTTTGCGTACAGTCTAGAGCAAAAACAAAACAACTGCTGTTCCATTTCCTAGCACCTTTGGAGGAAACTATACTGACAAGAAATTTGGACAAAAACCTCATTATTGGAAGATGTTGAACTTGAGACTGAATAGAGATTAACTGCTGAAATCTTTTCTCTTGGAAGGTTTGGGATGGTGCAGCCAGTGGGAAGTGCCTTCAGATGTACTCTGTTCACTGTGGAGCTGTCCGAGATGCATGTTGGCTACCATGTGGACGACGTGTTTTATCTGGCTCCTTTGACAACACGGCTGCTGTGACAGAAGTGGAGACAGGTCTTTAATTTCATTTCTGTCTTCATTGGTATTTTACTTATTTTGGTATATACACCTGTAAACCAGTACACTATGACCATTTCCTGTTTCTACTTCCACTGTTCATTTTATCAGCTTCCCTTACTATACAGGAGAACTTACTAGTTTTATAATTACAGACTGCAGTCCATCTGTTTCTCTGCATACTTTATTAACCTCCTTTCACCATGATCCTCAATGGTCAGTATCCCACAGAACCACCACAGAGTAGGTATTATATGGGTGGTGGGTCATTCTCGGCACTACAGTGACAGTGTGTTGTTTGCTGGTTTGAGTGCATCAGACACAGCAGTGCTGCTGGAGTGTTTAAATTAGTGAAGGGGTGGTGGTGGAGCCTGAAGTCTTTCTCCGGTGGGATGGCAGGGGATCTCAAGGTTAGCCTTCCATCAGCCATAGCCGGTTAGCCATCATTAACTCGGTTGAGAGATTATTTTTTGGAATTGGTGTAGTGTTTAGATTTATGGAGACCTGAGAATGTAAACATTACCAGAATGTGGCAAATGACTCCGGCAGATCTGACTGGGACATCTAAAAGGATAGAACCAGAAGGTAACATAAACATGGGAGCATCCTGAAAAATTTGCATCCAACCGCTTCACCATCACAAACCTGAGTGATTGTGTACAGTGGTAAGATCTGGAGCCAATAAAAAATATTAAAAAGACACGTCAGTACAAATAATGTATTTTATAACTTTTAACTTTTATTTTTTGGTAAAGGGAATACCAGGGTTAACTCTTTAATACAGAATTATGGAATCCCACAAGGCTCTGTTTTTGGACAGTTACTGTTTACACATTTTCCTTGGCACTTTATGTTGGAAAATGTGTCCCAGTTTCTGAAGGGAAGGTATCATGCTCTGCTTCAGAATGTCACTACATGTTGGAAGTCAGCTCCCAGTGCTGGCTTCACTCATGCCGCTACAGGCCATGATGCTATCACCACCATGCTTTATTGTAGGCTCACAAAATCAGAACAGTGTCACAGCCGAGCAGACCTGGAACCCAGGTTGTTGTTTTTCTTGTTCTTTTGTTTTGAATCTGGCAATCAAGCAGTGTTTTACACTTTAATTTCTTTAAATCACCTTTTAAGTACTAATCCCCACCACAGACAACCCTAACCCATGAACTGGTTAATCTATTTTATTTCTCTTGCCTAATGATACCACTTCACTGAAGTCATGCCTCCACTCAGCTCTTCAGCTGGCTGCAATAGCTGTTTGTGTTTCTTGTGAACAAGAAGATTAATGAACTGGAAAGTAAAATATCTGTGCAATATCAGATTAAAAATTATGAGAATCAGTACGGGGATAGATGGCAGTCTTCTCCTAAATGCTGTTATAGCAGTCCTGGGTCACGGCTCAGGAAGTGCACGTAAGCAGGCTGAGCCATAGTCCGTTACAGGTGTGGGTTTGTGTGGGTTTGCATGGTGGTAGGTGCTCAGCTCACCACCAGGTCTCACAAAAGATCCACCTGAGCAACAGGTTTTCTGTGCTGGAAGAGCTGGAAGTCATCACTCCAATTGATAAATAGTTATCAGTAGAGAATATCCAAGTGAGCTCTACAGCTGTTAAGTGACTACTACTTGCTGACCGAGCAGCAAACTTGCTGCTTACCTCTGACATTTAAAAAAAATTGCATTTGGGAATGCCAAAGGCAATACAGTACGTCTGGAAAGTATTCACAGTGCTTCATTTTTTCCACATTTTGTTATGTTACAGCTTTATTACTTATTTCAATATCTATACACAATGCTTCATGATGACAATGTGGTAAAATACGCAAAGTACGTAAGTAATCACAGCCTTTGCTCAATATTTTGAAGCACCTTTTACAGCCTCAGGTGTTTTTGAGTATGATGCCTCAAGCTTGGCACACCTGTTTTAGGACGTTTCTCCCATTCTTCTTTGCAGAACCTCTCAAGCTCCATCAGATTGGATGGGGAGTGTCAGTGCATAGTCATTTTTAGATACCTTCAGAAATGTTCAATTGGGCTCAAGTCTGGGCTCTTGCTGGGCCACTCAAGGACATTCACAGAGTTGTCCCGAAGCCACTCCTTTGTTATCTTGGCTAGGGTCCTGCCATCACCATGCTTCACTGTAGCAATTGTATTGATTAGGTGCTTGACATTCATTTTTTGTTTCTCATGGTCTGAGATTGTTTTAGGTGCCTTTTGGCAAACTCCAATCGTAGTTTGGCCACTCTATCGTACAGGCCTGATTGGTGAGTGCTGCAGAAATGGCTGTCCTTCTGGAAGGTTCTCTTCTCTCCACAGAGCAACATTGGACCTCTGTCCATGGCCCTTCCACCATGATCACTCAGTTTGGCTGGGCAGCCATCTCTAGGAAGAGTACTGGTGGTTCCAAACTTTGTTTGGAAGCCATTGTTTCTGTATCCTTCCCTAGATGTGTGTCTTGATACAACCCTTTCTCTGAGGTCTACAGACAATTCCTTAATTTCTTGATGGCTTGGTTTGTGCTGTCTATGTACTGTTTACTATGGATCCTTATATAAAGAGGTGTGTGCCTTTCCAAATCATGTCCAGTCAGGTGAATTTAACACAGGTGTCCTGTCAAACTGTAGAAACATCTGAAGGATGATCAGTGGAAACAAGATGCACCTGAGCTCAATTTTAAGTGTCATGGCAAAGGCTGGGAATACTTATGTGCATGTTTTATTTTACATTTGCAAAGATTTCAAACAAACCTTTCTCACTTTGTCATCATGGGGTGTTGTGTGTAGTTGTTTGATTAAAAAAAAAAAAAGAAGAATCTATTTTGAAATGAGGCCATGATATGACAAAATGTGCAAGAAGTGAAGCGCTGTTAATACTTTCGCTGTATATAAAGTTATTGCTGACATGGGTAAAACTACAACAGTTATGTTCTGAATATCAGTTCAGTTTTATTTTTGATGACCTACCCTAGTGAAAACATTTCTCCTTGATCATTAGTATTAAATGTTGTGTATTTTATAGTAAGTTGTTGTCTCCTCAGGTCAGGTGGTTGCCAAAATGGAAAACCAATTTAAGGTGACTTGTCTAGCATTTCAGCCCACAGAACCTTGTGTCTTTCTGTGTGGGGGGTTCAGTGCTGAAGTCAAGGCATGGGATTCCCGATCTTGCCAGGTCAGTTTAAGCTCTACTGTTCTACTCACTATTCAAATGAGCATGGAACACAACAAGGAAGAACAGTAATGTTATATTAGTTCTGGTATTTATACAAAATATTTAATAGTATTTTGAATTACATAGTTGAATGCAGGAGTTTTTTTCTGAATCTGAAAAGTGGGATATATATATATATATATATATATATGTGTGTGTGTGTGTGTTTAAGTTAAAAGAATGACAATAAAATAAAAATAAGATCCAAGAAAATGTAATCATAGCATCATGGAATCATAGCTTTTGTCTGCACTTAATGGCGAATTTGTTGATGTGAATTTTGAAAGAGAGTTTGTCATCCAGACAGATGCCAAGGTAATTTTATCCTGAGACTCTTACATGCTGGATCTTGTCAGGGTATAAATAGTTAGAGAATATAAAATATTTGAACATCTGGAAAACAGCATGAACTTAGTTGTATTAGCATTTAAAATAAGAATGGCAGCACAGTACTTATTCACAGTACTTAATTACTTACAGTAATTTAAAAGAGTGTGGTTGAAGAGAAGATGCTGTGTCTTTCTCTGGAACCAAATTGATAGTTAGAAACAATAGAATTTTCATGAAGGGATGCTTTGAGCTGGATAATTTTGAGCTTTGCTAGACAATTTTTAGATTGGTCTGTAGTTATTTAGATCTGCTGCTTCTTCTTTATGCAAAGGAATAAAATATTTTATTTCCAGATATTTGAAATTCTGCAGGATAAAAATGTGTGTAATATGTTGTAAAATGACATTGTTGCGAGATGCAGAAGGTAGGGGTCCAGACCATCCTCTCTTTTTTATGGGGGATTAATAGTAGAAAAGGACAATAGGGTAAGGTAGACCTTCAGAGAGAGAGAGAGAGCACCAGCATGAAGTGTTGATACTATATCTAGACAGCTTTATGGCTATAGACATTACCCTGCTCCAATTCCACTCTGGGCACTGATGGATAGCCCATTCACCAATGGTAGTCGTCAGGAGAGAGCAATGCCAAGGCAGAAGCATTTTACATATGGATGGCAGCAGGAAAAAGGCCTGCAAAAGAAATCCTATAGTAGATCATCAAATGCTTCACATAAGACAAGCTATAGGGCAGTGAAAATGCCTTCAAAGAGTCCCAACTTCACACTATGAAGAGCAAAGAGAAAAGGTGAAAATCAGCATCTCCCTTTATCCATGGAAGCATTGTCTGGAATAAATAGACAAACATTATTGGAAAGAAGTAACCACACAAGGACAGCAATGACACTTATTGCACGGCCAATTTAGGTTACTACAGGAGAAAGTAAAGTAATACAGTATACTGCACATGCAATGGTACTGACTGGGCCGCAAGCTCAGCAAAAAGATACAGTCAGTTAAATGGAAACACTGCTAGCTACCCTAATGGAAGATACCTTTCAACAAGAAGAAAATGAAAAAGAACAAAGACAATGACACACAGTATTGGTGGAGCAGCTACATAACCCAGAAATGGAACTGAATGAAAAATGAAATGTTACTTCCACAGATACCAGCTACTAATGTAGAAATAATTTCATGTACACAGAGATCCACAACATCTATACTGAATGTGGAACTTTAACTGAAATTTAGGTCTGTATTTTTATTATTTGAACAGAGTTTGAACAAAGTTTGTTCAAATAAAAGAATAAAAAATAAAGAATCTCAGTGGTATTGGTTCCTGTTACCAGATTTCCGGTATTCCTACAAGACACAAACAAACAAACAAAAAAAAGTAAAACAATACATTGTTAATTAAAACTTGAAAGGGTAATGTCGAAATTTGCACAGACCTACATTGTTGCAATTATGTCCACCAGCGAACTAACATTACTTCAGTATACCTGAGTATTAGAACAGATGTGTTGGGGTCCAGTGTCCCCTAACAATTATTAGAGGTCATGTAAAATAAACTTAAAAGCAGATTCTAAACTGTTACAAATGCCAGAGGTTGCCTTGAATATCCACATCAGAATGACCAGTACAGAATCACAAACTCCTATTTTGCTCACTTTTGATGTGTGCCTTAGCACCTAACATATACATACACCTTGTATAGCGCATTTCACAACTGATGTCACAGAGCAGATTTACAGAAAAAAATAAATAAAAATGTTATCAAAGTATAAGACATAAACCCCCTAGTGAGCAAGCCAAAGGGTGATAGTTTCAAGGAAAACTCCCCCAGATTGGAGGAAGAAACTTTGGGAGGATCCAGGCTCACAAGGGGGGGACCCATTTTCCTCTAGTCAAACTACTTATACATAGTTATTGTATTAATAGCAACAAGTACCTGAAATAAATTTCCTAGCTCTTTTTCTTTCTGTCTTTTTTTTTTAAGGTGGTAAGAAGGTACAGGGCTGGGATTCAGCAGACACTGGACATATTATTTCTGGGTGAAGGGAAAGAATTTATAACCAGCAGTGACATGGTCAGTCAAGACTCTGCAGATCGGACCCTTATTGCCTGGGACTTCGCCACTACTGCCAAAGTCTCCAACCAGATATTCCATGTAAGAACAACTTTTAACTTAACCAGTCACTCCTTGGTCACCTATTGTCTCTTAACTCTTAAGTTTCTTTTTGTATTCTGAGCAGTTTTGAGATAATAAGCTTTAAAGATTTTTTCATTCCAAATTGCAAAACTGTTAACTGACTAACAAATCTCTTTCATGAAAATTATAAAAATCCTAAATGTATTCTAAATGTGTGATGTTAAAATCATGTCAAAAATGGAACAGGCCAAATTTAGATAAAACCTGCTAATCCTAAAACCTTTTAATCTATATATAGATTATATATATATATATATATATATATATATATATATATATATATATATATATATAATATATATATATATATATATATATATACACATATATATATATATATATATATATACACATATATATATATATATATACATATATACATATACAAAAACTGGATTCCAAAAATTTGGGACACTAAACAAATTGTGAATAAAAACTGAATGCAAGGATGAGGAGATGGCAAATGTCAATATTTTATTCATAATAGAACATAGATGACAGATCAAAAGTTTAATCTGAGTAAATGTAACATTTTAAAGGAAAAAATATGTTGATTCAAAATTTCACAGTGTCAACAAATCCCAAAATAATTGGCACAAGTAGCAATAGGTGGCTGGAAAAAGGAAATTGAGCATATAATGAACAGCTGAAAGAACGATTAACACTAATTAGGTCAATTGACAACATGATTGGGTATAAAAAGAGCTTCTCAGAGTGTCAGTGTCTCTCTGAAGCCAAGATGGTAAGAGGATCACCAATTCCACCATTGTTGCGCAGAAAGATAGTGCAGCATAACCAGAATGGTGTTACCCAGCGTAAAAATAGCAAAGACTTTTAAGTTATCATCATCAACCGTGCATAACATCATCAAAAGATTCAGAGAATTGCTGTGCGTAAGGGTCAAGGCTGTAAAACTCTGCTGGATGCTCATGATCTCCGGGCCCTTAAACGTCACTGCACCTCAAACAGGAATGCCACTGTCAAGGAAATAACAGAATGGGCTCAAGAATACTTCCAGAAAGCATTGTCAGTGAACACAATCCACCTTGCCATCTGCCCTTGCCAGCTGAAACTCTACAGTGCAAAGCAGAAGCCATTTCTAAGCAAGCTCCACAAGCTCAGATGTTTGCACTGGGCCAGGGGTCATTTAAAATGGAGTGTGGCAAAATGGAAGAATGTTCTGTGGTCAGATGAGTCACGATTTGAAGTTCTTTATGGAACACTGGGACGCCATGTCATCCGGACCAGAGAGGACAAGGATAACCCAAGTTGTTATCAACGGTCCGTTCAGAAGCCTGCATCACTGATGGTATGGGGTTGCATGAGTGCTTGTGGCATGGGCAGCTTGCATGTCTGGAAAGGCACCATTAATGCAGAGAACTATGTTCAGGTTCTAGAACAACATATGCTCCCATCTAGACGTCATCTCTTTCAGGGAAGACACTGCATTTTTCAAAAAGGTAATGCCAGACCACATTCTGCAGCAATCACAACAACATGGCTATGTAGGAGAAGGATCTGGGTACTGAAATGGCCAGCCTGCAGTCCAGATCTTTCACCTATAGAGAACATTTGGCGCATCATAAAGAGAAAGGTGCTACAAATAAGGCCCAAGACGATTGAACAGTTAGAGGCCTGTATTAGACATGAATGGGAGAGCATTCCTATTTCAAAACTTGAGAAACTGGTCTCCTCTGTCCCCAGACGTCTGTTGAGTGTTGTAAGAAGAAGGGGGGATGCCACACAGTGGTAAAAATGGCCTTGTCCCAAGAAGGACACACACAGGCTGGACAAACTGATCAGGCAGGCTGGCTCTGTGGTTGGCACAGAGCTGGACTCTTTGGTCTACTGGACATTATGGACAATGCCAGTCACCCTCTGCACACTGTCATCAGCCACCAGAGGAGCCTGTTCAGTGAGCGACTGCTCCTTCCCAAGTGCAGGACCAATAGACTTAAAAACTCTTTTGTCCCACACGCCATCAGACTGTACAACTCCTCTCTGGGGGGAGGAGTGCTAAGAGGAGGATGGAGAATGGGAAAGGGTAGGAACGACCAGTAACTCATAACTCACAACCCACAACAACAACACATCTGGATTTGGTGCAATATACATTTCATAAACATTTCAAGTGCAATAATAACAATGCAATACACAGTTTCAAGTGCAATAACAATAATAATGTGCAATACCCCCTCCTACTGGACTATTTTTCTACTTTTCTCATGCACTATTTATATATATATTGAATATTGTAATAAAGTCTCTATATTATATATTCTTTAAATTTATAAAGTGTTTCTTTACTAAATTATCTCGTTCTACCTTTGTACTGTACTTATGTTTATTTAAAGTGTAAACATTTAACATTTAAAGTGATCCATCTCAACCTTTTCAAGATTTTGATCCTGATTTGTACTTCAGTCAAACCTGAATTTAAATGTAATGTAACCTGAATGTATTATAAGAGTCTGGATTTCTAATTTTCACGAGTTATAAGTCATTCTGATCAACAAAAACTAAATATGGCAGAAATGTCACTTTACATGTAGTGAATACTTTTATGACCAATGTGGCATGTGTACGCATGTGTGCATGTGTGTGTGTTAGGGGTACACGATATGGACAAAAAATATTTCATTTGCATTAAACCTTTTTACTTTTAATGACCCATTTTGAAACCGAATGAAAAAAGTCATTTTAAGCAGGTGAATATAATTTTATGCATATTCATGCCATATCTCATATGTAAGAACTGTCCACTGAGCCTACCTCTTATAAATCACAGTAAATGAGTTAGGTATAATTTTAATTTATCATAATCTCTCTCCCATAGTTTCATAATAAATTTTACTGTTGTATATAAGTGGTTAGTTTATGTTAAATTTCAAGGGAAACTGTTGAAATGAAAATGAACACTTACCTATAGCAAGGTTTCTGTCCCTTTCAGTTCAGTGGTTTTGATCATATTTGTGGTGTCTGTTGTAAAACACACCAGGCTCTCTTCAAGCAAACTCCAGCTGGTCAAAGCTTCCTGCAATCCCAAAGCTATGTTTTTACCCATGTGTTCCTCAGGAAAATAGGAAGCCTGCAAACATTGACTTTTTAATAATTTCATTTAAGTACTGGTTGATAAAGTGAGTTGTTAATTCCACATAGGGCTCAGTTGTTCTGCTAGACCACAGATCTATTGTACAAGCAAATAATTCTATCTGCTTCAGTACTTACACTGCATGTTTCATACACTCATTATACATCTCTGTTATGGCGACATGGGAGAAATGTGTCTGTGATGGAATCTGGTTTTGCATGTCAGTCTTGTTAAGTAAGTGCACAAAGGTTTTTTTTGCTCAACATTTTAAACAGCACCTTATCTTTAGCCAAGTTGTATGTGATCACATTTATATGGTGTCATGTTTTTTGAAGCTTGTGACTGTAGCCACAGCAGCTCAGCACACTTTGCACAAAACATTGGATTGAGCAAGGTCATCTTGTCTAAGTTCAACACACAACTACAGACATGCCCCCTTTTTGGTACCAATTCTTCCTCACTTACGACTTCGCTTCTTGTGGTGGTTCTGCTTTACTCTTTTTTTCCTCAGTCTAAAATGGCAGTGTTTGGTGCAGGTTTTCAAAGTGAAGAGTTTTCAGCTCTCTCCATAGATTTTCAATGCGATTGAGGTCATTGTCAAGGCCATTCCATGACCTTGATATGCTTCTTATGGATCCACTCCTTTGTTTCCTTGGCTGTATGTTTTGGGTTGTTGTTGTGCTGGAAGACCCATCAACGACCCACTTTCTGTGCCCTTGCAGCGGCAAGGAGGTTCTCATTCAAGATTATGCAATACGTGGCCCACTTCATCTTCCTGTCAATGCTGTGAAATTAGCCTGTGCCCTTATAAGAAAAACACCCCCAAAACATAATACTTCCACCACCATGCTTGATGGTGGGGATCATGTTCTTAAGGTCAAATTCTGTATTTTTCTTTCTGCAAACACATTGAGTTGAGTTGAGGCCAAAGAGCTCAATTCTCATCTGTCCACAGCACCTTCCCCCATTCTCTCTCTGAGTCATTAATATGTTCATTGGCAAACTTGAGGTGGGCATGGATGTGAGCCTTCTTGAGCAGAGGAACATTGTGTGCACTGCAGGATTTGAAACCATTGCATCTCAGTGTATTAACAATGTTTTTTTTTGGAGACTGTGGTCCAAGCTGCATTGAGACCATTAACCAGCTCCTCCTGTGTAGTTCTTGGCTAATTTTTAATAGGGATGTGACAGAGCTGAGGAAAATCCTCATCCGTCGGATTCAACTTTTTTTGCTACAAATCCGTTGAATACGAATGCAAATGCGGTTTTGGAAAACACAGGTCCATAGAACACCCAGTAAACCCTGATAAGCCAATTTGTGCATGTATTTTTGTATTTTTTCAACATAATGCTTAAACAGGCCATCATCCACAGGTAGTCATGGACTCGTGGTGTCCTGTAAACAATTCCATCATTCAATCATTTATTATCATGTAATTAACTAATTATGCATTCATACACAAAGAAGACATCAACTAGTAGTGTAGTACTGTTCGTCTTTACTATTGTTTTGTGTTTTACACTTGTTTTCTTACCACATTCGCCATTTTCATTATTTATTTATGTAAAGTGGAAGTATAAAGTAAACAACATTCACCATTAAATTCAGATGAACATTGGTGGTCTCTAAAAGATGACCTGCAGGGTGGAATTCAACGTGTGTCATGCACCCCTCAGTCTCTCTGGACTCCCAATTCCCCGAATCCTTCAGTTTGTCACCTGACTGATCATGTGACTCACTCACGTTCTGATCACCGGAGTTCTGATATTATTCACAATCAAACGTTTCCTGACTCCTGCCTTTCGTCACGTCCTGTATTTATTCTACCGGTTATTGATCTTCACTTGTTTTTCGATTTCGTCCCTGGTTTGTCCATTCTGGTATTGTCCCGCCTGTCTGTTATTGACCTGGATTGTTTGACTCTTGTTTATCGCTTTTGTCCTATTAAAGTGCTGTATTTATATCTGCGTCTGCGTCGCTCTGTCCGGACCTGACAGTATGAGTTCTGTTTTATATGCCAGCGGCGATTGTATCCGCATTCGATGAAAATTGGCCCTAAACCCGTTGAATTCGAATTTGCTAAAAAGGGTCAAAGTTCGAATGTCATCGAATTCAAATTCGAACTTAATCACATCCCTAATTTTTAGCCATTTTCATGATCAGTGAGACTCCCAAGAGGTGTTATCTTGCATGGAGCTTCAGGCCTAGGTCGATTTGCAATAATGTTGTACTTCTGTGTAATTGCACCAACAGTTGTCACCTTCTCATCCAGCTTCTTACTTATGGCTTTGTAGCCCATTCCAGCCTTCTGTAGGTCAACAATTTTGTCCCTGACATCTTTAGACAGCTCTTTAGTCTTGTGCATTGTTGGAGATGTTGGAGTGTCACTGAGTCTATTGGCAGGTGGCCTTTTATACAGGTGACAATTTGGGACAGGTGTCTCTCATGAAGGTAATAACTTCACTGAGATTAGTGAAGTGTCAGTGGTCTGTGGGAGCCAACATTAGTCATGGTTTTTAGGGGATCAAATTATTATTTTGATATTCATTCTCTCACTGTTAAAATGAAGTGTGTGTGTGTGTGTGTGTGTGTGAGAGTATGTGTATATATGTGTGTGTGTATATATATATATATTCTCACTGAAGGCATCAAAATTATGAATGAACACATGTGGAGTTATGTACTTTACAAAAAAGAAATAACTGAAAACATGTTTTATAACATGTTTTATCCACCCTTTGCTCTTACTGCTTTGCACACTCTTAGTATTCTCTCAATGAGCCACCTCTGGGGAATCCTTCAAGACTGTTGGAAAACCATTTCAGGTGACTATCTCTTGAAGCTCATTGAGAAAATGCCAAGAGTGTGCAGGGCAGTAATCAGAGCAAAAGGTGGCTATTTTGAAGAAACTAGAACATAAAACAAAGTTAAAGTTTAAAGTTACATAACCCCACGTCTTCATTCATAGTTGTATCAATGTGACCCCGTGTCCTATTTTGAGATTCACAGCCAGCTAAACTCTCTCTTACATCACTTCCTCCAAGGAAGAGGCATTTGTTGTAGTTGAACAAGATTTAATGTAAAAAAGTGTGAAATCATATTGCCACTCAAAGGGATATGAAGAGCAGATTTGGATTGGCAGAGATGCACCATGCTTTCTTTAACTCCTGAGAAAAAACTACTTCAGTTCACTTCCTCTATTTACAAATCAGCCCAACATAGCGCGTTGTGAAAAAACCTGCGCCCCCCACAGGCTCAGAGAGACAACAACACAAAAACAGTTCCAAGAATGCCACTATAATCTATTTAAACATTGAACTAACCTCTTAAGAGACAAAATAAGGATACAGTCCAAAATAGGTCTATCGACGATCTTGGTAGTCTTGTCACGTGTAACCTTCACTTCCACTTTCCTGACAACTCCATCTCTGCTCAGAAGGGTCTTCACAATGACTCCTATGGGCCATTCATTTCTTTTTAGTTCCTTGTCTTTTAGAAAGATCACATCTCCTTTCTTCAAGTTTGGTTTGTTGCGCTGCCATTTCTGACGACTCTGGAGCATGTTGAGGTATTCTTTCTGCCATCTGGCCCAGAATGTGTCAGCAAGGGCTTGAACGCTCTTCCACTGATGTTAATACATGTCGGCCTTGGTGAAGTCCCCAGGTGGAGTTGGGATTGGACCAAACTTCTGGGTGAGTAGAGTTGAGGTGTTCAGGATCAAAGGGGCCTCTGATTCTGAGGAAACCGGTACCAAGGGCCTCGCATTAACAATAGCCGTGACCTCGGCCATTAATGTTGTCAGGACCTCGTGAGTTAGAGTAGGGTTCCCTGCTAGCATTGAGTCTAGGATGTGTCATGAGATGCATATCATATGCTCCCAGGTGCCACCCATGTGAGATGAGTGGGGAGCATTGAACACCTCTGTTTGTGTAAGTAGTCCCCCACACTTGTCTCACCAGGCTTGGGAGGATCCAGCTTCAGTTCCTTGGAGGCATCAATGAAATTGGTTCCACAGTCTGATCTTAACTGCTTAGCGGGGCCTCTGATTGCAAAAAAACTATGAAGAGCATTGATAAAACTGGATGAGGTCAAAGTTTCAATCACTTCAATATGAATGGCCCTTGTAGACATGCAAATGAACAAGTCTGCCCATCTCTTGCTGTTAGCTTGATTACCTTTAGTGCGGCGTGTAGCAACATCCCACGGTCCAAATACATCAAGGCCAACAAAAGAAAATGGCAGACTACTCTGTAAGTGTTCAGCAGGCAAGTCTGCCATTATTTGCTTTGTTCTGCCTCGAAACTTTCTGCAGGTGACACATTTATGTATTACACTGCTGATGGATCTCTTAGCACCAACTATCCATAAGCCACTTGCTCTCACATCTCCCTCAGGGAAGTGTCTTCCTTGGTGCTGGATGGCTTCATGGTGATGTCGAATGAACAGTGCCGCAATGTGATGCTTTCCTGGTATCAGAAGAGGGTTGGCTTCATGACTTGGCAAGTTGGACTCTGCAAGTTGTCCTCCTGTAAGTTTTCGTGATCAATCATGGGATTAAGTTTATGAAGGGAATTGTTGCGTGGTTTGTCTCGTTTTGCCATGATACACTTAATTTCCTCTGCGTAAACTTCATGCTGGACACACCTGATGATTGTGTGCTCTGCTTGAGTTAAAGCTTCATATGTGAGACTCGCCTTACAAAGGTGCCAGCTGCAACAACCGCCACCATCTTTGGACTTGAAACTGTGAGAGATGTGATGGAGGTAGGCCACTGCTTTGACAAGGGAAGTCCATTTTGAAAACCTTTGAAAGCGGCACCTGGAGCAGTTGTGGTCACAAGCACAGTCACATTCTGTCGAATTTCAACATCTAACTGTGGATCAACAAGTTCAAATTGCTCTTTTTCTAGGGAAATGCTCTCATGGTTGAGAAG
Organism: Acestrorhynchus altus; assembly: GCA_034509495.1. Classification (NCBI taxonomy): domain Eukaryota; kingdom Metazoa; phylum Chordata; class Actinopteri; order Characiformes; family Acestrorhynchidae; genus Acestrorhynchus; species Acestrorhynchus altus. The sequence continues at coordinate 23,157,193 of CM067513.1, forward strand.
AAATGCTTGGCCATACAATCATGAGGTACTAGCAAGTTTCTCTGTTGCTACAGACCGGGAGCCATGATCAGCGGGATTGTGCTCTGTTGGTACATATTCCCCACTGGTCTGGCAGGGAAGACACCTTGATCCTCTGTACACGATTGTTTACATATATGTGAAATCTTCTGTTTTGATTGTTAATGTATCCCAACACCACTTTACTGTCACTGTAAAACATTGTCCTGTCAATCTTTAATTTCAGTTCTTCCTTGAGAACCTCCAACATCTCCACAATAAGCACTGCTGCACAAAGCTCTAATCGGGGAATGGTGAGCTCTGGTACAGGAGCCAGTTTGACCTTACCCATGAAAAAAACCCAACTTCAATGTGCCCATCTTCATGTGTGACATTCAGGTAGGCCACTGCTGCGATGGCTTTCACTGAAGCATCTGAGAATAGACAAAGCTTGATGAAGGTGGCTTGTGAGATGGAGAACGTGACATAGGTACAAAGAATATATAGGGTTGTGAGACTCTAGGTTGCTGCTGGAGAGCTCTCTAAGAAGAAGTCTGCCTTTGATGGTTACAAGTGCAAGCAAGCCAGTAGGATCGAACAAGCTGTTTACTGTCAAGAGTACACCACAGCGAGTGAAGGGTTTCTGCTCCTGTGGAACATGGAATGTAAACGTGTCTTATACGGGGTTCCAACTCACTCCTAAGCTGCGTTGGACTGGAAGCTCATCAGTTGTTAAATCAAGATCTTTGATATCTTTGGCCCTATCCTCAGGGGGGAAAGCATTCACAACTTCCATTTTGTTGGAAACAATCTTGTGGAGATGTAGATTTGAGAGGGCAAGTTGTCTTTGTACCACAGGAAGCAAAGGTAATCTCTGTGATCTTCCTTGACTACAAAGCAGTAGAACATTTGTTCGATGTCAGCAGTGATGGTGACAAGTTCTTTCCTCAAGCAAAGCAGCACACCCAAAAGTGTGTTGTTCAGGTCCGGGCCAGAAAGTAGTATGTTGTTGAGGGACACTCCATCAAACCGCGCACTCGAATCAAACACCACACATATCTTTCCTGGCTTTTGTGGATGGTATACACCAAATATCGGGAGATACCAGTTCTCTTTGTCTTTGTTTGGTGCAAGCTCTGCATGTTGGTTGTCGAGCATTTTCTGCTTGAATTCAACAAAGTGTGCTTTCATTTCTGGTTCCTTGTTGAGTGTATGTCGCAGGGACATGAGCTGCTGGTAGGCATAGGACCGGTTGTCAGGAAGTTTGCGTCTGGAAATTCAAAATGGAAGTGGTGCAACCCATCTGTTAGTGTCGTCTTTGAAGAATCCCTCCATCTTCTTCAGGAAGATCATGTCTTCAACAGAATGAGTGAGTTGGTTATCTTTATTGGTGCAACAAAACACAGCCTTTCCTAAATTCTCAGCTGGGAGCTTTTCATGTGGGTGAACAGGTAGCAATTTATGCAATTTTTGGTAATGGTTTGGGTTTGGTTCAGACTAAATCCTCCTTCACACTGAAGCAACTGTTGCAGGGAGTGAGAGAGCTTGGGCAGCCATTTTCCAATACATGTGTTTTCAGAGCGTTCACTTCACTTGGCTTGTGAGCATTGCCGATGATGACCCAGCCCAGGTCAAGCTTCTGTGCAAATGGGTCATTGCATTTGCCATTAATTTGCTTCCTCACCTTGGGATTTCTCAGAAGATTTCATCCTATTAGCAACAGTATATCTGCACATGGGTCGAGAGACGGTCGTGTAAAGCAGCTTCTACAGTGTGTATCTCTTCTCTGGGATTTCCCTGCAATTTCATTTACACATACCTCTGTACATGTGGCAGTAACATCTGAGTCCTGTGCAGTTGTTTGCTCACCGCCATGCTCTCTATGGAATGAGGGAGGCTTGGACATCTGTGGAGCAGGGCCAGGGTGAAGAGCTGCCAGGTGTTTCTCGTGACTGTACAGTATTTGGCTCGGTGGCTGGTGGAAGCAAGGCTGCAATAGCAGATGTTATTGTCTTTGAGCAGTCTTTTCCTGTCGTCAAGCAGCATAGTTCTGAAACCCCTGCATCTTTTAAGTGGGTGGGGTTTGTGATGTATAGGACACTGTCTTTTAATGTCTTTAACTGCTTCTTTGGTCCTGCATCCCTCTGATGCTATGTCTGTCTTGTGCACTGTGACTGATAGTTTTAGGTTGTAGTTACCTGTTGATTTCCCTTTTTTGTAGCTGGATGTGTGCTTGGCATGCAAGAGTGTCATTGTGTTGAAAGTTGTGGCAAAGCTGGGGTCATTCCTTGCTTTGGCTTGACCTTTCACAAATTCCACAAAGACTGGGAAGGGTGGGAAGCTAACATGTTGGTCCTCTGTAAACATTGAACCCACCATTGTCCATTTTTCTTGGAGATGGAAGGGTAGCTTCGCCACTATTGGGCCTACTCCCCTGGCTGAGTCAAGGTAACTTAACCCTGCTAAATATCCATCTAGTTTTGCCGCTTGGAGTTCACACAGCAGATCTGACAGATCACGAAGCTTGTGTGGTTCTTTACTGGAGAGCTTTGGAAAGCTTTGTATCTTAGCAAACAGAGTTTTCTATTGCCTCTGGTGAGCCATAACATTCTTCTAGTCTTGACCATATCATCTTCAAACTGCTTTCAGTCTCTTGGCATGTTAAGAAGACTCAGGTCCCAACCACTTTATGAGTAGATTTATTTCTTCACTGGCTGTAAGCACCTTGATGGTGCTCTGAAATGTGGCTTTCCAGCTGAGGTTACTCTCTGGCTTATCATCAAATTCTGACAGTCCTCCAGTTACTAGCTGGCTCTTAGATAAAAATCTGGCTAGGTCACTCATTGTGGGCTTAGTCCCTGCTGTGGAATAAATGGGTATTGCATCAGTTCTTATTTGAGACTGCGAGGTGTGTACACTACTGGTCGTTCACATTGTTCACTTTGATAATTGCTGTCATCGTGCTGAAATGTATCTATTGTCTTGAGCCAGGTCAGTATAATTGTGTAATAGTTTGTGATTGGATTAATGATGTTAATAGCCAGAATTTCAAAGGAAGTGAAGGTATTATACTGTATCTGATTAATTTCTAAAATATTTTGGTAGATTATACAGACTCCACCTCCTCTACCTGATAGTCTTGTGTTGTGCACATAAGTATAACCTTCAGATGTGGCTTCATTTAGTGCCAGGTATTCATCAGGTCTAATCCAAGTTTCGTTGAGGCACAAAACATTGAGCTTCTGATCATTTATAATTTCATTCACAATGACTGCCTTTGAATTGAGTGATCTAATATTGAGTAGACCAAACGTTAGATTTGAGGTGTTACTTTTATAATTTAAATATGATGTCTGGATATTGATTAAGTTTTTAAGACAGGCTGTTTTAGTTTTTCTGTGTTAAGCTTTAGTTCGGTGCACAGACAGTATCAATACACCTAGGTGACGTCTCAAAGCAACTCGCAGACGGTCAGTTTAGCTGGTCTGTCTGCAGCCTGGTCCTGGCTCTGGTATGTCAGCAGCTGTTAATGCTACTCTGCTGACAAACTAGCAGACTATGGGCTATGCTGCACAAATGTAAGGCAGCACCCTCCCTCGTGGGGTGGACACCATCCCTACCTGTAAGACCAGGCTTGCCCTCGAAATTTTCCTAATTGTTTATAAAGCCCACATGGTTATCTGAAAACCACTTGGACATCCAGCAGTTGTAAGACTGCTGTAGGCTTCAGCGCCACACCGCATTGGGATGGGGCCAGAGCAAATTATGGCATCGGACATCGTCTGGGCCAGTTTAATCACGTTTTTAATATTATCTTTAGTCACTTCACTCTGCTGCAGACGTATATCATTGGCCCCCTACATGGATTATTATCCTCGAATATTTCCTATTTACTAATTAAAGATGGCCACTAATATCTGGGGCCCTGGCTCCCAGTAAACAGCTGGTGACCGCTGGTGCTGGTAGCTTCATGACTATGCCACAGAGGCATCACCCATTCACCCCGCTGTGAGGACTAGACTGTGATCCCAGAGTTGAGGGGGTGCTGAGGCACCCGGGGCAGCTAATACTGAGCACTCTGTCTCTCCTTCAGTAAACCCTGAATACAGACCTCTAACTTGTCCACCTTTTCCAGCAGGGAGCTAACTATCTGACACTTAGTACAAACACTATCACTATTATTATCTCTAGAGCTGGAAAAGGGGTTTACACTAAACATGCCACACTCTGAGCAAGCAAACCGACCAACAGCAGACATGGTTAAACAGGTACTCACCACTTTTGTGTAGAATAAAATAACTTACAAACAGCAAACAAACCAGCTGGAGAAAACAGCTACCTCACTTTCTGAGAGCTGCAAAAAAGTCTGAAAAACTAAAAATGGTTAATATGGAAGAAGGGGTTTCAAGAAGAAGAAGTTGCACAAGTGGCAAATAAACAGCAAACAGGCTCTGCAAGAGCAGATAGCTACACCAGCTAACTTAGCAAGCACTGAGCAGGAAGCACTGAGCAGGAAGCACACAGCATGTGCCAGTATGTGCCAAGTTTACAGATTGCAGTCAAAACACTAAACTTAAAGTCAGAATTATGACAATTTCAAAATAAATTAAAAAAGAAAAGCATAATGCAATCTTTTGCTGGGTTTGGTGCAGGAGAGATACACCTGCCCCAGTTTGGCACTGCACCCACTGGAGGAGGACTTTGTTGCTCAGACCAATGGAAACTACATTGCACTCTTCTCAGGCCAGAAGCCGTATCGGATGAACAAAATGAAACGCTTTGAAGGACACAAGGTCAGTGAGTTTACTGTTGTGTGTCTGTGCCAAAGTTCACTGAGTTAGCAATTGATCTACAACAAATCCATATCAAATATCAGGCTCTGTACTGTCTTCACTCTAAATACACAGAGCATTTATTCAAAATTCTTGCAAGTGCCCTTTTAGTTAATCTGTTTTCTAAGCAAAAAGAGAGAAAGGAAATCAATGCTTCTGTGTTCTAGGTGGAAGGTTATGCAGTGCAGTGTGAGCTGTCTTCAGATGGAACCATGCTGGCTTCAGGAAGTTCTACAGGCTCTGCACACTTCTATGACTTTCAAAGTGGACGAAGCTTGCTAAGACTTCATGCTCATGAGCAGGCATGTATGAGTGTATCTTTTCACCCTGTACTAGACTCTGTGGTTGCTACATGTGACTGGGGAGGGGAGATTAAAATATGGAACTAATTAATTCAGATATTCTGCGGCAGAGGACAATTCTGTATTTGAAAAATTTAATTACAAAAAATACTTCTTTTGTAAGTTATGTAAGCATTGTCTTAGGTGCAGTAAATATTTAAAATGTTTATATTTTGAAAACTAAATTGTAAAACTATCTGTGAAAAGTATTTTTATTTTTGCAATTTGATGTAATATTGTGTACTATGCTCCTATCTTACGCTAAACTGACTGGCAGGAATTCTGGTGCTTTTTACTAGTCTTGTATTGTATTTACATGAGTGTTCAACAAAGTCTCTCTCTCTCTCTCTCTCTCTCTCTCTCTCTCTCTCTCTCCCCATATATGTGTGTGTACAGTACAGGCCAAAAGTTTGGACACACCTTCTCATTCAATGCATTTTCTGTGTTTCATGACTATTTACATTGTAGATTCTCACTGAAGGCATCAAAATATGAATGAACACATGTGCAGTTATGTACTTAACAAAAAAAGGTGAAATAACTGAAAACATGTTTTATATTCTAGTTTGTTCAAAATAGCCACCCTTTTCTCTGATTACTGCTTTGCACACTCTTGGCAATCTCTCAGTGAGCCACCTCTGGGAACTCCTTCAAGACTGTTGGGAAACCATTTCAGGTAACTACCTCTTGAAGCTCATTCAGAGAATGCCTACAATGTAAATAGTGATGAAAATACGGAAAACTGAGAATGAGAAAGTGTGTCCAAACTATTGGCCTGTACTGTATATATATATGTATCTCATACACACACACAGACATACATTCATTTACACATACATACACACTAATAATAGTAATAAAAAGAGAATAAACACAATATTACAACACAACAGCACCTCAGCTGTTATCAAAAGTCAAGGATTAAAAATGGGTTCGTTATAAAACAAGCTACTGATAATGCTCCCCTAATGCTGCTGCATTTTAAACCAGCTGCAAGCGGCTGAAAGAATCCTTGCTTCAGTGGATTGATGCTTCTAGATCAATGCTTTTTTAAACTCATTAGAGCTACCTACTCTAACTGAGGAACAAAATACAATACTTATTGCCAATATAATTAAAGATGAAATTAAGGAGGCCATTAGGAAATTTAAACTAAATCAGTCACCAGGACTGGATCATTTACGGCAGGTACATTTATGGTAGAAAGAATTAATCCTGGTCATACTTCCTACTTTGAACTGGGTCTTAAAAGAGGCACAAACCTGCTGGAAGGAAGCAGTATTTTAAGATATATTAAAAGAAGGCAAGGACAGTACAGAGTGTTGATCATATAGGCCAATATTGGTTCAAAATTTAGATTATATAATCATTACATCTATCACGGCTAGATGATTAGAAGAATTCTTACGCTGATTCATAATGATTAGGCAGGCTTTGTGAAGCAATGCCAAACACAACATATTAAGAACTTTAAAAGTCATAGAGCATATACCAAAAAAAACAAAATGGAAGCAATTGTGATGAGCGTTGATACTGAATTGGCCTTTGATTCAGTTAACTGGACCTTTCTTTATAGACTTTTACATAGATTCAGAGTGCATGATACGATTATTAACACTATACAGGCTCTGTATGATGACCCAAAGGTCAGGATTAACATCAACGGACATTTATCAAATAGCTTCACTGTGTAGATAAATTGGCTTGCTCTGCCGATGATATCTTTGTCTTTCTAACGCAACCAACATATTCTTTACCCCATTTGATGTCATTTGAACTATATGGTCAACTATCAGTTAATGTAAGTAAAACTAATCTCATAACTATAACCAACCAGAAAAAATTTAAATTAAATGCCTTCTGACATGGATTTCAGAATGTTTCAAATACAGTGGGGCCAAAAATTTAGCCTCTATTTTAATCAGCCACTGATTGTGCAAGTTCTCCTACTTAGAAAGATGAGAGAGGTCTGTAATTATCATCATAGGTACACTTCATCTATGAGAGACAAAATGAGAAAAAAAAATCCAGGAAATCACATTGTAGGATTTTAAAGAATTTAATTGTAAGTTATGGTGGAAAGTATTTGGTAAATAACAAATGTTCTACTCAATACTTTGAGATCAAATGTTTATTTATTTATAAAATGAAAACAAGACTACACAAAAGAACTGTATACATGCAGGGAGTCATCTTGTCTGTTCTAAAGACTAATTATTTAGTAAAAATAAAATCAGGCCTATGGGGTGCTACATAAGTATCCCATTGTACCCCACTCTGAAGGGAAATTTTCCTCTGTTACCCAGAGGACACAATGTCCATGATTTCCAAAAACAGTTTGAAATGTGCACTCGTCAGATCACACGACACTTTTCTACTTAATGTCAATCCATCTCACATTAGCTTGGACCCAGAGAACCCGGCGGCATTTCTGGGTGTTGTTCATATAAGGCTTTCACTTTGCATGGTAGAGTTTTAACTTGCACTTGTAAATGGAGTGACGAACCGCATTCACTGACAATGGTTTTCTGCAGTGCTCTTGATCCCAAGCGGTAATTTCCATTACAGAACTATGTCTGTTTTTTTTTAAGCAGTGCCATTGAAGGACATGGGCATTCAATGTTGGTTTTCGGGCTTGCTGCTTACTTACAGAGATTCCTCTAGATTATCTGAATCTTTTGATGATATTATGGACTGTAGATGATCAAATACCTAAATTTCTTGCAATCTGGAGATGTTGTTCTTAAACTGTTGGACTATTTGCTCGCACAGTTGTTTACAACCTCACCCCATCCTTGCTTGTGAATGACTGAGCCTTTTGGGGATGTTCCCTTTATATCAAGTAATGACACCTGTTTTCAGTTAACCTGTTCACCTATGGAATCCAGACAGGTGTTTTTTAGAATATGTTGCAGGAATCAAATTCAAAATAAGTGAATATTTGCAAAACACAATAAAGTTTATCCGTTTGAATATCATGTCTCTGTAGTGTATTCATTTGCATATAGGTTGAAGAAAATTTGCCAATCATTGTATTGTTTTATTTATGTTTTACACAATGTCCCAATATATATTATATATATATAATTCATCTGTCAATGGGTTGAAATGTTACACATTTCCATCTGGATCATATCCTTTATGAAATAGGAGACAGCAATAACTGCAGGCTACTAAGAGATTTGACTCTTTGTTTTTGAGAGTCAAATTGTAAAGTTTTTAATAGTAAAGTAATAATTTTACACATATCAAATATGAATTCTATATATTGTTTTTCATTATAAAACATGGATATAATTGTTATTATTATTATTATTATTATTATTATTATTATTATTATATGGATATAGTAATATATAGTTATATATTATTTAACTAAGACACAATTATCCAATTGACAAGAAAGCAAAAACTACAACCATTTAGTAGTTATGGAAATGTACTATGCATCCAGAAAATGTTCACTGCAATTTATGCATATTTTATAGCCTTTTTCCAAAATGGATTCAATTAATTTTTTCCATCCAAATTCTAAACACAATACCCTATAATGACAAAGAGAGAAAGGTTTGTTTGAAATTTGAAATTTATGAAAAAAAATAAATAAATTATATATATAAGTATTCACAGTCTTTGTTCAATACTTTGTTGAAGCACCTTTGGCAGCAATTACAGCCTCCAATCTTTTTGATTATGATGCTTCAAGCGTGGCACACTGGTTTAGGACGTTTCTTTCATTCTTCTTTGCAGAACCTTCACAGAGTTGTCCTGAAGCCACTCCTTTGTTATCTTGGCTGTGTGCTTAGGGTTGTTGTCCTGTTGGAAGCTGGAGCAGGTTATCATCAAGGATGTGTCTGTACATCGCTGCAATCATCTTTCCTTCAACTCTGAATAGACTCGAAAAGACTGAAAAGACTAGAAAAACACCCCCAAAGCATGATGCTGCCACCACCATGCCTCACTGAAGGAATGGTATTAGCTAGGTGATAAGCAGTTCCTTGTTTCCTCCAAATATGATGCTTGGCATTGGTGACAACCAACCAGGTGAAGAGACAGCTGGAGAAGTCATCTGTCTTTTTGTTTAATGACCTCAGACCAGTGGCCCTCACATCCCATGTCACGAAGGTCCTGGAAGATGAAGGGTCTGCTACATCTCATACCTCTGACCAGTCCTTTATTGGATTCCCTGCAGTTTGCTTAACAACAGTAGATTGGTGTGGATGATGTAATAATCTGTCTACTGCAGAAGGCACACTCCCACTCCTACACCACTGGATTCAATGAACAGTAATCTGGGGTCCAAAAATCTGGGAGGTTTTCAATAATTTGTTCAACTACAGAATGCTTCATGCAGTACTGAGGGGGCGTACATACATTTTGCCTAAGCTGTAGCTCATAAGAAATTGGATAATGATCTGAGATTGCTGAGGTTTGGGGAAGAATACTTGTCTATGCCAACACCCTAGGGTCAGAACCAAATCCAGAGTGTGATTACAGTAATGTGTTGGCCCGGTGACATTCTGGATTAGAATTAGACTACAGATTAGATTAGATTAGGCTACAGAGTCAAGGATTGAGGTAAATTGTCTACCTTCTCAAAGTGAATGCTAAAATCTCATACAATTATTACTTTATCACTGCACACTGCAAAAGTCTGCCAAAGAGTCACTAAATTATTTGAAAAACTCTTGAGTAAGGCTCTGGTGGTCTATAAATATACATTGCATTCTTGTTTGTGGCTGGATTAATTATGTTAATAGCCAGAATTTCAAAGGAAGTGAAGGTGTTGTAGTGTTTAGGTTGACATCTAAAATAATTTGTTAAATTATAATAATTATAATATTGTTAAAACTCCACCTCCTCTGATGGTCTCTGGCTGTGCACATAATTATAATCTTCAGGGGTGGCTTCATTTAGTGTCAGGCATTAATCACATCTAATCCACATTTCACCGAGACTGAGACATTAAGCTTCTCATCATTTATAATTTAATTCACAGTGACTGCCTTTGAATTGAGTGATGTACTATTGAGTAGACCAAACTTTAGGTCTGAGGTGTTACTTTAATAATTTGAATATGATGTCTGGATATTGATAAAACATTACTAAAACAGGTTGTTTTAATTTTTCTAAGTTTTGTTTTAATTCCAGGGACAGACACAGTTCCAATAGTGTTAAACTTGGGTTATACCTCAAAGCAGCTTGCAGATGGTCGGTTTAGCTTGTCTGTCTGCAGTATGGTCCTGGCACTGGTTTGTCAGCAGCTGTTAATGCTACTCTGCCAACTAACTAATTGACTATAAGCTATGCACAAAAGTAAGGCAGCACCCCTTACTTAGGATTGGGTGTACACCATCCCTACCTATAAGACCAGGCTTGCCCTTGAATATTCCCTGATTGTCTATAAACCCCACATTGTTTTATGGACACAATTTGGACATCCAGCAGTGCCACACAAAAAAGGGTTAGGATTAGACAAACACCATAATCAGGTTTGAGAAGACACAAAACCAAGACAGAACCCAAACTGGGCCTGAGGTTATACGACACCAAAATTACTACATGGACAGTTTAGTTTGTAGGCCTGCATTATAACTGTGTCAGCAAAGTTTGGACTGTGATGAGGATCACAGTACCATTCAGGGTGACATTTAAGATTAGGCTTATGCTTCCTCATAGCAAACTGTTTCACTTCATCTCTGAGGGCTGTCGCTTCCTGTTTGTAAGCAGTCTCGTGTCTTCTGTGTATGTCTTATTGCTGCTAATCATCATCTGGTTATTAGTGAATTTATGACGTTTTTCTTATCATTTTGTTGTCATTTTCTTACCATTTTTCTTATCTTCTCTACCATAGTGTAGGTAGTATAAACCAGTTAACCAAAACATTGTGACCACCCCCTTGTTTCTACATTCACTGTCCATTTTATCAGCTCCTCTTACCATACACTCCCAGAGCACTGTGGTGTCTAATCCAATCCAATCCACAAGCACAACACACACTATCGCACCACCACCATGTCACTGCAGTGCTGAGAATGACTCATCACCCATGCACCCCCCACCCTCTCTCTCGCTGCATCAATGTCTTCTTCCCTCAACACACCCTGCACCAGTTACAGCAACGTCCTCCTCATCATCAACATCAACCACAACACAGACTCCACTCTTTGCTGCGGACCAGGTCAGAGGTCAACTGAGGAGGCTTCACCCCAGGAAAGCAGCAGGGCCTGACAAAGTATGTCCTCGACTACTGAAGGCCTGCGCTGCAGAACTGGGTGAGCCAATCCAGCGTGTCTTCAACCTCAGCCTTTAGGTGGGGAGAGTGCCTACCCTCTGGAAGACATTGTGCATTGTTCCATTTGCAAAAAGGACCGGCCAAGTGAGCTGAATGACTTCCGAACGGTGGCACTCACTTCCCATCTGAAGAAGACGCTAGAGCGGCTCTTCCTCTGTCTCCAAAGACCCCAGGTGCAACATGCCCAGGATGGTCTGCAGTTCGCGTATCAGGCAGGTGTTGGTTTGGAAGACGCAATCATTTACCTGCTACACCAAGCCCACTCGCACCTAGTGGGAACAGCACAGTGAGGATCCTGTTTCTGGACTTCTCAAGTGCTTTTAACACCATCTAGCTCCTTATGCTTCAGGACAAACTGAACTGGATGCGAGTGGACCCATGCCTGGTCACCTGGATATCCAGCTACTTCACAGACAGGCCACAGTATGTCAGGCTGAAGGACATCATGTCTGACACTGTGATCAGCTGCACTGGAGCACCCCAGGGCATGGTGCTGGCCCCTCTTCTCTTCACCCTGTACACTGCAGACTTCTGATACAACTCAGAGCTGTGTCACATTCAGAAGTTTGCTGATGATACAGTCATAGTTGGGTGTATCAGGGATAATAGTGAGGAGGAGTATCAGAGCCTGTTGAGGGACTTTACAGCCTGGTGCCACAGGAATCATCTGCAGCTCAACATCTCAAAGACCAAGGAGCTGGTCATTGACTTTCGGAGGTCCAGGTGGTAACAGTAGGATAAAGGATGGGAATGAGTAGTAACCGAATCAAACAGTTAACAGTCACCTGCAACCACCACAACACAACTGGACTCTCTGTGCAATAATAGTGTGCAAAACCCCCTCCTACAGGACCCTTTTTCTCATGCACTATTAACTATATTGTATATTGTAATATATTCTCTATATTATATATTCTATATATTTATATAGCGTTTCTTACTAAATTATTTTTTATCCATCGTTCTACTTTCTGTACTGTACTGATGCTGCTACTGGAACCTTAATTTCCCTGATGGAACCCTCCCAAGGGATCAATAAAGTTCTATTCTATTCTATTCTATTCTATTCTATTCTATTCTATAAAGTGATATATTTCTGTTGGCCAGGATGGCTTGTAGCTCATGAAAATAATAAATCCAGAATCTCACATTATCAAAATATTTACATTCAGGTTTGACTAAATTACAAATTACAATACAAATTTAGAAGAGCTTGAATATTTAACTCCACAATGCACAAATTAAATGTAATTGAAATAAATTATTATAAACAACAACAAAAAAGAGGTTTTTCACAAGACTAAGACTACATGAAATCAGAATTATTTATTAATCCCAAAGGGAAATTGAAAAGCAGCTAACTGGGAATTGCTTGCTAACAGACATCTAGCAATACAGCTAACAGACATCTTAACAGCCAAAAAGCAGCTAACAGACATGATATTGGAGATATGGCTCAAAAATGGCACTTATCATCATATTGTCATTACTTGTGTCTGTACTTTGTTCAGCTGATATGTCTTAAGTTTCCTTATGGAAAGACTTCTCTCCATTTAGGTGTGAAAATGAGGCCATTTATTGAAGGACAAGTAGCTAATCATTGATTGCCAATCTGGCTCAAACCTGACATTTTACATCAGAGTGTGATTATTTTTGTGTTGGTGTGGTTTAAATGACGTACCTTTGGTCCATTTTGGTTTGAAAGGGAAGTCCAGTGATTGTCTCAAAAAGAGCTAAATGTGCACTGTAGATTCAGCATCAGAGTCTCATTACATACACGTCTGTTAATTTTTGTGTTGGTATGATGTACATGAGGTCTACATTTAGGTTTGAAAGAGCGAGGCCTATATCTGTATAAAAAGTAGCACATTTTGCACTATAGAGCCTCCCGATGGCTGATCTGGCTGAATCTAGGCAGAAGCATGGTGTCATTACATTTATGTTTAAATGTGTTTGTGTTGCTGACCATTTCCTGACTTCTGTCCATTTAGATCTGAAAATGTCATGCAGATGATTGCACAAAAAGCAGCTAATATGTATCTAAAGTGGCTCATATGGCTGAAACTTGGCCATTGTCCTTTAAAAGGCATTTTGAATAAACTTGTACAGTTTGGTAAACATTTGGTAAACAAAACTATAACCAAGTTGTAGTCATATAACTGAGAAAGGACAATAGTTAAAATGTCAATTGACAAACAAAGTCAAATTTTTTATATCTATTTCAAAAACAATACATTTGTTGTAAGTGCCTTACACAGATCTAATTGAACACGATTGAAATTGGTTATCCATCCAATTGTGTGGTTGGATAAAATTGGTTTTGTGGTATTGTGGGACCCAGGTGGTAATTTAAAAAAATAAAACAACTTGTTTATAGAAGCTAGTTTGTAGAATCAGTTTGTGATCAGCGAATGGCCATCACAATCATTGCAAAACTTGAATCAGGTCCTGAACAATAGGCTTAATTTTCATTCAAATAAGCATATCCTTTCAACGTTACAGCGGTCAGAAAAAAATGGCATCTGTCCTAGAAGGATTAAATTAGGTTTTGCAAATTATGCAAATTAGTAAAATAAATCTAATTAGGCAAAAGTTAATGGTCCAAATTGTTTGGAATTTTCCAAGAAATCAACTGTCTCTATTATTGGTTTAGGAGTTAACAAGCAAACACATTTTGCTTGCTATAGTGTGGGGAGCAGGCCAGATCAGTATCATTTTACACCTGCTGTACCTTGTTGCCAAGTTTTATACTTCTAAGCCTTACTTTTTGCTTCATATTTTAGCTGAGAGAAAAATTCTAACAGTTACAACAGGGTCTACTACTTCTACTATTACTACTACTAACAACAACAACAACAACAACAACAATTATAATTAGAATAATAATAATAATAAAAATCCTAGTAAATCCAAAAGGGTTCCAGCAATTGCAGTGGTTGTACCCCAAATAATTTGCAAAGTTCATTAAATTCTGTAGCAAGATTATGTCAATCACTTCATTCCACACTTCACTCATTGTGATAATCCTGCCATTTTACAAAAGAGAGAGGCGATGGAATGACAATAAAGATGAGACGGAAAATGGGCCAATAAAGGGGATATGGGTATAGCTACATACTGCAACCAGCAGCTGAAACACTACACTTGTGGTGGCTTCACTTTTAGGAGACAATGCTTTGCATTTGTCAATCATTTCTTAACCAGCTTACTTCCTGGCCCGGAATCACACAAAAAATTAAAATGCACTAAATACATGAGTAAAGTGTAAATAAATTATATATATATATATATATATATATATATATATATATATATATATATATATATATATATATAAACTACAATGACATGAAATGAGATTTGTCACATATCCTGAAATCAGATGTGGCTTGTATGTGATTAATATAGATTTCATAAAGCCTGTAGTCATCCAGACTGCTGTCTATCCTATATTTCATCAAAGCCTTTGATTACAGACTCACTGATACAAAAGTATCAGGTGTGTTTTCATTTTGAAAACGGCTCAACTGCTGCATTAAACAGTCCAAATCGACGTTAAACACAGACACAAACGCAGATTTTCTTTGGTTTGATTTTGTCCCGATTTTGACGGAAGGGAGAGATGACCAGCTGATCCTGATGTCTCAGCACGGGCTTTTATTTTGACAGGAGAGTCATGTGACTTTCGACCAGCTCTGCGGGTCATAAGACGGCAGCGCGTGTGACTTTTCACGTGATTTATCCTGCGCTCTATAAAATAGCAGGTCACTGCTGAACGTCGCAGCCGAAGTGGGTCGAGAAGGAGCTCATTTGTTTTTCAGCTCGGTAAAGCAGGTACAGTATCTTCGCTGGTTCTGTAAGCAGCCGCCCGAAGCGCTTTTCTTCTGCGTGTTTGTTTATGGTTTAGTGACGTAACGAACACACTTTCGCTTTTCTGGATTTGTTCACCAGTTGTGATGTTTTGTTAAATGATCAGATGTGTAGCTTTAAGACTTTGAGCTGATGTACTTTAAGGTCACAGAACAGGTCCGTGAACCTGCTCTGTTTCTCTACAACTGTGGCTTCAGTGACTCACTTTTTACATCAGTGACCGAAACGGTGAACTCGGTCACGAAGTGAGTGGGAATTCCTCAGAACAGCTCCCAGACAGTGATCAGTGTTTGGACCAAACGTGGCCCATGTTTGGCCCAGATCTGCTCTTCTCAAGTGAATCTCTCTCTGCTTCTCTGAGAACGTATTTGTAAACAAATGATGGGATGAGTAATTGTTTAAAGCCCCGTTTCTGTCCCTTTGTGGGTCAGCCGCTGTTTTGACGCACTGCTGCGGAAGTGTAACGCTGAGCCCTGATTTCCCCGCAGCTTTACAGAAGCAACGCTTTGAACGTTCTCCAGGTCTGTCACCACCCGATGGCGCTCCTGAGAACCCAAACCCAATGGGATTTTACTTAAGTTTTAACTCCGGTTATAAGACGGCAGAGTACCTTGTTTGCGACGTCATCACGTTTATATAAATAAGTAAATATTTGTTCTCAAGTTCAGAGGACATGGTATTTATTCGCTCTTCTTTTATTCTTAAATGCGACTGTTTTCAGCATCATTTATATGGAGAACGAAATAAGTATAAATGAATCAAAGTAAAAAATATATAGCTTAAGAAATAAATGTATGAATGAGTAAATGCATACATTTTATACAAAGTGTTACATTTCATGATCAACATGAAATGAGAATAGTTGAGTTCACTTATTTTTTCCATCTATGTTAATCTTTAGAAAGTTTTGCAACCTTTTTAAATGGATCAGTACATATGTACACAAATTCGCTAAAGGGCAGTGCTCAACGATTTAAGGCCTTTTAATAAAGTAATGCTTCTTTTTTGTTCTCCATTGCAACAGAGTCCTATTGCACAATACAACTTCCTAGTTAGTCTCTGTATATATGCACATTTTACAAGTTTGCTTACAATGCAACATGTCATCCTGTCCTTTTGGGGATGCTCTTTTGTCAAATACACCCACCCTGTTTCACATGACTAAATGCTGTAATGCTGAAAAATGCTGTAATCTGTCTTGTTACCATTCAGGCGCTTAGAACAATACAGTTGTCAAATTCTCATGCACACGTGCTATGAATGTCATTTTACTAAGGTTAGTGGAAGGATCATCTTTAGATATGATCTGAACGTACAGCTCTGTAATTACACTTTTCTTAGCAACATTCTACAAATCCTTTCATTTCTGCTTGGCTGGGTTGTTGGTCATTTGTGCAGATGCACAATGTTTACTACACATCTTACAACTCCTAAAATGCTATTTAATGGTATCTTTACCATTGTGGCCTTGAACTGTCTCCAAACACGTACACAAGTACAGCTTGGGAGAATTGTGTGCATGTACACATTTCCTATAAGAGAATGGTCTGTATATTTGCATGCATTACATTTAAAAGTATTACATTATACAAGTTTTCTCAGCATCTTTTTTGCATCTGTAGTCCCACCTCATTTTCAGGTGCCGTGACTTAACCAATCCTGTTACTTCAAAATACTTAAACTTTTATTAAAGAAAAATATTATAAAAACTTAAAACCATGTCTTGGTTTCTGCTAAGCCAGAGCTTTTTTTCTTTCCCTTCCAAATCCACTCCATAATCCAGAGGTTACTTTTTATTTATTTATTTATTTATTTTTCTCCCTCCCCCAGTTAAGACCTATTGTTTTTTTTTTTTTTTTTTTTTTTTTTTACACTTGTAACATGAGGAAAGCTCCTTTGTCTTAAACACTTTTGATGGCTTTTCACTTCATTAGAACAGTGATCATGAGTAGTTTTATTCAATGTTTCAATGTTGGAGCCGCAACTAATTATTTTGATATTTGATTAATCTCATATTTTTTATAATTGATAAAGTTTGATTGGCATTTTATTTAATACATCAAATTCTTTGTACAAAAGAAGTTTCCAACAACTCTCATAAATGGTATATTGAGTACAAAAAATAAATTAAAAATCTGTAGCACCTAAATCAATTATATCTTCAGTCAGGTGAAGGAAGTCATTTAGGGAAGGGTGTAACACCATGGTTGAAGGTGTTTATTTTTTCTGAATGCTTCTTTCTCCATAACTATTACCAGCATATTCAGGATACCATCAGTGAACAGCTATGGTGTGCAAATCTTCCTCAAAAACCAATGCTGGGCTGTTTTTTCTGAGGTCAGAGAGAACGTGTAGTATGAAGTATCTTAAGTTAATTTAAATGAACAAACAAGGCAAAATGAAATGGACATTTGGTAATGCTGCCATGTGCTGAGAATAAAAGGGAAATTGTTTAAAATATATTCAACCAGATATTAAGTTTCTGTTATGAAGAAATTAAGGATATGTGTTAAACTGTCTCTGAATAATTGCATAAAATAATCCAAAAACTCAGTTATACATTGATTTGATATCGCTTCATTTAGGAATATTTCCGTTACAATTACAGTTTGTTCAGATATGAAAGATTTGAGAACTAGTATATAGAACGCACTGTTTTTAAACATTTAACCTGATCGTTACATTAACTTCATTATTTTGTAATAACAGTGCATGTACTGTAATACATATACACTGTGTCTCAAACATGCCAGAGTCAGATAAAACCAAGCCTTTTTCAAGGTCATTTGTTTTTTAAAAAAATGTTTGGAATTAGATTGATTTTCTCTTAAACTGAGTAACTGCCACCACATTTTAAGGTGGAACAGAAAACATGAGTAAAATATAAACTAAGCTTTAAGTAGTTAAACAAGATCTCCATTAAGAATATTGAGTGGGGGGGGGTGAACTTATTGTGAACCTCCTCCCATGGATTCAACAAGCTTCTTTTTCAGACGCTCATGCAGTGATGTGCTTCCATGTCATGCGAGATTAGCTGTGCAGTTGTATTTATATTCTGCTGTGACATTTCTTCCAGATTTTGTCACACGAGCTAATAAAGGCATCACATTGGTTCCCTTCTTTTATGGGTGTCAGGATCCAACTTAATGGTGCTTAATTGCCATGGCTTTGGTTGTCTTACTGCCCCACATAAGTAACCTAATGTATACCCAACTAATCAATTATCTGTAGACTATTTTAATAGTAGATTATACTCAATTTATTAGAGTAGTTGTAGCTCTACATGGTACATTCAGTATATATCATTGTTTGAGGCCATTTATTTTAATTGGGCAAAGGGTTCAGTCTGACATAACATCCAGGATATTTGAGCTATGTCGATTTTTACAAAAAGTACGTGGCATGTCTGTTTGCCATTGAATTTGTTAATGTGCATGCCTATCAGTGTGAATTTAAAGTAATGTGTTGTACTTGTAAGTAAAAAATGAATGAACTTTTTTGTGTTGTAGTATGACGAGTTTGTCTTTTCTGTTCCTGTCTGCCCTGTCTGTGAGCTGGGCTCGCCCACATTTTGGTCCACTCTCCGATGAGATGGTCAACTACGTCAACAAGGCCAACACTACTTGGAGAGTAAGTGTTGAATCATTTGACGTTTTCACACTTGAATCCACAAGCAGGGCTCATTTGTGACTCCATGCAGGAACAGTCTGATTATTGATGGTTCACTGTGCTTTTATAAATTTCCCCTGCTGCTTTGAATGGACTGCCAATAAGTGCTTTGGGTGAAGCCTAGATTGTGTAAAGGAAGTTGTTTGGCGTGCTGACTTATGACTTTTAATGCTCTGCAACTGGCTAATATGATCTTTGATTCTTTGATGGTCAGTGAGGGGAGAACTTGGTGAGTAACAAATAGCAGAGCTAGGATTTTAAAATTGGCCAAAATGGATGTCATTGTGGCAGCAGGTGAAAAAACAAGTCAAAGAATTTAAAGCAAAACTACTTTAGAAGACAAAACTGGCACACCACATATTGTATAATTTCATATATGAAATGAAGCAACCAAAAGTCAGTCACACAGAGTTATGTTGGGAGAGTAGGGAGCTGATTGAGCTGCCTGCTGCCCACAGGTCCAGCAGTTTGTGTATTTCTTCCACAAATCGCTAAGCTTTACATAAAATATAATGCAGAAGCGTTCATGTTTTTCTGTTCTTGTCTGTTCAAGTATGCACATTGGGTGTGTGAGATGGTTTTATATGTGGGTTTTTTAAGAACTTTTGCAGATTTCATTTCATATAAGCCCCACAAATTGCTTAGAATATTTAAAAATTGTACATTTGAAACAAAATGGCTGACAGCTTGTCAGTTGGCTTAATCAAGTGACTGTTGCCTGGGATGATTAAATCAATAACCATACCTGGTGTTTTGCTTTTGACCACCTTCACCCTGACTATTTGTAAGTGCTATTTTTGTCACAGCTTGAGGCCTGTGACAAATGTTGTGAGTTTTTAAACATGGAGCACGTCTGATGCTCAAACTCCCAACATTTATCACTGGCCTCAAGCTTGTTAAAAATATTTATTTATTATTATTGTTGTTGTGAGTTCTCCGGTCATGACAGGAGAAGGGTTATGGATGCAACTTGGTTTTATTCTATCTTATCTCTATCTTTATCTTTATAAGGCTGGACATAACTTCCATAATGCAGACTACAGTTATGTGAAGCAACTGTGTGGAGCACTGCTGAAAGGACCTAAACTCCCGCTGATGTGAGTAGGGTTTTTTTTTTTTTTTTTTGGCCTGCTGAGACACTACAGAAATGTTGCTAGTTTTTTCATTTGCTTTCTTTTTCTTCCCACCTTTTTCTCCCATCAATGTGTACTTTAGTGTTTGTGTGGTCAACACAACTGGTACAGAGTAGAATCTCTAACCAGGAAATCAGACCTTGCCAAGCCTGGATTTAATGTCCTTGGTATGGTCAGTATTATTAATCGCTGACCTGTTGTGCTGAAGCACATTACTTTGGATTAAATTTTATGGTAGGCATTCAGAAAACTAAGGGTTTGATATCTGGATCTTTTTTCAGAAGCAAGGAAATCAGAGTTGTGTTAAGATTTGGGTAAACTGCCCTTTTCCATATGATGACTCAAAATACAAAGTGACAAATTCAGGAGGGATAATAAAAAAAAATGAATATTTTTAGGACTAATATTCCAAGCTGTTGTTCTTGCCTTAATAATGTGTAGCACCACCCAACCCATGTGACTCATTGACAACCCCATTTTTCACGTCCTTTTTCTCCCCTAAACTGTCTATCAATCTCCAATGTTTAATTCCAACACACATCCTTTGATCTCATAAGAAGTCAAGGTTACGCTGGGGATTAAATTACCCTGTTGTTGTCTTTTAAAAGTATTCTGTAAATACATTCCTGTTCTACAGCACAGTTGCTCAGAATCTAGCCAAATTAGTTCTGCTGCTGTGACCCCTTTTATCATTTGCATTTGTATGGATGACATTGTGCAGGAATTTGATTATTTATTAGGACCTCAGGAAGGTGATTTTTGGAACAGAAATGTTACTGTGCCCTGTTGTGACACCTAAAATTAGATGTTGTTGATTAGTAACATGCCTTTTTCTGGTTTGTTTTGGTCATGAAATCTTTTTACTTCTGCATTTTTCAGGGTTCAATATGCTGGAGATTTTGCACTTCCAGAAAACTTTGATGCCAGGGAGCAGTGGCCTAACTGCCCCACCTTGAAGGAGATCAGAGACCAGGGCTCATGTGGCTCCTGCTGGGTAAGTGCTTTCAACTGGGTGTTTTATGTGGTCTGCAGTACCTGTGGTAGTTTTTGTGTGTCATATAAAGCAGAATAAGTGCCTGAGGCACCATTATTTTTTTGATAATATAAATGTGCACAAAGATGCTAAGGTCAGTTAAGTTGATTGCTGGTTCTTTTTTAGGCTTTTGGGGCAGCTGAAGCCATCTCTGACAGAATATGTATCCACAGCAATGGCAAAATGAGTGTAGAAATCTCTTCTGAGGATCTGCTGACATGTTGTGACAGTTGTGGGATGGGGTAAGGGGCATGTGAAATCATATATTCATATATATATATTTTTTATTTATTTATTTATTTATTTATTTATTTATTTATTTTTAATATTTGGTTCAATAATATTTATTCACACTTGATATCAAAACATTATATATGGATTACACACAAATTAAAAAAGGTTGTAACTGGAACCGTGACAAATCTTTAATAGCCAAAAGTATTTATATGAAGGTTTTTTTTTTTGTTTGTTTTGTTTTGTTTTTTTTTAGTGCGGCACCTTGAGCAGTGGAGTACAATACTTTGCTATGTTCTGTGTTTCACGATTCTCATTTTCAGGTGTAATGGTGGATACCCTTCTGCAGCTTGGGAGTTTTGGACAACTGAAGGTTTGGTGTCGGGTGGTCTCTACAACTCTCATTTAGGTAAGCAGTCATTTTGCATTGAGAACCTTTGAAATTTGAGTGTCACTGTGAGAAACACAGGCAGCATCTTTTAATTTTTATTTTATTTATTTATTTATTTATTTTATTTTTTTAGGATGTCGGCCATATTCCATTGAGCCTTGTGAGCATCATGTGAATGGCACTCGCCCACCTTGTACAGGGGAAGGTGGAGACACTCCAAGCTGTGAAAAAAAGTGTGAACCTGGCTACAGTCTCTCTTATAAGCAAGACAAACATTTTGGTAGGTGTGAACATGCATTTGGCCTTTCCATTTAAATTGTATGGGGGGAATTACATCACTCAGTTTTATATTGCTTTTTGCAGGAAAACAATTCTATGGTGTCCCCTCTGATGAGAAGCAGATTATGAAAGAACTCTACAAGAATGGCCCAGTTGAGGGAGCTTTTACAGTGTATGAGGACTTTCTTCTGTACAAGTCTGGTGAGCAATATCAACCACAGTTTGCAGTATTTCATTTACCTTACATATGCCATTTTACATAGAACTACATGCTAAGATTTCACGTGTACAAAAGAAACTGGCCCCCAGAATTTCATGACAGATTAAAATATTTAAATTAAGTGAGATTACCAGAAAACCTTTCATGCATCTTCACCACAGAATTTGGCAACGGGGGGGATGACTGTTGGCTGTTGTACTCTTGCTTATAACATTTTATCATTAGACCAGATGAAATGTTCAAGTCCCCCTAAAGTATGGAGTTTGTACTTTTAGTTTAGGTTTTGGTACCTTTTTACAGTATTGGGTTTGGTGCCTTTGGATTCACAAGTGTGTTCTGTTGCTTCATTAGTGCAGGTTTAAGAAACCTCTGCTTTCTTTCAAACGCTGCTGGAGTAGTTGGCATTGTTAAATGTGAGGAAGAGCTGTGCCAGTGAAAGTCAAAAAAGCTGTGATGAGGGTAAAGAATAAAATTAGGGATCAAAGACATCAGCCAAACATTGGAATTACCTGCATGAAAAATCATTTTAAGGAGGAGCAACACACTGAGCTTATTAACCGCAATGGGACTGACTGACCAGGGAAGAACTCCACTGCTTTTGGAAGACTGAAGTTATGGTGCCACAGGTACTGGCACACAGAGTTCTGGACCAAAATGGTGGACACGTTGACTTGTATACATAGAGCCACTTTGGCCACTTTACTCCATGAGCATATTGCAGGAATATCAAAGACTTGGCACCATAAGCCTGATTGGGCTGAATGATGTGCTGAGATCTCAGTTTGTATCAGAACACAGCAGAATTAACAAGCCATTTTAAAGTAGTGTAAGTGGTGTGGTGATGCACTAGCAAATCAAAATCATTAACATAAAATTGCAATTGTTTCTGGGACAATTTATCCAAAAATGATTTAGGAACTAGGCCCATCACAAGCATACCAAACATACTGCCATGGCCCTCATGGACCCCTGACCAGATACATCAACTGAATCACATTATTGTAAATTTGTGGCTGGAACTCTTGCATGCTTATAGTTCCAGCAAACAGTGAGACTCATCAGAGATGCTTTTCAGTGAGCATAGCCTCAATCCCAATATTGGCTTTCTTGCAGAACACACAGTGCATTTTGCACTCTATGTAGTCTAGTTTTTTGAAAGTGTAAATACAGATATTCAAGTATAAAACTAGAACAAAACAAATACAATGAACACAGCACTGTCCTGTCTATGTAATGTCTGCCGACACAGCACTCAGAAGGAGGGGTGAGGCTAAGGTGCAGATGTCATTGTCCTACCAATACTGTGACTTTGGTATAGGCAAAAAATGCATATGAAGATCTAACAGACAGCATACTGAGAATTTGCTTATCATTCTTCTGGTGACTGTGTGGCACATGGTTGCAGTGGCCTCTCTGGGATAAAAACTAAACTACCAATATAGGTAGATTAGCACTATAACTACCATGTCTTTTGGAATAAGGATCACCATTTTGTGACATCAGTGTTTTTAGTAAATTAGACATTGCCCTTGCATTGTGACATCAACTAGGCTTTGCTCCATTCCCATCTGAGAGCATTTTCAACCCCAAAACTTGAATGCTCTGGAGCAGTGCAGCATTTATGTTTTTCTGACCGCAAGAAATCTATAAGGGGAAGAATAGTTTGCCAGAGAACACCCAGACAAAGAACAGAACTTCTGGAACAGCAGTCTCTTTGCTCTGTGCTGAACATGTCTGAGAGCTTCACAGCTGGTAAGAGGTTCTTGTGATCAAATGTTGATTGGATTCTTCTGTCCCAGATTTTTCCTCACCAGACAATTGCATTTCTTCTCATTTACTAATATCTTTTTCTGTTTAGTTTTAGCACCTCCATCTATAGCTATAGTTAAAATGACGTGTCCATCAAATATCTGTTTTATATATTAAAGGTGTTTATGGGGTGTCCTAACTTTTTCACATGCCTATATTTACAGGTATTTCTGGTTAGGGTTGAAGTGTACCTATGATCAAAATTACTTCTCCCCAAAACAGAATGTGTAAAATGGGCTGTAGGTACAAAATCTTTGATTTTGCAAGTTACCCCCAAACAATGGAGAGGTCTAAATTTTAAAGTGGTCGAGGCACTGTTCTCAATATTTTACATCTGCAATTTTTATTTATTTATTTATTTATTTATTTGAAAGCTAGAATAATAGAAGTGGGCACTCTTGCTGGCGAAATTGTAAAGTCTGTTATTCTGCTTGCACAAACTGATTTCTTTACTGTTTCATAAGTGATAGCATGCCTGCCAAGTTGAACACTGGTTTGTTAATGTTTGAAAAAGCCTGCTGCACTGTACATAACTGGCATCAAGTATCGCTTTTTTTACATAAACATTATAGCATACAAAAAATTCTAATGCATTTGGATAACCTAATGGGAACATTAGGATTGATGATTCTCTCAAATACTTTGAAGAGGTTTGAATACTTGTCAGCATTAGTTTTTAATATCTGCTGAAAATGTGCTGTTTGGGGAAATGTTGTGATTTGCAATAAACATTGGTAGCCAAAGTCTGTTGGAATATGAAATGAGTTGATGTTGTTGTTGTTGTGTGTGTGTGGTTGGGTTTTTTTTTTGTTTGTTTTTTTTTTTTGTGGTAAACTGAGACTGAACACGTGCTGTCGGCAACTTTTTAATGTGATTTTCTGCCTTTATTCCATATTCAAGGTGTCTATCAGCATATTAGTGGCTCTGCAGTAGGAGGTCATGCCATTAAGATCTTGGGCTGGGGAGTAGAAAATGGTACCCCCTTCTGGTTGGCTGCAAACTCTTGGAACACTGACTGGGGTGATAATGGTGAGACAGCATTTCTTTCAACTTTAATTTCTAAGTTAGGTAACTTTATCCAGCCCCCACTCAGGCTGTTTTCATAGTCCTATTTACTTTTGATGAAATGAAATAACTAATACATTACAAAGATATGTAAAAAATTCTTTAACTAGAAACAGTACTCTCTATCAAAAGCAGTATGTGGATGCTACATGTGGTCTATTTGATGCATTTTCATCTATACATTTGAATGTCTTTTTTTTTTTTTTAATATACACCAAATATTGAGTTACTAATGTTCTGTTGCTCCTTCAGGGTTTTTCAAGATACTGCGAGGTGTGGATCACTGTGGCATTGAGTCAGAGATGGTGGCTGGTATCCCTCAGTGAGCCCCATATAACAGTGGTCCTTAACCTTGGTCCTCAGTGCTCATCTTCCAGCAAATTTTAGTCATGTGTGCAGGAATCGGGTAGAGCAGAGTGGGCATATCGGAGCAGGGGGACACACACAAAATATGCAGTTTTGGTAACCACAATCATAAAAAACCTGAAAAGGGATATGTTCAACTTTTACAGCAGAAAGGAAAAGACATTCATTTTTTTTTTCTGTGAAATTATTCAGTAATCATGCTTTGTCTGTAGTATTGTGTTTCCAATAACTTAGAACGACAAATCAGCTGCCTTGTGGTGGGGTGTTTTTTTTTTTTTTTTTTTTTTTTTTTTTTTTTTTTTTTTTTAAATTTCTGAGGTCAGTTTTATTTGAGGTCCTTTAAACAAGCTGTTGCATGACTGCACAGCATCTGTGCCTATTGCAAACTTTTACACCCAAGAATTTTCTTACTGTTGGTGGATTTTTTTACAATGTGATGTAATTTTGTTGTAGATTTTTAATTTTCACCTAGATGTAATGAATGAATGATTCAGAAGCTTGAAATAAAAATTGTATCTAACTGTTGTTGGATTTTTTTTTATTTTTTTTTTCCTTTATTAATTTTCTTCAAACTATATTTTGAGAAATAAATTTTCAGACCCACCAGACAGACACAAGTTTGTAAATAATTGATAAATATATGATACAAAATATATGATTTTTTTTTTTTTTTTTAAATGAAGTGCAAAATAATTGATGCTTTATTACTAAAAAAATCATTTGAATACTCATTGTAATTACCATATTTTCCCGACTATAGAGCACACTTCAATATAGGCCGTACCCGCAAAGGGTGGTGGTGTGTGGGTTTTTTTGGTTTTTTTTTTTTAAACTGGAAAGTAACATCTAAAAGCCACACTGGTCTATAAGCCGCTGATATCTACTGAACTGATAACAGTTTAACTGAACATAAACTGATTAGTTTCCAAACAGTGCCTGTAGCATAAGTGCTGATCAAACGAAAGTTATTAATTGGTTTATTCATTGTCCTCCTGTGCACTGAAACCACTGAAGTCATCTTCAGTGTTGGAGTTGAACAGCCTTAGAAGAATTTCGTCACATACTTTCTCTGTGTCGATGTCAGTGTTCTCTGTGGCTGTCAGTGTCATCTCAGGGTGAAGCTGGCTCTGAAGCTGTGGTTCCCTCTTCACACATTAGTCAAACCTTTTGGAACCCATTGGTGATGGTAGATTACTTCTTTGTGTGGTTTCCATGATGAGGGGGGGTATGGGTTTGAGAGATTCTCCGTCCTGCCTGCTGCTTGCATGTGCTAACTGAAAATTAAGGCTTTCTCCTGTGATTTCCACCTTTTGACTTCCCACCTTTTTTCACTTTCTGCTAAAGTGCCCCCTGGTGGGTGAAGAAAATGCCACAGAAAAGCCGCACTTCATTGGCTGCATGGTTTAAAGCGTGGGAAATTAGTAGCGGCTTATAGTTCGGAAAATAGGGTATACTGTGTGTACATTTTTATATATTCATAAAATTTGTGTAGGCACTATTTATATATTATATAAAATGTTAAGCTCAAATCAAATTGATAGTTCAAATTCACTTGAAGTTACCTTCATTCAACCAGAAATGACCAGGTGTCTCCCAGAAGAAAATAAGACCATGTACAAGAGGCATCGTTATGGAAAAAAAAATCTGAAAATTTGCATTTTCTTATAGACTGTGACAATTTGCAAAGTTATATTCCAAACAAAGTTCTAAAGCATCAGAGTAGCATGATTCTTTGGGAATGTCTTTTTTTAAATCAACTCCAGAAAAAAAATACCAGCTTTCAGTTGGTTTGTGAGCAGACATTAGCTAAGACAGAGGAGCTCACTAAGGACCTGTTTGCTCTGTAGCCACTGGAAAGTATGAAAGTATTAAAAAATACAAGAGGTTTCACATTGTGGACAAGCTCAGAGAATTGGTCACAAGCCAAAAGTGACAAGTGTATTCATAGATAATCTGGTGAAAGACAGTCTGTGAAGGAACTATTAACCATAAAGAGAGATGTTTTCAATGTAGATTTAAAGACTGTAGCTGAGTAGCAGGAAGGTTATTCCAGAGTTGGGGGGCTTTATAAGAGAATGCTTATCCTGCAGTGTGCTTTCTAATTTGAGGAAGTGTCAGTAGGCCTGCATTTTGTGAGCAAAGTGTACGCTTTTCACAACATCTAGGTTTTTTATGATGAAGTTGAGTGTAATTGAGGAGCCATCTAGGTTAATAGCAATATTAGTTTTATTAGGTCCTAGTATTAAAATCTCTTAAAACTGGTTTGATTATTTGAGATAATGATCCACATTCAGATTAGCTGGTATGTAAAGCTGGGTGTCAGCATAGCAATGAAAGTCAATACCATGTTTTCAGATTATTCTACCCAGCAACTGCAAGTAAAGAGAGAACAGTAATGGACCCAGGATGGACCCCAGAGGAACATCATATTTCACTATGGTACGATGAGAGTATTCATTATAAACATTAATGCATCAGAGGCAGACAGTCAGTTTTTTAAGATCTAAAGGGCTGATCCTTTAATGCCTACATGATTTTCTAGCCTATCAAGCAGGACAGAATGTTCAATAGTGTCAAATGCAGCACTGAGGTCCAAAACTTTAGCATTGCAATTTCTATTGCAATAGAGAAGCAGGTCGTTTGTGACTTTTGATAAAGCTGTTTCAGTAATGTGTTTAGGTTTGAATCCAGACTGGAAAACTTCATTTAAATTATTATTGTTGAGGTAGGTGCACAGCTATTCTGATACAAATTTTTCTAAGATCTGTGTTAAGAAATGGTTTGCTATTGGCCTATAGCTAGCAAACTCATGTGCGTCAAGAGATGAATTCACTATGGTGAGTAACAGTTCAATAGCCTTTGGCATTACCTCGTAAAATAACCTTGTTGGTAGTGGATAAATGTACACATTGTGATGATTTGGAGGGACTGATTTTATTAAGCAGGTCTTCTTCACTAACTGTGTTTACATACTCTAGGCTTGATTCAGAGCAGATGCTGTTTTCAAAGATATATAGTGTTGGTGTTGGCCTGTCCTTGAATTATTAGTTGAATATTTTCTTATATCATAAAAGAATGTCATTCAATTATTGCTGCAAATATCAGATGGAATAACAGAGCTTATGTTGTGGCTGCTGGGTAATTTAGACACAGCACTGAAGAGGAATCTAAGGTTTTTATTTTTATCTATTAGAGATGAAATACACGATTTGGCTTTCACTAAAGTTTGTTTGTAGTCCGTAAGACTGTGTTTCCATGCAATTCAGAAAACTTCAGAAATTGTGGTGCATTTGCTAATAGAACAAGATGCCTGGTGTATATTGTGGTTTAGAACATATATATATATATGCATATATATATGCATATATATACACATATACACACACACACACACACACTACTCACAAAAAGTTAGGGATATTTGGCTTTTGGGTGAGATTTCAGGACGAGGCTTAAATGCATTCAAACAGGTGAACTTAATGTGACCTCTAAGCTTTTGAATGCACATGTCCAACTGTTAAATGTTTCAGTACTTTTTGCACAAGTTGCTGTTCTCTAACAAGGAGCTTAACGGCAAAATTCACAACAGGTGTTTGATCCTCAAATCGACCAATAAATGTCCTGGTTCAAGTAGAGCTGGTGTTTAAACAGTCGTCCTCATCATGCTGTTCACATGTTGACATTATGGGACCAAGACAACACTTAACAATGGATCAACAATACTTCCATTGTGATGCTTCAAACAGGACGTTCTCAGACGGAAGTGCCCACTGAGCTTAGAGTGTCACAGAGTGTCATCAGCAGGTTGCAACAGAGATACTGAGATCCTGGAAGAGTCACAGAAAAGCGTAGAAGTGGACGTCCTTTGGCCACATCCCATGCTGATGACTGCTTCATTGCGAACAATTCCCTGAGAAACCGGATGATGAATTCCACTCAACTCCAGGGACATTTAAGGAAGGTGAGAGACACCCAAGTGTCACGTCAGATCTTTCAAAACCATTTACGTCTGTGTGCTATATGACCTGCTGGGGTATCTGACCAGACCACCAGGCACAGGCGATATCTTCTTGCATGAGAGGGAGCATTTACGCTGGATGAGGGACCAGTGGGCCTCAGTGCAGTTCTCTGATGAAAGACGTTTCATGTTGAGCAGAAATGATGACCGCCAACAACGTTGGAGACGTCAAGGAGAACGCTGTGCATCAGCCACTGTAGTCATCAGACTAGCTTTTGGTGGTGGCGGTGTTATAGTGTGGGCAGGTGTGTCCATTCGGTAGAGAACTGCCCTACACGTTGTGCATGGTACAGTGACAAGCCCATACCACCTGAATAACATCATTAATCCAGTGTTTGTGCCCCTACATGAACAACACAGGCTTCATGGACGACAATGCTCCAGCTCATCAAGGTCGCATCATCAGGGAATGGCTGTTGGAGACTGGTGTACCTCAAATGGAATGGCCTGCACTTTCTCCAGACATGAATCCCATTGAAAACCTGTGGGATCAGCCGAGTCGCCTTGTAGAGGCTCGAAACTCTGCACCCCAGAACCTTAATGACCTAAGGGCTGCCCTTAAAGAAGAGTGGGATGCCATGCCTCAGCAGACAATAAGTCAACTTGTGAACAGCACGAGATGTCGTTGTCAAGCTGTAATTGACGCTTAAGGGCACATGAGTTATTGAGACTTATTGAATTTTTTTGTTGTGGTGTACCCACCATTCTTAACTTTTGTTTCAATAAATTGTTTGAGATGAGGAAATCACCAGTGCACCCTTCATCTATCTATCTATCTATCTATCACTGTAGCGTGAACTTTTTCCATTTAGATATCCCTAACTTTTTGTTAGTGTATGTATGTGTTATATATTAATATAAATCAATGTGTGTATACATGTTTTTCCCCAAGGCCACAATGTCTGATAGGTCATGGCTGACCCAAGGAATACATAGTGGTGGGTTTCAATAAATACCTACGTAACACCACAGAAATTGTCTCTATTCCAGGTGAGCCTGTAAGGTACCTTCAGGCAACATGTCAAAACCCATCTAGTGCTCATGATCAAATTTGTTCAAATTTTTCAGTTCCCATATGGGGAGAACGTCATGGAAATACCAATGCATCATTAAAAGTCAGTAGGACAGAGGTTGAGGAAGGAATGTGATTGGACAAAAATCTTGAATGATCATGACTGGCCATCACTTAAAATTATTTTATTATTATAATTATTGTATAGCACAGTGCTATACAAATAATGATGTGCTGAGTTCTGAAACACACCAATGTGGATTTAGTATTTACTCATGCACAAAATCTGAGGGATGCAAAACCAAATTACACACAAATTACATTCTTTGGAACAGCTAGTTCAAACAGTTTTCATTTAAATTTTTGCATCAGCTGGTTGCTACAGTGGAAAGCATCATAAATACACAGAATTTATCATTTGTAGAATTGTTTGGTTTTTAAATATTAGCCCTTGCTTACGTCAATCATTGCTCCAAACAATAAAATGTGCTCCATATCGAGCACTGAGGTAAATTACCTGTAAACTGAAAAATCTGAACACCACAAAAACCCCCCCCCAAAAAATCATTGACGTTGCACCCTATCTGAGCAGAGGTATAGATTCTATGCCATGCAGCCATGTTGCCTTTCCAGCGGTTCTCCTCTTTTGTTTTTCACATTTCATCTTCATCCATCTCCTTCTTGATCTCAGCAATGTAATGGTGGTCTTTTCCAAACACCACATTCATGATGGAAAGAGCCTGAAATGTATTCAGCAAATGTCAGCAATAACTACTTTTCTAATAAATAATTTTACACTCCTTAGAAACCAAACACCAGTTTAATTTTGTTAATTTCAGATGGAAATTACGCTAAGAACAAAGCTTGATGCTAACTGCTTGTTTTAATTGATTTCAATTTATATTACATACCAGATGCCTAACTTTAAGATCTACAACATCAACAGACATTAATTAGAGGAGTGAGGTGTGCTAGATCCAAACTGCAGGATCACAGATCTCCAGATACTATACATACAGTATGTTTCCAATTTATCTTTAAACACAGTCACAAAGTAAAGTGTTAAAAACAAGATACCTTCTTCAAAGCTTTAACTCCTTCAGGTTTCTTCCCAAGTCCCAGGTAAAGTCTTCCGAGTTTCAGGTACATAGAAGCCACATTGAGAGAGTAGGGAGGGTAATGTATACTAGTAAAAAAAAAAATACGGAAAACTTGTAGAGCTCAACATTTTTTTCAGCATTATTACAATGAACTTTCATACTTTTTTTGACTCTAAATCAATATTAAGAATCATACCTATAGGGTTGCACTATTTTCTCACCATACTTCATAGCTCCCTCCCAATCCTGCATATAGAGGCAGACACCCATAGCCTGGTACATCATGTGCAGCATGTACACGTTGGTGTCCTCAAAGATGGATCCCATCTTCTCCATACTTAACTCGCATATCTCCAGCAGTTCACTGGGAGGT
The DNA here is from genome assembly GCA_034509495.1 of Acestrorhynchus altus. Taxonomy (NCBI): domain Eukaryota; kingdom Metazoa; phylum Chordata; class Actinopteri; order Characiformes; family Acestrorhynchidae; genus Acestrorhynchus; species Acestrorhynchus altus. Next base: position 23,189,230 of record CM067513.1, read on the forward strand.
ACAGTTCAGTCAAGGACCAGTGCACTTTGTCCAGGTAACTACAATACCATCATAAAACATCCAGAAAACTAGCTTTGGGTGTGAAACAGCCTGATGTTAAATGCAAACTCTTATGAATGAAAAGAATAAAATATGATTTTTACAGTTTGCCTCTAGTATAAGTGAGCAGCTGTGCAGAAACAAAGGCAAGCACATGGATCATTCTGAATGGAAATGTGAGAAAAGGATATTTTTGTAGTGCTTAGCTCTCCTGAACTCTTCTATGACGTTCTTGGCATACTTCACCATTTCTCGAATTTCTTTTAGCTCTGGGGGTGTTCTTAGCTTCCGGCGAATCTCCATTTTGGCTTTGTCCTGTAAAGCCACCAGTCAGTTTAACCAGACATACAAAATGTTGAAATGAAAAAGGGTTTAATTAGAAAGCACTGGCTGTAAAACAGGAAATCCTTATTTATTAAAATTTTCTACAGGAAATTGAGCTTTTTGTAATCCTTCACAAAATTCCAAAATACGACACTAACTGTAATAATTACAAATACACTGCATCACAGCTGTCAAATAATAATAATAAATAAAAAGCTAGGTTCAGTTGGTAGATTGTCAGTGGAGCCATGGAAACAATTGCATTGAATCTCCAGTGAGCCACTGTTACAGTGCTGCTGTGAAAAACAAGTACACTGTCAACATACTGTCTAGTGAGTTTGGTCGATGGTTATCTTATTATTTCCTGTAATTTCAACAGCACATTACATAAGTCCAAAACAAACAAACAAACAAAACAAACCTTTGATTCAGTGGTGCATTCTTTGCAATCACAAGTAAAAAAGTATGAATCCTGCAGCCTCTCATTCCTGTCCTCTGTCGGATACAGAAGATCAATGTAACTGTTGAAAATCTTAACACACACAAAAAAACTACAATTATTCAATGACAGTAAACCGTTACTGTAGCACTTTTACTGAACCAGGATGAGCTTTTTTTTTTTTTTTTTTTTTTAATCCTGCATATTTCACAGTAGCTGTCATGTTTTCAATGAGTTCACAGCCTGTTATAGGCAGGTGTCCTCTATATGCGAATTGACAACACAGAGGTAGTTCTGGTAATATGTTAGTATGCCTGCAGTTCCTTACTATAGCTTTTACAGACACTTGAACAATCTGATTTAAAATCTCCTAAATCTCTCCTAGAGTTAGGGAAGAGTGAGAAGCAAATCATTGTCACACCTCCTCTCCAGGGCTGATTTCCTGAACTGCTCGAACCTCAGCGACTGTGCCCTTATAAGTCACAATCACATTCGGGTTACAGCTGTGGTTCATCAAAGCAACACTGCGATTCAGAGAGACAGATTTCAAAGCAAAAATAAGTTTAGACACCAAATTTTAACTTAAACATGTTTGGAGGGACCAAAAATATGGCTGCACTTACTCAGGAAAGACTGCAGAGCCTAAATGAGACAGCTCTTCATCTTCAATAGTAAAACCATTGCAGTTCACCTAAGATAAAGAGTAAAAGTGACTTTTTGTAATTGAGGTCTAGTAGCATTTACACAGGCTCTAGTTGAACTCAACATTGCTCACAATTTTCACATGAGTTTAATACCTATTTCCAGAAGTTTCTCAAATAAAGTGTTTATTAAACTCAATCCCAAACTAGTTACAAACAGATGGACTGATCAGTATTTTTGGGGCCCAGGACTTTGCAGCCAATAATTAGTAATGCATCATTGTGCAGGGCTTCTGTAAAGTACTTGTAAATGTCCTTTTCTGAATCCACCACCTTTAAAACACTGAACACTTGCTCTAAGACTCTTTACACACTGATAAATGGATATCTGAAAGATTACTGGTAAGATACATGATTTTTGTTCAGCACAAACTGCAATGTCCAGTTTTTATTAGTCTAATAATTATGTAACCAATTACATTGTATAAATTGTTGAACCTGAAGCTGTCATGGTGAATATAGATTTTTATTTTTATATATTTTTAGACAGATTATTTTTACTTGACACATATTTCCTGAACTAGCATGGAATATCTAACTGTTCCAACTAGCACTCCATTCAACAGCAGCACTAACAGATAAACACAGCAGCTCCAGGGGGCAGCAATTTAACAAACTTGAAAAGTTTGGAAAGTGATTGGCAAGTCACAGGTCACACTAAGGGCTTCTGGGATTTGTCTGCAGATTACATTTTTTGCCATTTATGCCACACTGTTTTTTTCCCCATTTTCCTCGTTTTCAAGCATCGAAGGCAAACAAACTCAAGTATATTCAGCAAAACGCATGATCAACATCCCCACACAGTTAGGCTTACACAATGTGGTCACAACCCAGACAAGAGAAAGTGAGCATCTACTTTCTTTTAATTTTCTTTCAACTTTTTTTAGCCAGGAGGACAAACATTCCCATGAGCCAAGAACCTCAATTTCCCAATAAGTGGTGATGTACGACAATGCAACTGGGCACAACTTACAACTTACACATACAAAGAAATACCCAAATGTGAGACCTAGCATAAATACAGAACATATTTCTAAGATCAACACAGTTGAAAATATGTTTTTTTCTATCACTAGTAAACTTCTTTTTATCTTTTGTAAACTTTTGTAAAAAATCTCTTTTCTAACACACTGGTAAAATAGTCACATTTATTTCTTATTTCTAAAGTTAAAACACAGCTCATGTTTTCTTTGTTTCAGGCCAGAACAACATTCGGCTGGCAACATAACAAGCAAGCCACACTTTTATATTTTAAAATTTGTGCCATTGTTTCTTATTTTTGTCTGAGAATGTTAAACTCAAAACCTGTGCTTTTCCTATCATGTGCACACACAATTTCTCTGGCACCTTCATAGCATGCACACACACTATTCCATGCATTCCCCATCTTCTTCCTCTCTCTGCCTCATCAGCATGTGCAAATGCAAAACCTCACACACAGCCACATATTATTCATAGCTCAATACCCATTAGCAGACACTGTAAATATATTCAATGATGATGTAATTTGTGTTTTAGATGAGTTTCCGGGTTAAATTCCGAATTCCGGTTAAATTCCGAATTGAATACAAAATTCTTTTATTTACATATAAAGCCCTACACGGGCTCGCTCCTGAATACTTACAGGATCTAATTCACCTTTATGAGCCACCACGATCACTCAGATCACAGGGTGCTGGCTTCCTATTAGTTGCCAGAATTCAGAAGCCTTCAGCAGGGGGAAGAGCCTTTTCTTACAAAGCCCCCCAGCTCTGGAATCACCTTCCAGATAATGTTCGGGACTCAGACACAGTCTCAGTCTTCAAGTCTAGGCTGAAAACTTACTTGTTCAGTGTAGCATTTGGTCATTAATGTCTTAGCTTAGTTACAGGCTGCAGATCCAGGGGTTCATGGACATAGGGTTTTATGGTAAACTGGGATGTTGGTGCTGCCGTCTGACTCCTTCTCGCGATCACTTTGTGACAGTGGAGCAGTTAGACGCCAATGTTTCAGGATGCTCCCATGTTTATGTTACCTTCTGGTTCTCTCCTTAGTTACGCTGTTATAGTCAGATCTGCCGGAGTCACTCGCCTCACTCTGGTAATGTTTACATTCTCTGTTCTCTTTTTAAATTTCAAACTCATTCATCTCTGTATCTTTTCCGAGTTAACGATGACCCACCAGCCAGAACTGATTAGGTCCTAACCTCAAGCTCTTCTGCCCCATCTGAGAAGGACTCCAAGCTCCACTGATACATGTCTACATTGGTTCTCCACCTTCCACCTACTGGACCTGGACTAGTTTCCCACCCTGCCATGGACTAGCTGCTCACCCACCATCACCAACTGTAGAAATCTACTGTTAATATTATGTCCACCAAAGGATTAACATGACTTCAGTACCCAAGTAATAGAACAGAGGTGTAGAGGTCCAGAGTCCCCTAACTATGTATTAGTTTTATTTCTGTGAAGCTGCTCTGTGACAACTTGTGAAGAGCGCTATAAAAATACATTTTGATTGATTGATTGATTGATTGATTGATTGACTGGTTTCACTGGTCAGCACAGGTGTCTGTTAGCCATAGTATCAGATCTGGGGACCTGGCGCCTTCATCCTAGTGAGCTGGCTGTCCTGCAAGGCAGCAGTTCAAAAAGAGGCGGTGGTTGACTTCATTTTTTTCGGACGAAGCATGTGCCCATCTTCACCTTCCTAGTGTCAGGAGCATCACATGTCATAGGGGGAGAGTGAAAATGATAATGGGGTTGAGAAATTGCTACTTCCAAATTTGTGCAGAGAAAATCGGGGGTAAATATACTTAACCAATTAACCAATGAAAATCCAACACTGATTTTGAACCGTGGTTCAACAGAATTATTTTATAAGGTAAACTCATTAAACAGGCCTGAAAATGAAAAATGAAACATGGCAAGAAATGGACACTTATGGGACTGCTTTGCTGCATCTGGTACATGGTGTCTTGAATCTGTGCAGGGTACAGTGAAATCTCAAGACTATCAAGGGATTCTAGAGAGAAATCTGCTGCCCAGTGTCAGAAAGCTTGGTCTCAGTCACAGGCCATGGGTCTTCCTACAGGTTTAGGACCTAAAACACAGCTAAAAACACCCAAGAATGTCTAAGACAAAAACATTGGACTATTCTGAAGTGGCCTTCTATGAGCCCTGACCTAAATCTTATTGAGCATCTTTGGAAGCAGCCGAAACATGCCATCTGGAAAAGAAAAACCTGAGATAAATGAAGCAGTTTGCTTATGAGGAGTGGGCCAAAATACCTACTCAGAGGTGCAGAAGTCTCACTGATAGTTACAGGAATCATTTGATAGCAGTGATTGCCTCAAAATGTTGAGCAACAAAATATTAAGTTAAGGGTACCATCATTTCTGTCCAGGCCATTTCATGAGTTTAGTTTTTAAAATAATTCTGTGGAAGCATGGTTGAAAAGCAATGTCTGACTTTCATTTGTTATTTTCCATAGCATTTTTATATATTACAGAATTACTTGTAAGATTCCTAAGATTTCTGTGACCATTGTGGGTTTTTCTTTCATTGACAGAGGGGTACATATATTAATGATTTGCATATCATTAATCTGAGGCTGGCTATTATTAAAAGGTGCCCTGTTTCCCCTGCAGTAACTAGCGGCAGCAAGGTAATGGTGAGCAGGGTGACCCAAGTGATGAATTCAAGAAAATAACCCCAAAACTGGTCCGTTACTTCAACCCAAATACTGGGTCAAAAATCACTGGACAAACTGACTCAATCTTTTAATCTTTTCCTTATTTCAGAAAAAAAACTGTGCAAATACAAACACACACACACACACACACACACACACATATATATATATATATATATATACGTATCAATGTCAGTCCAGCTAAAAGAAAAATGGCTCTTTTAAGATTTAAAGTTACTAAATGTTAAACTGAAATTAATAAAACAGTAGTTTCCTCTCAAATACACCTGAAAAGAAAAAAATATATAATGGAAGTAAAGGCACATTGCCCCCTTTAAAACATGAGTTTTTTTTATCCTAATGCATTATCTATTTACAAAACCAAAAAAAAAGTTCTTTCTGCAAAGTCAATGTCTAATTTCTATCTGTGAACCAAATGAACACTTTCATGATATTCTAATTAGTTATAATTGCAAATTAATAAAAGGTAGTTTATTCAAAGTTTTTATTATTAACTATTTATTTGAAAATACTGAAAATGTACGCAGTGATGATTGAAGACATTTAAAAATGTGTACAAATTGAGAAAGTATTTTAGTGGAAGGGAACTGTTCTGACTTGACTAGAGCAAAACAAACAACAGCACTTGTAAATAAAATAAATAAATAAACAAATAAAAATTTGAATAGCAGAATTGGGTACAACATACCTGGGCAAGAGTTCAACATACCTGGGCAAAGAGTTCTGTAAGAGCAGCATTATCAGGAAAATCCAGATGCCGAGAGTAAAAATGATGGAGTGCAGCTATATCGGTTTGGTTCATTTCATTTTTCTCATTGTCGACCTTGTCCAGATCTGATGAAATATTGGGGAAACTGTGATTAGAATGCATACAAAATACAGAAAACAAATATAATACCAAAAAGATGATGATTTGTACTGCCTGTAGAAATACACTTACGTGCTTCAAACTCTTTCAACGTCAGCAACCTTTCTGACTGGGTCCACTCTGACTGGAATTTCTAAAGAAAATTCCATGACAAAACAGCAATAGCAAGGCACTTCTGATTTCAGGATAAACTTCCTAAAAGTTGTCTTACCAAACAAAGTGCAGAATATATAGAACAAAATACATATAAACAATAGCATAAAATAACAACAAAAACAAAAACTGAGCTCAATATTCCATCAATTCCACCATTCCGCACTACCAAAATTTCAACTTCACCAGCTCTCATTACATCAAAAACTGAGAGTCGACTTCATACTGTATATTGTATACCTGGCACTGTATGTTTATCTATTATCCATTTTCTTGTGCCGAGTGCCTTACTATCCATTGCTTTTTTTTTCTAAGCTAAGATAATCCATTGCTGATTATCTTAGCTTAGAAATTTATAATTAATATTCATAGTTGCTTGCGCACAAGTGTGCTGCAGCTCTTAGCTTTCCTGTTTGATTTTTATACTTAGGTTTAATGCTGTATTTATTTCACACCACCAAGCTGTGCCTACCAAATACACCTACAACTGAAGGGACTTGATAAACATCCGCCTGGAAAACAAAATGACTGTTTCTAGAAACTTCCAACAGAAGCACAACATACCTACAGACAAAGACACCAGGTCTCTGGATTATTGTCAGCTCAAAAATTTGGTACAATCCATGGAGGGAGGAGGAAGTTTACAGGAACTTCAATTAGGGTTCAGAGGTTGTGTATTGAGGGCAGTTATGAAGGAACTGTCAGAAGTAGCTGAAAGAGCTAGTCAGTGGTTGTGGATAAGAAGGGATGAGGTTGGGTGGTGTAGGGCAGTGTGTGTTTTAGGCTGTTTTGTGTATATACACCAAATGTAATGAGGTTGCTGGTAAAATCCTTTGAAATCTTATGAAATTAAATATTAATGAGAAATAAGAAATTAATTCAGCAAAACACTGCAAGGTAGTGATTTGAGTCAGTGTCAAATGTGAATGGGCAGGGTCAAATGTGCAATTTGTAGATGTAGCATCTCATCAACCTCCTGTGTTATTTTATGAAGATGCAGGATTCTGTCATCTTCCTGTATTAAGTTCTGATAATGACAATAAAACATACTATTCTATACTCTCCCGTCTCCACGTCCTCAGTCTCTCACTCTCTTCCTTCTTACTGCTGTGAGTCAAGACAACTGCTCACAATCTGCCAGTTTCCTTTTATTTTCTTTATTAGTCAGTCACTCACTGTTCTGACATACATATTCAAATTTGAAATCATGGCTATATGACACTATGTGAAACAGACTGTAACTCGACCTACTGCTCAGAAACCTGGCCTCATGCATTTGATTTTTTTTTATTTTTTATTTTTTTTTAGTTTTAAAATTCCACTGCACCAAACTTGTACAGAACGATGATGTCACAACCATGGTGTGAACTGAACCATGAAGCTGGTGAACTATGGATCCCCCTAATGGACACTATTTTTGCAGTCTTTCTCTATGTATATAATTTTTGTTTTCACAGCTTTTAAAATGTTACATTCAATTCCCTATATTATATATATATATATATATATATATATATATATATATATATATATATATATAATATAGGGAATTGAATGTAACATTTTAAAAGCTGTGAAAACAAAAATTATATACATAGAGAAAGACTGCAAAAATAGTGTCCATTAGGGGGATCCATAGTTCACCAGCTTCATGGTTCAGTTCACACCATGGTTGTGACATCATCGTTCTGTACAAGTTTGGTGCAGTGGAATTTTAAAACTAAAAAAAAATAAAAAATAAAAAAAAATCAAATGCATGAGGCCAGGTTTCTGAGCAGTAGGTCGAGTTACAGTCTGTTTCACATAGTGTCATATAGCCATGATTTCAAATTTGAATATGTATGTCAGAACAGTGAGTGACTGACTAATAAAGAAAATAAAAGGAAACTGGCAGATTGTGAGCAGTTGTCTTGACTCACAGCAGTAAGAAGGAAGAGAGTGAGAGACTGAGGACGTGGAGACGGGAGAGTATAGAATAGTATGTTTTATTGTCATTATCAGAACTTAATACAGGAAGATGACAGAATCCTGCATCTTCATAAAATAACACAGGAGGTTGATGAGATGCTACATCTACAAATTGCACATTTGACCCTGCCCATTCACATTTGACACTGACTCAAATCACTACCTTGCAGTGTTTTGCTGAATTAATTTCTTATTTCTCATTAATATTTAATTTCATAAGATTTCAAAGGATTTTACCAGCAACCTCATTACATTTGGTGTATATACACAAAACAGCCTAAAACACACACTGCCCTACACCACCCAACCTCATCCCTTCTTATCCACAACCACTGACTAGCTCTTTCAGCTACTTCTGACAGTTCCTTCATAACTGCCCTCAATACACAACCTCTGAACCCTAATTGAAGTTCCTGTAAACTTCCTCCTCCCTCCATGGATTGTACCAAATTTTTGAGCTGACAATAATCCAGAGACCTGGTGTCTTTGTCTGTAGGTATGTTGTGCTTCTGTTGGAAGTTTCTAGAAACAGTCATTTTGTTTTCCAGGCGGATGTTTATCAAGTCCCTTCAGTTGTAGGTGTATTTGGTAGGCACAGCTTGGTGGTGTGAAATAAATACAGCATTAAACCTAAGTATAAAAATCAAACAGGAAAGCTAAGAGCTGCAGCACACTTGTGCGCAAGCAACTATGAATATTAATTATAAATTTCTAAGCTAAGATAATCAGCAATGGATTATCTTAGCTTAGAAAAAAAAAGCAATGGATAGTAAGGCACTCGGCACAAGAAAATGGATAATAGATAAACATACAGTGCCAGGTATACAATATACAGTATGAAGTCGACTCTCAGTTTTTGATGTAATGAGAGCTGGTGAAGTTGAAATTTTGGTAGTGCGGAATGGTGGAATTGATGGAATATTGAGCTCAGTTTTTGTTTTTGTTGTTATTTTATGCTATTGTTTATATGTATTTTGTTCTATATATTCTGCACTTTGTTTGGTAAGACAACTTTTAGGAAGTTTATCCTGAAATCAGAAGTGCCTTGCTATTGCTGTTTTGTCATGGAATTTTCTTTAGAAATTCCAGTCAGAGTGGACCCAGTCAGAAAGGTTGCTGACGTTGAAAGAGTTTGAAGCACGTAAGTGTATTTCTACAGGCAGTACAAATCATCATCTTTTTGGTATTATATTTGTTTTCTATATTTTGTATGCATTCTAATCACAGTTTCCCCAATATTTCATCAGATCTGGACAAGGTCGACAATGAGAAAAATGAAATGAACCAAACCGATATAGCTGCACTCCATCATTTTTACTCTCGGCATCTGGATTTTCCTGATAATGCTGCTCTTACAGAACTCTTTGCCCAGGTATGTTGAACTCTTGCCCAGGTATGTTGTACCCAATTCTGCTATTCAAATTTTTATTTGTTTATTTATTTATTTTATTTACAAGTGCTGTTGTTTGTTTTGCTCTAGTCAAGTCAGAACAGTTCCCTTCCACTAAAATACTTTCTCAATTTGTACACATTTTTAAATGTCTTCAATCATCACTGCGTACATTTTCAGTATTTTCAAATAAATAGTTAATAATAAAAACTTTGAATAAACTACCTTTTATTAATTTGCAATTATAACTAATTAGAATATCATGAAAGTGTTCATTTGGTTCACAGATAGAAATTAGACATTGACTTTGCAGAAAGAACTTTTTTTTTGGTTTTGTAAATAGATAATGCATTAGGATAAAAAAAACTCATGTTTTAAAGGGGGCAATGT